>VXBZ01001923.1:616902-690579 GCA_013399135.1 Heliornis fulica | reverse complement strand
AAAAAAAAAAAAAATCCAACCCAACCCAACCCCCCCCCAAAACCCTCACACCACAACCTAAAAAACAAAGCCGATAAAAATCTGTTTTCCCTTAAAAACAAGTTTCACTTACATTTTCAGCCACCTGTAGAAGTCTCTTTGGAAGGCTGCTGCTATCACTTAGACAAAACTGTTCTTTATATCATTTATTTGTTCAAAAGATTTTTAGTGTCTTTCTGAGGCACTGCCAGCTACTTTCTGTATAGATAGACTCTTGTTGCTATAGTAATTAAAGCCGCAACCAGTCATAAGACTGCAGGGCAGTGTTTGTTCCTGAGCCACTACCGCTAGTAGGACTGTATTTACACAAACTCCCTTGACTCTTCATGCCTGGGGTAGCAGAAAAGAAATAAAACAGGCATGGACACTCGGGTGCACATGCACATGCCCTATGGGAAATATGAAGATTTTATTCAAGGTAAATGTTTTAAGGATACAGCCCCAGAAATTTCAGGAAATATACATTTCTGCCCTGAATTTGCACATCACTGACTTGAACTCATAATGTGTGAAGTTGAAAAGAGATCTTGAAAGTCTTTAAGCATTTTAAATAACATATTTCCAAAGGAGTTAGGTGCTTGAATACTTTTGAGAATTTGGCTCTAAGTGCTGCTACCTGTTCTGTCTCAACTTATTATTTCATTAAAAGGTAGTAGATGTGAGGATTATAAATAAAATTGCTTCAAAGTGTATATTCTCACACCCATTTTTTCTACAGATTCTGTGAAAGAATGGATATGTTCATATCAAAGTATTCCACCTTCCCTTCCTTCCTTCCTTCCTTTTTGGAGCTGAAGTTCCTACATATCCAACACAAAACTTGTTAATGTCTGACATAAAATGACTTTTATGGAAAAATATGCACCAATCATGTTGTGGACTTCAAACTGTAGACAGGTTGGGTACACAAAACCAGAGGCAGTCAAAAATCATAAGTTCACTAGAAAAAATTGTTAAAAGAGGCTTTGGAGTCAAAGTCATCAGAAGTATTGATAGTTACAACTTAAATTAGGCGGAAGAAGCCACTGAGTTCCTTTATTGAATACAGAGCTTAAAATCAGGGACTAGCACCCACAGCACCCCTTCCAGTGATGCAGCCCTGTGTCATTTCACCCACTGGCTGACTGCCCTGAGATAAATATTCCCCTGCACGTGAGAAAGACATGGGGGAAGTGATGTTGAGGTGGTAGGAGCAGTGGAGACATGGTTATCAAAGGACAGCCCGTGTGACACTGAATGCTGAGTGCTGGCTTGAAAGGAGCCCACAGCTGCAAAGACGGAAACTGTGTTCTGCTGCTTGATTCTTGCCATCTTGAGGGATACAGGACTGGGTTCCTTTGGAAACAAACAGGATGGCATGAAAGACTCTACTGACACAATTTTCCTCCTGACCAACAGTACATAGGGTCCTGAGTATTGGCTAAATGTCTATCTAAAACTAGTCACTTAATATTAACAGTGTATGAGGAGAATATGTCCCATTCAACTTTCTATTTGCACATATTAGGCTTCTCCCTAATGTGCAATGAAGCATCTACCCTTAAAAATATTTATTTCTCAGTCCTTCTGTTGCTTTTCCTTACATCTTAATGTTGCAGATAGGATGCTCTGATACTTCTGGTGTGTGGTTCGAGATGAAAACAGATGAAATATCAGCCTATACATCTTAAGATACCATGTTTTGGTCACATTTATAACAGTAGATAGCAGTGGTGTCACAGCATGTGTTAACAATTAGCAGATGATTCATTTTAGTAGCAGCTTCCTTGTAAAAGGCTTCAATATTTCTGAGCACAAGGACTGGGTCATTTGGCTAATTTGCTTATTTTACTGTCCAAACCAATGCCTGCCCACTCTTTGAATTTCATGTTTGTATTCAGAATCCTTTTGACTGCAGGTTTGGGAAGTACCAAATGCTTCTCCATCTGGGAAGGTCATTTTAATCCCCAAAATGGACTTGCTGACATGAAAACAACATATCTAGAATCGTTGCCAACTCTGGGCTGGTCCTTCACAAATGGCACTTCAGGCATGGGGCATGGGAAATAGACTTTTATTACCCACATGTCCTATTTATGGAAATGAAAGTAGTCAGTAAAACATATTATTCACTTGCTTTGTCTATTTATTAGTGTTATTTTCCTTTTGCTTTTCTCTCAGTAGCTTTATGCTGGTCAGTAGGATCCTTAAGTAGCAGCCTGCCGTCACAGCTGCTAAGTTACATACGGCAATGCTGAGTCCTCTCCCAAAGGGAGTGATATATAGGCTCATATCTGACAACAACAGAAAATAAAAACAGGGCTGTATAACCACACAGAGCAGGAGGTTGCCTCGGGCAGCAAAATATAATGGGCTGCAAAATGTTAAGAGACTGTTTACACACTGGTAGCCCAACACAAATCATTTCATCCAGATAAAATTGCATCAAAGTACATAACCTTATCTATGCATAGCTGTAGGGAGCATTTGAGGTGTCCTTCAGCTGTATGCCCCACTTTCCTTCTTGCAATTAACCACGTCTGCAATTTTACCTAGGAAGCAACACTTTATAGATTGCCTTGGGTAGAGGTATCCACATATTTTTTCCAGCTGGGGGATATGCTGGTTATTTGCTGCAAGCAGGAAGACCACATATAGACTCTTCAGGGTGGAGCAAATTACAGCTACTCCCAACTAATATGAGAACTTGTGTTTTAAAGCCACAGCTCCCACCTCGGCTTGATCCAAGCAAATCTGCTAGAATCAATATAGCAGATGGGATGCCAGGATCTTACCAGAGTGGTCTTACACACCGCTCTGCTCTGGCATGTAGCTAGCACTCATGGCTAGGACAGCTGTAGAACCTAGAGAATATATAGCATTTGAGAGGACTGTCGATAGGAAGAAACAGCTTTAAGTCTGTTCACATAATTGGTCAAAACTGACCAGGTAGAAGGAAATGCTGTTAAAACAAGAGCTGTCTTAAGCTAAAAGACTTAATAAACGTGCTTCCATTTGATTTGGAGGTGTATGCCTCCATCTTAAACTTTTATATGCACTTTGCTATCTGTAGATTTGCACCAGCACTATAAATAACGTGTGTCATAAAAATCACATTAAAATCTACAGTTATCTGATTAATATGTGCATTGTAAGACTTTAAAATTTTATTTATTATTTTTAGCTATGTTTTTCCTATAGAAGGATCCTTAATTTGAAATTAGTTCAGGCTTCCCACTCAGATATGCTCTAACTCAAAGGGTGAAAAGGTGAAAGGTAAAGTTGATTTTGTACTGGACTGGTTATCAGCTACATAGTCAAGACTTTAATTTCCAGTGCAAAGAAACCTGAATAAAGTGAAAAGCAATTTCTATAAGAATAAAAGAACAGCTTGATAAATAAGACACAACTTGACCATTAGTATTTGGTTGAAAATTCACATTATTTTATTCAGCCATTATTGTGCTTTGTGTGTGTGTGTCTGGGCTGATTTTCCACAAACATTGGAGAAATTGAATATGAATGGCACAAATATAAAACCAATTTTAAAAAGATATGTATAATTGCTGACAGAAATAAACCTATAAATTCATATAAAGAAGCAGTTTGTGCTGAAAACCATAGTGGGCATCCATTCAGGGGAAAAAATTCTGTGCTGTTCTAGCTAACCAAGAGCACTTAAGTTTTGAACACTTGCATGCATATATATTGACACAGTAAGAGCCCATGAGTTTAAATTTCCCTATATAAACACACTATTTTAATGTGAAACACAACTGGTCTTTAATGTTTATTCTGCGGCTGAGAAAACAATTCATCAGTTACTTAAAAGCCTGGATCCTTTCAGCATCAAATTGACATGGGAAAGGTAAGATGTGACAGAAAAGCACTCTCGAAAAGCAGTTCAAACATAGAAGAGAGGAGTGCTGAGTTAAAATAGATGTGGAAAAAGACCTTCTCCTAGCTTCAAGTCAACAGTTGGCTGTAGTGGTTAGCTCCAAATACACATTCTCCTTCCACATTCCTCACTTTGTATTTAGTGATCCTATAACTTCAGTTATTCTCCATTTCTATGCCATTATTTAAACCCTTCAAAGCTCTTATTAAAACTCATGTTTTCCAATGCTCCTGGTTTCTTAAAGTTCAGAAAACCTTTGAAATCCTTTGGGGCCTGCACTCTGTGACAAGGTATCATGGAAGGCATCAAATGAAGGAAAGATATTTAAGAGAAAAAAGAATTGGGAAAAAAAAGTACATCAGATTTCCCTTTTATCACACAACAAACTTTTTACAGAATCATAGAATTATTAAGGCTGAGAACTTAAAGATCATCAAGTTCCAACCCCCTGCCATGGGCAGGTACACCTCATGAAGCATAAATGTTATACACATTTCAGTACAATATGATATGATTGATTTGATATAAAAGGTTCAAATGTATAGTTCCGCTGAGTAAAGTTGAATAATTGGTAGGTTATTGGTAGGTTATTATCTAGGTTTTCCTTGTTTGGAAGCTGTTTTTCAAATGCTCACGACAGCTTGGACTGAAAAGCATTTTAGAAATTGAGGGATAAAAATTTAAATTAGAAAATATTAAACAGTATGTGATAATTTGATATATTAAATCAGTATGTGCTAGTTTTCCACAATCTTTTACATTTTACATTTGGTGCTGGTACACTGGACCTTTGAACAAGTGACATCATAATGAAGAAATAAAATATTGGTCTGATTAAAGACAACTGAGAAGGCAGGTAATGTGATGTCTGCTGAGATGAGACTTGAAGCAAATACTTCAGCTGAGCAAAATACAGTCTGGTTGCAGAATGATTAATGACAAGGTACAGAGCAATCTTGACAAAATTAAAATGTATTGAATTTTTAATGACTCTAAGTTTTTACAGCTCAAGTAACACTGTGATATCTCTGTTCCTAGGATAAGTAAAAGTGTCTTATTAAAAATCACAACCTGTAGCTCTAAATCAGTCACAGACTTGTTTGGGTTGTAAGTGACCTCAAAGATCATCTAGTTCTAACCCCCTTGCCATGGTCAGGGAATAACCTTACTCTGCTTTTTTTTTTTTTTTCTTTAATTATAGTATCTATTTACAGAGTGTTTTGAAAACTTCTGTGTCATTATCTGAAAAGTAACTGAGTGCATCATCCTGTTCTAAGTCAGCTCAACCTTTGGCAAAGTCTTTCCCCACAGACATCATCAAATGATTCCACCTGTCTTCATTATTGCAGTAATAGCAACAAATGCTACTGGGACGAATCAGCATTCATTGACATCATTGATCTGACATGTTGAATTATAACTTAAGTTACAGTTAAATTCCCTGCACATGGTAAAATGAAAATCCCATCACGGGGATTAACATCTCAGTATTACTGAGCAGAATAAAAATGGTAAGCAACAGCTACATATAAAATTCCCTGTTACTTCTCAGTTTCTTAAACCTGAAGAAGTTAATGGTAAAATGGCATCTTGGCTTCAACTCAGCTTCTTCTGTCTCAACTAGAGTATTCTCCTTATTCTTCACTGTTACGAGACAATGCTGATAACTTAAATGTGTTTTTTCTTAAGTCTTGAATGAACTGTATGAGGGCTTTTCTCCCTCTTCCTAACAAGCTTCTCGTCTGAGACTCGAGGTACATTTTCACTTATTATCTGCTGTCATATCTCATTACCATTACAGCTGAGCTAAATAAAGTATTTTCTGTGTTGTTTCATGAGACAGGAAAACGATGATTTTGCATAATATTTTGCATTTGATAAGATATCCACACACGAGTTTGGTCCTAACTCAGTGGGAATGCCGAATGTTGTGTTGGCCTCCTGGTGTGAGAGTCAAGGGGCTTCAGGCTGACTGGAGGGGGTCTGGGTCAGAAACAGAGCTGAGCATGGCTGCTCAAATTTCACTGTACTCTCTCCAAGCAGTGTGAATTCACAGGCTTCAGGGAACTCCTGGGCAAATGCTAAAGGCATTGGAGCCACTTGTTTGGTTATTCCTTATTTTCAAATCTTGCATGGAAAAAAAAGTTAATGAGGAAAACTGAAATACCAAAGAGAAGAAAGACCATGCAAGGACAACATAGCTTTACTTTTCCTTTTGTGGTTATTTTTTTGTGTGTATGTGTTTTTTTTTTCAAAATAAGAGGTCCCCTGAGTCCTTTAGAGGTTGATATTTAGTGACCAGATCTTTTCATGTGACTTCCTAAGTTCTGCTTAGTTTAGAGACCGATATAACGAGGCTTATGTCCATATAAACATAAACAGAGGTGCATCCAACAAGTGCTTCTATGTTTCGCTTTCAGACTCCTCCAGCCCTGTGTTTTCACAGAGGATTCCCGCCAGACTTAGCTTTGACATAAATAAACAATGTTAAAGATGCTCATTTTACTCATTCCACTATAATAAAAATAATAACACCTCGCTATTTTCTTTGGTGGTTGATAACTGGATACAGATCACAGGCCCTGTGAGCCTTTCCCGCTGGTGACCTCTTACTTTTTTTCACTTCTGCTAGCTTTTGGAGGTATTTTTTGTTTCAATCTCCTTCCATTTGTTTTATGTTTTCTAACCCTCCTTTTACTCCTGCCTAACATTTGCAAAGGTGAAATGGGACACATCAGCAAAGCCTCTCGGGTTTTCAAACTTGAAAGGCTTATCCAAATTCTTTCCAGAAAAGCCTCTAAAATTTTTTCTTTGGATATATATTAGAATTTCAAATGTGCATTCTTTCTGGATATCAAATTTAAAAATGTCTAAATTGAGCCTAGATGAATTATTAAATTAAAGTACTTATTTATGTTTGAAAACTTTCACTCAAATTTAATGTTGATTAAAGGTATAGAATTATATATAAAATCAATATTTCTCTGGGATACTCACTTTAGAATATAATTTTAGTCATAGCAGACTGAGCTTAAACTCTAAAAAATCAATTCCCCATTACTTTCCTATGGTAAAAGCAGGAAAGAGGTTTTTAAGAACATACAGTAAAAGAGTAACTTAGAGAAAAATCATCAGACATTACAAGCCTCATCAGACATGGGGAGCAGTACCACAACATGAAACACAGTTAATCTCACCTATTACAGACACCTATGTAAAGCTGCAGTGAACTGGCATCTCCATATGTCACTTTTTCTCTACTAAGGGTAAAAATAACATAGATGCCAATAAACCTGTTCCCAATCTTGCAGTTCTTCAAAAGGAATCTATTATGTTCCCACTGCTACAGTACAGATTATAAATTGATGACTCAAGAAAAGATGGCTTTTTTAAATAACAATCTGATACTTTTATCACTTTCAAATCCTGATAAAACCAGTGAGAGAACTTAAATCTTGGGCATGCACAAATATATACCTACCTTTTGGCATGTTTGTATGTTTGCACAAGTCAAAAGGCTGCTTGTGTAGGAGGGGGAGTGGAGGCAAGGCACTGGTGAATCCAAAACCTTGAAAACTGGAATGAATAAATGATACAGTCAGTGTTGTAGTGGGAGGAATGGAAAATTATACCAACCTCAGTGTTTAAAAATACTTCAATGTAACAATCTACTTTTATATACAGCATAGAAAGGGGAATTTGGAAATAAACCTTAAAACTGGCATAGTAAAAAATGCATTTCAGGCAAACTAATTCAGAAGTGCAGGCTTACCGCATTGCGTTTGAATGAAAGGAAATCTAAACAAGCACCAGCATTACTGAGCTTTGAAACACCAATGTTTGCATAAAATTTAAAAATGTTTCTACTATAAATGCAGAAGAAAGATCAACTCAAACAAACAAACAAACAAAAAAAAAATAGTGCTCACTCCTCTGTACCCTACCTTACCAACAGAGTAATTTCAATTTAGAGACAACTGGAGACAAAAGTTCTTCCTTGTAGACAAACAGCCAAAAAGCACAAGAGGAAATCCCAGTTCACATCCATATAATATTTATATACAAATGAAAAAAACATACCATGAAGACAGAAAGAGTCAATGAAAGGCCAAATGTAAATTGAGAAGCTGAGGACTGTGATTTAAACCCCCAGAGACACCTCCACAACAGAGTCTGCATGGAAGATAAAGGGATAGCCCTAAACTATATCTGCATATTGTTTGTTAATTGGCTGCCATGTGTGGCAAAATCTTTTTAGATTAATCCCATAGCAGATGCTGGTGAATATTCAGTGTAAAGTAGAGAAGAGTTCATGTTAGCATTCCTAGAGCCGTGATTATAGCCCATGGAATCATGGTTGTAAATGGCCTCTTGGGATAATCTGTGTGTAAAAGAAGGACTCCAGATTGAGAAAATAAATCATGATCAAATATTATATAATTTACACCATTTGCTAACTAAGGAAGAACATTAGGCCATTAGTCCATGTAAATAGAAGAACAAATGAACAAAAATGATAACCAGGGGCTTTTGAGCATTCAGCTTAGTTTTGTATTTGATGTAATCAATACTATGCAAAAATCTATCTTGAGTGTTTTCTTCAGTCATTTTATCTAGTAATGGTGGCATGAAAGCAGAAGTGCTTAGCAGTGATTTTTGTGCTCTGTCATCTCTCCTAGTCCAGCTACAAAACTACACCCCCTACCTCTGCTCTAGCAAGCTGAGCAGCTGCCATTCTCACAGCCAACAAAAATTACTGCTGCCACAACAGGCAACAAAAGCAAGGCTGTGGCACCTGCGACCTTGGCCTGATGAGGAGATAGTAGGCTATCATTCAACCCAGTAGCAATAGGGCCACATAAAGCAAAACAGACCCGCTCACTAGCTCAGCTGCTGTCCTACTGGGCAAAGACACGTGTTCCCCAGCCAGCTTCCCTCTCCCAGCTGTGACCCTTGGGAAGCATCATTTGAATATTTTCTTCCTTAATAGGAGAAAGAGCGAGCAGTCAGGGTGGTCTACCTGTGTGACAGAGCTCCAAGGACTTCAGTGGGACCCCCACCATTTTTTACCACCTGAACACTTTGTTTTCATGTTGTATCATTCAGTCATGAAATACAGACTCTGACAGGATCATGAGGTAAGATTTAGACCTGCACAGATTACTTTTTCTTTCCCAGTTCAATGTCTCACAGTTGTTTCTTATGGGGACAGGAGAGCATGATTACAGGCTGCTTGTCCCAGATTCTTAAGTATTTTTGGTTTCTCAGCATCAGAGAGGTGTAGCACAGCCCCCTGGAGAATTATGGTCTCCATCCCGCATCTAAATATTTGTCTTAGTAGCTCCAAAACCTATGAAGTGAATGCAATTAAATTATTTCTGTTCTTACTTGGATGTAGAAATAACACAAAGGTGATTTTACATCATATAAAGTTACATATGACTCTTCTTCATGTAAGCAAAAAGGAGAAAAGCTTAAAATTAAGCTTCCCACTTAAAAACTTCAGATAGTTTCACATACTTTTCTTCAAACATATGTCTTTAGATCTCTGGAGGGCCTAGAGGAAGTTTATTTAAAGAAAAATCAGTAACAAGTTATGAACATGATTATTGCTTGATTTTGAGCACTGTCAATCAGAATTAGTAGCATAAGTATATTTTGAATAGTTTAAAGTCATTCAGGATGTGGGATGGCTAAAATCTGTGAATGAGAAGAAACTTGACCTCAATGACGTTTGGTTATCAAAAGTTTCAAGGGGATAAAGAACATGAAAATCTAAAGCCTTAAGCTTACTAAACCAATTGCCTTGCCATAAACTGTTTGCCTGCTTCTTTTGTTTTTGTTTTTGGTTTGGTTTTTTTTTTTTTAACAGAAAAAGCAGAAATGTGAACAGGATGAGTGTAGTAAATCTCTTCACCTGAGGAAATGATGGGGAGAGGAGGCACCTGTGGTGGCAAACTAAGAGAATTTAGTTCTATACTGTCCTGAAGGAACACGGTTGTATCAACTAAAAAAAAATGGGAATTTGATTTATAATTGATGACCCAAGTAAAATTCTGAATAACAGAAATAATTTTGGATTTTACCCAGTATTTCATCCCAGAAGCAATCAATCTTAAATAAACATTATCTCTAGGAGTAGATGGGATGAGACATTTACATGAAGCAAATTTTTATTAGAAGGTAACAATTTCTTAAAACTGGAGTGTTAAGTGAAAATGGGAAAGGTTTTCACAAATTTCAAAAAATTGCAGTGGGATTCTGTGGGAACTTCTCAGCCTAGCTGCATCAACATCTGAGTAATTGGGACTTAGACAAGAAAGCCCATGCTCTTGGCAAAATGTGTGCTTTGACGAATGTGCAAAACCAAAGGTCGTAGATAAGAGCTAGGTGTATGAGAACCAAAAGAGATGTTTTGAGAGTTTAGTTGGCCTCTGAAAAGCAGTTTTTCTTAATAAAAACAAGGACAGGTGTTTATGCAGCGAGCTTTTTCATGAGATGTACAATAAAAAGGGGAGACTTGCCGAAAGATACAACACAACAAGATGGATGCTGAACTGAAGATTCTCCTGAACGCATCTCAGTGTGCCGAGCTCTTTTCCAACTGCTGATACCCCTTGAATCTCTGACAGAATTCCTGTTGGGCTGAGCCTGAAGTCCAGACAGTTTGCCCAGCTGGAAACTGGGAAGTCTGGGATTTCTGGCTCCCAATCAGAAAGCTGAGCTGTCTGGGTACCTGAGCATGCTGGATCCCACCCTGTGAAGCCAAGTTGATTTTGTTCTGGTTGGAAAACATAACCAAGATTAAATTTTCAGAACAAGGTATTTTTGATTATATAAATACTTAGTTTTCCTCTCCATGGATAATTTCCAGGGAGTTTTAATATTCAAACTTAGGAAGGACTTTTATTTTTCCTGAAAATTTTGTACTGAATATAATTTCTAGTGTTTGACCGGGTCCTATAAGAGCTGGTTCCAGAGAATATCATGAGGTGGTTGTTACGCTCTGAGGGGTGGGTTTTGAGGATGAAAAATTGTTTTCTTGCCAGCTCTTAGATTTTAAATTAGTCTTTATACTACAGCTGACCAACCAGCAGAGATTTTCCTTCAGGGCTGCAAAGTTCAATGGATATATTTTGACACCTGCTAAATACGCATGCTTACAGTAGGGTAAAATTGCTCTACTTTCTCTTCTTGACACTACCTGCCCCATATAAACCCATTCATAATCTGAATGCTTTCTACAGAACCCCACCTTGCCTAGCAGAGAAAGACTGTGCTACCTTCCGCTCTGTAGTAATTTGCTCACATTGTCATTCACATGACACTATGCTATTTTTGCAGCCAAACTGATCTTCTGGAGTTTTTTTTCTTTAAGTATAGCTTGATTTTTTTTTTTTCATATTTCAGTTTCACCCCATTTTTTTAAAATCCATTCTCAACTCTTCAGCTCATTTTTATAAATACATAGTGAACATACCATATTAAAATGTAAACATTTACCATGACTTGGTATAAATACAGTCCTGCGGTATACATACATTCTAAATTTAGGAAATACTGTGGTAAAGTCAATGCCACAGAAGAGTATTTGTTTACGTTTTAGAGACGCCTTAGTTATAATTAAGTTAGACTCTTTTTTATAGGTTTTTGTCCATCACTGGAAAGTATTATTGGCACTAACAAAATTAACAACAAAACCCACACATTTTTCACTACACTTTAGAAAGGAGTTTTCACCCACATTAAGAAACAAGACACAGTCTTCATATCACATTTCAGCTTGGACGGATTGTTTTCAGATATAAAAAGTGAAAACGTAAGAAATATGGACAATAAGTCTATAGTAAAACAAAAAGAATTAGAAGTATGGTCAATTCACTACTAACATTTATTCTTGGGGAAAAATATAATTCTGACTTTTAATTCAATATACGCTTTACAAACACTATTTGACTGTCAGAATTTTCAAAGGGTGTCATTAACTGTAGAACTGAGCCTGGCTGAATTATTTCCTTGCAACTTTTCACTAGAAAATAATTTCCATACCAGCCATGCTCTCTGGAAACAATTTTTTTTCTCTTAAGTATTTGCCAAAATAATTACTGTCAATAACTTCAGAATTTTTTTGTAATTTGCTTCCACAGTGCAAAATTCCTTTACAAGTCTTCTGTGACTGGTCTCTTCAGATGCATAAAATTGGTTTTTGACACATATTATTTTCATTGTATTTCTCTCTTAATATCTATTTATTTATTCAGAAACATTATAAGAAAAAAAAATCAACTATTCTAATACATTTCTGTTGTGAGCTTTTATTTAAATTAATTACTTGTGTAAAATACAAGCTTTATGATTTGGAGAATTTCAGCCTGGCAGTGAGGAAACACAAAAGAACCACACACGCCCAGCTGGAAGCAAATAACAGTAATACAATTAATTCAGCTCAGAAGCATTTATATTTTTTCTTGAAATCTTTAAATCTTTCTTATAATTACAACTTATCTTTTCAAAGAATCTTATCAAGTGAATGAAATTTTTGTTTCTATGATTTTTTTTCTATTTAAACTTGAAAATAATGATTCTTTTATTGTCCGAGGAAAAAACTGAAGTGTACAATTATTGGCCAATTTTTATATTTTAATCATTTTTATCTGGCATTGGACTTGTAAATACTTTACTGGCTCTCTACCTGCAGAAGCTGCTCTGTGGTTTTAAATTAAACATTTGCTACAATCTAGAATAACATAAGAATGAACATGGTGGGTAAGGGCAGAAGTCTACCCAGGTTTGTGGCAGTGACCAGCAAGAGAACTATGAGAAAACTGGAAGTACAAAGCAACCTTTCCCTGATAGTCTCTCCTACTTCCTAATCTGGGAGTGTGGTGGGTGGAGGGACCTTGGCTGGAGGCCACATGCCAACCAAAACTGCTCTATCACTCCCCCTCCTTGGGGGAGAGAAAATATGTCAAGAGAAAGACAGGGAGATCAGTTATGATCATGGACAGCACAGACTCAACTTGGCGAAAATTAATTTCATTTATTACCAAACAAATCAGAGTTAAGTAATGAGAAATAAACCCAAATCTTAACAACACCTTCCCCCAACCCTCCCTTCTTCCTCAGCTTAACTTCACTCCTGATTTCTCTACCTCCTCACCAGTAGCACAGGGGTATAGGAATGGGGATTGTAGTTAGTTCATCACATGTCTCTGCTGTTCCTTCCTCCTAAAGGGAAGGACTCCTCACACTCTTCCCCTGCTCCAACATGGAGTCCCACCCATGGGATAACTTCTCTAATGTGAATCTTTCCCATGGGCTGCAGTTCTTCGTGGACTACCCCAGTGTGGGTCACTTCCATGGAGTGCCAACCTTCAGCAGCAGTGTGGGTCCCTCATTGAGTCACATGTCCTGCCAGAAAAACTGCTTCAGTATGGGCTCCTTTCTTCACAGGTTCACAGGTCCTGCAAGGAGCTTCCTCAAGCATGGGCTTCCCACAGGGTCACAGTCTCCTTCAGCTGCATCCACCGCCTTTGGTGTGGGGTCCTGCACAGGCCGCAGGTGAAATCTTTGCTCCCTGGCATTCTTCATGGGCTGCAGAGGGACAGTCTGCCTCACCTTGGTCTTCTCCATCGGCTGCAGGGGAAACTGTCCTCCAGAACCTCCTCCACCCCCCCTTTTCACTGACCTTGGTATCTGCAGAGAGTTGTCTCTCACATCTCACTCATCTCTCCAGCTACAATTTCTCTTGGGGGTTATTTTTTCCTTTCTGAAATACGTTACCCAAGAGGCATTACCACTGTTGTTGATGGGCTCAGCCTCAGTCAGTGGTGGGCCCATCTTGGAGCCGGCTGGCATGGGCTCTGACAGACTTGGGGGAAGGTTCTGGTAGCTTCTCACAGAAGCCACACCCGTAGCACCCTTGCTACCAAAACATTGCCATCCAAACCCAATAAAGCAAGATAGTTGGGGCCACAGGTGGCATCAGGATCATGGTATTTAATAACCTTTGATAGAGTTTTTTTTTCTATCCTTTTGGTCTCATTTATACTTTCTACATGTGATTTTTACTTAGGAAAAGTAAATTCCTTTTTGTTCCTTTATATGTGCTATCTGATTATTTCATTTGGTATCTTCCACATCCTAACCTATGTGAAACATCGAATAATTGTTTCCTGTTTATTTTCTCTCTGGCAGTCAGGATATTATATTCTTCTCTCATATCTATTGCCTGCTCAGTTGAGTCATTTTCAGACTGAACTGGTCTAGACTATTTAATTTCTTATTATCTTCTTGTCTTCCCTTTCATCCTTCCCTATACTGTTTTTACTCTATTCCGTTTGATATGTTGCAACTATAACTCCAAGAAACATTAGGGTTTTTTGGTTTGTTTTTTTTTTTCTTAGTTGTCTATTCCTTCATAATAAGTTGTAGCACGTTTTGACCACTGAGTAGTACTGGGATGATAAAGTCAGAAAACTATCTATAGCGACTCCAAGATCCCTTTCATGAGTGAAAGTACCTAATTTATAGTCTATTGTCTGGTCTCTGGCTGGATGCTTACAGTTATTTTTTCATTAGTGGATTATTTTCCTTGCACTGACATTAAATTTAATCTGCCATTTCACTCATTCAGTAGCTTCCATCAATTCACTTAGCTCTCACTGCCACACACTGATGTCGTTATTGCAGTGCTCTCTCTCTTTTCTGGCCCATGTATGACCACATGTTGAAGACAGGATCCTTGGGAGAAGCCAGTGGCAAATTCCCTATAAATGCTGACCTTTTATTAAATGGTCTTTATCAGAGAAGAAAGAAATAAATTAATGTTCAGATTTGATAGTTAATACGCTTATATAAGAAGTGCAAGCTCCAAGCTGTGAACAATGTGTGTTTATTTATAAATAATAATTTAATTTACATTATTGGATGCATCCATTGGAGTTGCCCGTATAAAACCAGTAATCTGGTGGTAGGAAGGTCCTCTCCTGAGACATCAGTGGGCCTTATTCAAATCAAGCAGATATATGTTTGAAGACAGATTGGCTGTATTTCAACTGACTATTCTAATCACCAAACTACTGGGTACTTCTAAGGCTACTTCATGTCTTAGGGATTCTTCATTGTTGATTTGTTTCTGGGATTTGTGAAGGATTTTTTTGTGAAATGAGTATCTGAGTTTTGTGCCAGAAGAGGGTTCAGGACAGAGAACCTCAGCTTTTCTTAATAAATTTCAGTATATGCTGCTCTAATTTCTAGAGGAAAACATCTGAGGGTGTGTGAAGGACAGGGATTAGCCCCTGCCAATGTCTTTGTGTACTTTTTAATTTTCATTGTCTGTCTGGACATATTTTTAAGCAGTCTCCTTCCTAATTTTCTGGCCTTCGAATCTCTTCGGTGGTAGGCTGTCATCACTGAGTGTGGGATTTTGCTGAGGACCCTAAATTACAATTCCAAAAGGCAGGACCAGTGTTTCTGAGTTCAGAGTTCATAGACTTTGCTGTGAATGTAGGTAAGAAGCCTTCTTTAGAAGTGCCTTGACGGGAGCTATAATGTATTTGGCTGTAGCTTCCACCTGCTGAAGCCAGTGTGATTCTCTTTTGATCCCGGGTTATCTATCTATCTATCTATCTATCTATCTATCTATCTATCTCAATGTCAACCAACAACTCGGTAATGGTGAGCATATTTTTTAAATAAGCTAATGAATAAATAATATGAAATCATGGCCTTTTTTTTTTTTCTGATGGAAACATGGCTTTTGTATTAGAGGACTGGATTGGGAATGATGACAGCAATGGATTTAAGCTAGAGGAGTGAAGGTTTAGATTGGCTATCAGGGGGATGTTCTCCATGGAAGGACTAGTGAGGTGCTGGAACAGACTGCCCAGAGAGGTGGTGGATGCCCCAGCCCTGGACGTGTTCAAGGCCAGGTTGGATGGGGCCCTGGGCAACCTTGTCTAGATGCAGGCCTGGAGGTTGGTGGCTCTGCCTGTAGCAGGGGGTTGGAACTCAATGATCCTTGGGGTCCGTTCCAACACAGACCGTTCTGTGACTCTGTGACAGAGGGACAGGCTGGCGTTTGAGTTCCAGTGTAATTGAAGGCTGGGACAGCTGACATGGGAGAAAGTTCTTGTAGCTAGCCCAGGCTTGGAAATGCTTAACTTGATGTTTGCATTGATACTGAAGCTAGTGACAAGACTAAAAGGCACAGGAAAGCAGGCTTCACTAATCAGGGTGGTCACCAAGCTATTTGTCAAAGAGTGATATTGCTGAATTACTTTGCGTTTGCAGAATACTTTGAACTGTAGAGGCCATATATGAAGGTTTCCTGCATTGCTAGAAATGTCACGAGTTGTTAGGAATTCTAACAACACGCAAAATTTGTAATCCTTTCGGGGATATAATTACTTAAGCATAGGGAGTTTAATAATAAGGGCAGCTTAGTTTTCCACCTCCGTTTTCAGAGGAAAAAATGAATTATCTGTTGAAACCAACAACAAAATTGTCTTCATCTTATCTGGGCTGACTATGAAAGGATTTATAACAAATTGTTGTCAGAACATTGTGACCAGCATTGAAATAAGTATGCCTGCTTGAGATTTGTGTGTGTGTGTCTGTAAACTTGATGCTAAGATTGAACAGCTGCTGTGTACCTGTTGGTAGTGTGTGTTTGCCAGGGTAAAGCAATCTTTCTTTTCTTGCGCTTTCCTCTGCTGGAATGAAGCCAATCAAGTTCTGTTGAAAGAAATGGGAAGGAATGATAATATGTAAATCAACATCTAGTAAGGGGTTATCTTATGTGGGTAAGCTACTGAGATCCTTCTCTCTCATTGTTTTCTCTCTGTATTGCTATGAAATCCAGAATACGGGGTAGTTGAAGTTTTTCCTCTTGCAGTAGGAACTCTGAGTTGTCCTGACAGCCTGAGGAGACTAACAGTGGTTTGGTCTTTGGAGAAGAATTCAAAGTCTTTGAAAGACAGTTCTCTTGAAGTCCTTTAACGATATTTTAGATGGAGAACAAGTTAAAAAATGTAATAGTTACAGAGTCATTGGACCAAGAAGAGAGAAAAGCTCAGAACAGCTCCACTGCAGGTGACAAGGTACAGCAGCATTTCTGAAGTGGGTTATCTGTTTGTTAATAAGGTACATACAGCACATGTCTGAAAGAGGGCAAAATGCTATGTATTGCATCCTGTAAAACATATGTTTCTTTGTGTGAAAGTAATAAGCTATTATCTGAAGGGACAACTTCAAGCAAGCAAGATAGACATAATGGAAAAGTGCTAGTAAAGAAGAACTGGAAGTACTCTAACAGAGGCAGTTCAGAAGTCCATCATGTGTTTAGAAATGCTTTATAATGAGAAATAAACAGTTCCTACCAGCTTGCGTGATGAGAATCTACCTTGCTATTCTCTCCAGTTAGAGCACACAGATGGGAGGTCAGACACTGTCATTCAAATTCCTGCCCCTACTCAGAAAGAGGAAGATCTGTACTGCTGTGTTCTCCACTAAGCTAAGTGTCTTAACCTCTACAAGCCATATGATGTTCTGAGGTTGCCTTCTACTTGGAGCCTCTGTACAAAATGCTAAATAGCACCATGCTGATTGGAATGCTTGGCATCATCATGTGAATTCTAATTCAGGAAAAAGGTAAATTTAGTGCTTACAGTCCTTACAATTGACACAGTGATCATTGAGACAAATGAAGCCTCTTCCATCCTGCATTATTGGCACTCATATTTTGACTTAATCTATATTCTTCCTTTTCACTCAATTGTTTGGTAAATTTGGCTATAATTTATAGACAACTTTGGGATGACCTAAAATATTTTTGACATACTGACTTTTTGCAAAAAAAAAAGTATTTTCTTTGGCTCTAGTTATCAGCACAGTAAGAAGAGTGGGCCAAGAAATCAGCAGTGCAAATCAGGGTAACCAGATAGTACGTTATCTAACGGAATGTAAATATGAGCAGCCACTGCAAGATTGGAAGGGGTTATGAAGTTGTCTATCAATCAGTACAGATGATGGTACACACTGATACCAAAGGGAACACAACACTAGGAACTGTAAGGTTAAAAGTTGACTGTGGAAATTTGTGAAGAGATTTGAGCAAGAAACAGAGAAAATAATGATTCTTCAAAAAAGAGGAAAAAACAGACAATCATGAATGAACATTGAGTGTGATGGCATTTAAGGACTGCTGGACTATAGTCCAGGGGAACTGTATATGGGAAGAAGCATGGATTGCATCTGATCACAGTAGTAATTAATCATACTGGAAAATGATCAGAAGCAGCCATGAGAGCACCAGACTTACCATAAAAGAAGACAAATGCAGTCATGAGTTGAACTCAGCATGTGGTGAACAAATTGAGCACAAGATGGAAATGAACATAAAATGAAGAAGCTTTGTAATGATGTATATTACCTCCTAGAGGTCCGAGAAATGGGGAGGGGGGGAAGTTCTGACTGATGAAAGGAATTAGCATTTTCTGAAACATAATTGGATAGGTCACATACCTGGACAGTTAAAAGTCCTAGCCATAATCTGTTCAGGAGTAATAGCATCCATAAAAGGAGGTGCTGAGTGGGCCTTTTTTATTGTGGGATTGCTATTGCCTACATTGTGGGTGCAAGTGGCTTCTTGTGTTAACTAATGTGGACCAAGATGGAGCTTGGTGGAGGACACTGAATCAAATCAGAGAAAAGGACAATTTATTCCTTCAGAACCTGCTCATATGTCTCTTAGGGAGATGTCAGTCTAAGCTGATAATCTTCTAATTCAACAAGCTAGATAACTACATCTAAAGTAACTCTACTCTGGATTTACTTATATGGATTTGTCTACTAGATGTTTATGGCTGCTTGGAGGTCAAGAGATCTTCATACTTTTACACTGAGAAGAAGCAAAAAGAAAACGGCCTCAGAGAAACTAAGGGTAAGGTACAGGAAGGTATAAAATGTATTTCAGGGTACGGAAAAGGTACCTTTTCATTGGGTTGTGACTCAGAAGAAATATTCTCAAATAAATAGGTTTCTGGTCTATCAGTAGTGAAGAATTATGTATCATCAAACAAAGGTTTGCAAAGCTGACGCACTCTGCAGACAACAGCCATGACCAGGCTAACGGGCCATGGCTGAGGATAGGACGAAAGCCTGAATTCCCATTTTCCCCTTGAATTCCCACAACTTCAGGCACTTCTGTCCATTAAAAAATTAATATCCTCATTCCTCCAGAGTCTTTAACACTTATAACTAGGATACTTGTGCTAAAGCTTTTGTCAGTCCAGGGAAAAAGGGTGCAACAAAAAGCAGTGGGTGAAGCTGAAGCAGGGTAAATTGAGACACAGTGGCAGTGCTTTTTGGCAATCGCTTTCTTAATTATGGGACAAGCTATGAAGCTGTAGAGTCTCTCCTACCCTTGAAGCCCAGATATTTTATGGAAGGTATGCTATAGCCAAAACAATGCTGAACACAGCACCACACAGCATGCATCTGGCTATGTTCTGAGCTGAACCAAGAGCTCTGAGGTTGGCATTGGGCAGTATAGAAGTTTCATCTGTGAGTTAAGAAGAGCTTTACAGGGAAAACAACTGAAAGCTTCTCTGGGCCTTCATGGTACCATGGTAGCTTTGGTGGAAATGTAGGACATCAAGATTCCAGTTAGGATTTGTCACACTACTTTCTCTGATTCATGCATTTGCAATTTTCCCATGTTGTGTTTTAGGTGTGTATATTTCAAAATGCTGTAAAAACTAAGTATCATCTGAAAAGGTTTTCTTTTATAAATAAAAGATCGTGGAAACAGAAATAGCGGACAGTTTCACTCCCTTAGCATATCTATTTCTCTCTTTTCATAGAATCATAGAATTTGGATTAGAAGGGGCCTATAAAGGTCATCTATCCCAACTCCCCTGCACTGACCAGGAACATCCTCAGCTAGGCTCAGAGCCTGGTCCAGCCTGACCTTGAGTGTTCCCAGGGATAACATGCTGTTCTTATAACATGCCACTGTTTTCTTTGACTCCCAGGCAGGGCCAAAATGAAAAGTGATGAGTAAGAGAGATAGACTGTGTATCTTAACATAGAAACAAAATCCTCAAAACATCTCCCATTGAAATAGATATTAAAATTTTATTTCCCCATCACTAATTGCTAGTTATTAACAGCTCTAGCTAATTCCACTGTTCTGGAAGAGTACATCATGCTACAAAAATTGGACTCATACCCAGTGTGGATCCAGGCTCTGTGTGCTCTAAGAAGCTGGGTAGCTGGTAAATCTCATGCTGTAGGATGTAGGCCTTATCACCCCACATCACCCCCGCCAGGCAACTTGTGCATGGGCGTGCAGCAGCAGGTGAATGAAAAAGACTTTAGGCAATCCTCTGGAGTTGAAGGTGAAGCACCTGCTGCACAGGAAGCAAAATTGAGAAATGAAAGATAAAAATGTCACTTCAGAACAAGCAGGAGAATTCCACAGTTATTTCTACTTTAAGAAGTGTTACAGGAAAATCCCGCTGAGGGAATAAGCAGGTCAAAATTTCAGCAGAAGCTGGGCAAATGTCCCTTCTACTAATAAATACAAGTTTTGCTTATTGTTGGATAGATATTTTTTTAAATATTGTACATAGATACACCAAACATTATTTACATGTCCCTTATTTGTGCCATGCATAGATTATTTTGTCCCTTCTGGTACACTGGCATGTTTGAGGAGAATCATGGAACCTGTCTTATAACGTATCTCAGCAGATAGCAGAGTGTGCAAAGGGACAAGCAACCTCACTCACTTGTGGGAAGAGCAGGATCATCCTAATGTGCATCACAGTAGGGTTTGGGAATATTCAGCCAAATGGGATGAGGTTAAAAATGTTGCCATTTTCCATAAAAAAAAAAAAAAAATAGAATTTTTTCTTTATCAGAATAAAACTCAGTTTAGTGGTAGGTCACTTGTCTGAGATATGAGAAATTCATATTCAAGTGCATCTTTTAGGGTGGTTCTGTTTCTCAGATATGAGATCAGTTTTATAGTTTGAATGAACGAGTGTTTCCAGGCAGGTAAATGCTTTCCCAAAAAATTTTTATCAGTCAGACTCTGTGAAGAAAGCCAGACCAGCTGTGATCTATGGAGGGACTTTCCTGGCAAAGATGCATTTCTGAGATATGACTATGTCACCGTCATCCCTGTCAGCTAAAATAGTCAACATATAGTTAAAACAACACTGAAGCAAAGCTGCTGTGGGCCTGAGTGCTTAGAACCAAGGTGGCACAAAGCTATGTCTGCTTCCACTTCAGTCCTTGCTGCACCTAGTTCTGATGTTCTGCACTTATAAGTATTCTCTCTTTCTATGATGTGAGCTCTTGTACTTGACCCCTGTAAACCTGCTTATACCATATCAAAGTTAGGGATGGGTTACAGGCATGTTGCAGAGCCAGCAAGGAGTTCTACGTTAAAATGTATTTGACACTCAGGTTTATCTTAACTTCATCTGTTTGTGCTAAAACTGCCATAAATACCTGGTAGCCTTATTACTATATTAGTTGTCTTCCACAACTTCTATCCCACAGGTACAAGCCCCTCCCACACCCCAAAAGCTGTAACAATACTGTGTGGTGCTAGAACTAACAGGCTGTGCTTCACATATCTTCAAAGTGAAATGGCTAATCTTAAGAAATTCTGTAATTGCATTAGCATTACATTAGTGCAGGAAAAATCTTATAAGCAAAGGTATGACCTCAGGTAATAGGAAATACAGAAGGCATTTAGTGTGATTTTCAGAGCACTCCTCGGGGAGTTAGGAACAAGAAAGAGAAATTTAAAAATCCCATCCATAACAAATCAGAAGAAAAAAAAATTCTCTAGCATGCATCATTGTAGACATACATCAAACAAAGGGCTTGCAGTTCCTTCACCTTTCTTTGCACAAAATAACCAGCCGTGGGATGGTAAAACCTTGAGGACACTTGGAACTTTTACAGTAGAATATCATGTTATTCTGAGAGCAGTAAGTGGAAGAGAAACACTTCATAACTTTCCCTAAGTAAAAAGCAAATCATGAGTCTGTTTTCAAAAACAAAAGTCTGTTTCTTTTCAAAAATAATTCAGCTTTTTTGCCCAGGAGATGTATGTAGCTGGGTCCCATAGACCTCTGCAAAACAGAACTGACATCTCATTGACCTGCTAGAGCAGTGAGGTAACAACTGTTTGTGCCCTTCCAGATCACTCTCTTGCCTCAAAACTGTTGTTATTTATAGGTAGAACAAGAAGGCATGAAGTGTAAACACACTGCAATATTAAGACATTATAGTATGTATATGTCTTCTCCAAATACAGATGTCCAGGTATGTGTTCCTGTGGTTGTAAAACCTTCGGCATTTGAGGATCCATAGATTCCAGCTGGTGAAATATAGCTAAGAACTTGTGTCTTGGAACTTGGTGCCTTACTGTCATTTCAAAGGAAAAACAGAGCAGAGAAACTTGAAGATGAGAAAAATATGGAATATTTGTCTAGAGGTTGTTTGCAGATGAGGATTGAGACTGAGAGTATGCCCTCATTACCTTTTGGCTTTGTGTGATAGTAGAACAGGTTGCACATGTTTTTAAATTAAATGTTCTATATATTGCAATGTGTTCAGAGCTTCCATGAAAAAAAAAAAAACATAGATAAATAACCGAGTTGTTTTCCTAGAAAATTGTCCAAACAAATTTTTCATATTGTTCCCTTTTTAAATACTTTTTTAGCACTTTTTTTAATCTTACTCTCATGTGGTTTTTGTTTTGGCTTTTTTTTTTTTTAAACTGGTCTTTATTTTAGCCATGTGAGAGGTTGCCAAATGTGTCTCAGAAACCAAACCGTGTATTAACATCTACTGATTTCTCCTTATCTACCATGTTAGTAATGTCTTCAAACATGAGATCTCTTGCCCGATTTTATGCTTCCCATCTTTAATCAAGCTGTTTCTTCCCAGCTGTTGTCCATCTTTCAGTTTCTAGAGATGAGCTCTGTTATGATACAACTTCTAAGGCAGGAGAAAAGGCTGGGTCTGAATTTGCACTTGTATCTACTTTGCCCATATTAACCCTCATCAAAGACAACACTGGAAAATGTAAAAATTTTACTATGATCTTATAAAAATGATGGTTTTCCAACCTAACCTTTAGTAGTAAAATTTATCTTCTAATTTCAAGCCCTTTTGAAAAACAAAAACCTTTAAAAAAAAAAAATTTACAAGTTAAGCTACAAATTTCAATCTTCATTTTCTTAAAAGGATCTGGAGATAATAAACATGGATGGTATTTTGCTGAAAGCACCTGAACCAAACAGGTTCTCAGACATGTAACACTGGAAAAAAATACAAACAATGTCTCTTAATTAATGTATATTGAGTGTTTTAAACAAACCAATTTGCTTAATAATGATACTTGACATTAGCATAAAGGTAACCAAGTGTGCAACTTGATTCTTCTTAGTAGAAGCAATTAAAACATCCAGTAGCATATGAATCATAACAATATTTTTAGAAAATGCATCATTTCTAATATTGTACTTTGTCAGATTAACTTGAAAACTCTTTAGGTAGAATTGTGGATGATTTGAGTATCAAAGGATATATTTTTTAAAGTAAACCAATGGAAGCTTCCAGCTGTTTTCATCACTGTTGGTGTCTGCAGACACCGTAGGTGGTTTTTCTTATTTACAAATGATGTCATGTTAGTGATAATTAAAAAAAAAAAAAAGAGAGAAAATGCTCTCTTGCAACACTCAAAGCAATTTGTAGGATTAGTTCCATGCAACAGAGTGCAGGATACTGCACACTTTCAGCCTCCATATTCATTAGAGCTAAAAATGAATTAGCTAGGATTATTTTGAAACAGTATTAATTGTAGCAGACAATTTAGATTAGTAAAGGCCTGGTGTATAAGATGGGTTTATGAAATAAAATGGTGAGGTTTTATGTCTAATGCAGTGGTGTTTCTATTGCACTCTGCTAACTAGACCATTTGTCTGAGGTATGAGAATTAGCAGCAACTATGAACACAACAGCAAAGGTCCTGGATTAACCAACAAGAGCCGTATGGGGGGGGGGTTGTTGAAAGACAAAATTGAGTGTAAGTGGCCAGCTATTCTACAAAATCTATAAACCCCATTTTTCTCATGTCTGGGGAGGAGAGAAAACACCAGTGGTATTTTAGTTACATCATGCTATTTTTTAGTATCTGTTTAAAGATGCCTGAAGACACCTATGCTTTCACGATGACATTTTTTAGGCCCAAAGGAAAGACCAGAGGGCCGATTAAAAGGGCATTTGTACACCAGTGGGTAGAAAACAGTTTAAAAGAAGCTTCACCTTAGCAATACATTGTTTTCAGGTGCTTCGTGGTTTCCGTAGCTTGAGCTCCGGGAGCTCTTTTAAAAACCGAGACAGTGCTGCCACCTTGAGGATTTTGCTTCAGTAAGTCCGTCAGCAGAAGTGAAAATTAGTTGTGCGCACGAAGTGGATACAGTTTGTGTGCTCGCTGGTATGCGCATAAGAGATGTTAAAAAACATTGTTGTATTAAACATGTATATGCTATAGAAAAATACACTGGAAAAAGATAATATTGCTGTGATGATATGTGACGCCTGTTAACATAACCTGAGAAGATTTAGAAAGGAGGTATTTGGTAGAAAGATTTTAAAGTAACTCTACTCTTCATTATCAAGGGATCAAGATGCAATACTTGTTGACAACGTTAGATACCTTCGGTCATTCATAGACCCACCAGGACCACACGTGAAATCCAGTTGACCTTGTGAGTTCCAAGGCAGCTTGGCATGATTAGGAGACCAAGCTGGTTTACTTTTAAATAACCTGGGACTTAAGGAAATTGCCTGTATTTACAGATGAACTGTGATTTACGATATTTAGTTTAGGATACTTAGTCTTAGATATCATTTGTTTATGTGTAGCTGAGATGGGAACTATATCCTACAAAGGGATCCCCCAGAGAGCAGCCGTGCATCAGAACTCAGCATTAGTCACTGCTACTGATCTGGTTTTGTGAGGGAGTCAATGAGGTGCATCAACCTGCAGGTATCAGGGTTCATTTTTCCAGGACTTTAGCACTACAGTGCTGATTTTCACCACGTTCAATATTTATCACTCTGTTCATGAGTAAAAATCCATGGGCTGATATTAAGCACCTATAGAAAGAGGAAGTTTTGAAGGGGGTGCATAACACAAACTATTGATGCGTGAAGAAAGTACACATGCCCTTACAGACAAGAGGAGGGCATCAGGAATACTGTCCATCTCAAAAGCTGAGTCTCCTCAGAAGGGATTAAATTCACAGTCTGTTGCCTGTCCTGGTGCTAGGCATCCTCATTGGCAATTTAGAGAGCAGAAAATTGATTTATCCTTTTTTGGATAGGAGATGATGAGGATACTATCCTCTTCATACTGTTGCCCAGTGGCTACAGCAGTCACTTAGGAAACAGTAAGAGGTTTAGTCCCTCCTCATCCTGAGTTGGTGCAGCACAGTATTTCCTACTGCCCAGTTTCTTATACTTTGCTACTGGAATATTTCCCTGAGTGTTGGAGAATGGTTCCTCTTCTGCTTCTTTTTTTCCGGTGTCATGAAATGAGAAAGCTTAGCTGTTAGTTTCAACAGCAGGCATTCCTGCCCTATGATTATGTCCCATTGTATTAATGGAAAACAAAGATTTTAACTTGAGTAAAGAATAGAACCAGTCTCTTGTTTCAGAGGAAATGCTATTTTATAAGAGCATAACCTCAATGTCACCTGAGTGATGGGGAAAGTCAAGATGGTTTTACACAAATTTCAATGTTTTGTGTTGGTATGGTTTAAGAGCATTGCCTAAGCCAGACTGAGAAGAACGTGAAGATGGAAAAAGTTGGAGAGATGCTTTAATTTATGACTGGAGTTAGTTCTCTCAGGTATCTATATGCAGGGAGCTGCTCTGTTTCCCAATGGCAGTAGTTCCAAACATGTGCAGAAGGTTTCTAAAGACTTCGAAACTTCATTAGTGAAAAGTTAGTCAACACAATGTCCCTGGAGTTGAAGAGTTAGTGGAACTGGAGCATCACCATCTTCAACTTCAGGGATCAAATTCTTACCAATTGCCATTTTAGTGTCTAAAAAATCTCTTAACAGGCTTTACTGTGTATACTGAATTAATACTTCATGTTTCAAGGGTTGTAGAGTTCATCACCCAATAGAGGTGTTTCATTAATAAGCAGTATTAATTAAATTTGTTTAAAACTTGGCTCTTTTTTTTTTTCTCATCATTAGCCAGCAGCAATGGATCTATGGGATGTTTAGCAGGTATGAGTTACTACTAATAGGTGAGTGAGCAGACAAACATTCCTCTGAGTGAGAACTGAGAGGTATTCTGAGTGATTTACTAATAAAGACATTACATACCTGGTTATACTGCATATAGAGGACTCTATGTCTGAAGAAGAGAGTAGAGCTTTAAGGAAACCTGACACCAAAACCCTACCTTTGTCTGAGGAGGTCAGCAACACAGAAAAAGATTTGGTGGAGGGAAATGATAATACTCCTTAAACTTCAGTTGAACCTCATTTCTCCATGCATCTCAAGGCATAAATATGTTCCAAGCAAATTTTAAAAGCTTTCAATTGCAATCAGCAGATGAAGTTACATCTGCTTTGCATCCATCCAGTTTACATCACTGTAGAATTTGGCACCACTATCCTACCAAGTTCTTACATGGAAAACATTTCAATCCTGGCATGCTTTTATTTATTTGTTTTTGCTTAAGATAACACAATGATGAAACAACTGGATTTTATTCAGTTACTTAAATGCATTTCTTGGGCCACTCATTAAACAATAACATTAAAATAACAGGGAGAACCATCTGGCTTTTTGAAGTTTTTTTCAATACATTACCAAACCGCATAGAGCATTTTACCAGGAAATAATGTCTTCCTGGACAGTCTGGATTCTTTTCCACATGTATGGAGGGAAATTGTCTATGTTTCTATTCATTTCTTGCTTCAAAATAACTGGATATCACGTGATGAAGAATGCAGAACTATATCACAGCATTTTGTATATGTGTATTGATGGGGAAAATGGCCAGTCTGTGTATGTGTGTGCACAGTTACACTCCAAACATATTTTAAGCGGACTGCTTTAAACTGCTTCCATTGCTTGTATATGACCTGGTCACTTGGTTTATCAAAAATAAAAGTTGGAGGATAAGCAGAACTGCTGGGTGGAATGAGTTATGAAAAGGTCTCTAGGAAGTCACACACAACTTCACAGAATCAAAGATCTGTCTCAAACCTCATAAACCAGGAGGAGTTTCATTTTAGTAGCTCTGCATAAAAATCTGGCACATAGTTTCTGATTTTTTACACTTAAAATTGAAGACACAAACTTTGAACTTGGTGCTTTAAGCGTTTATGCAATATTTAAGTTGTCTGAAAGGGCTATTTATTATCTAACAGAAGGTAGAGGCCTCAAATGAGAACTGTCTGAATTTCAGACTGGTATTTCCCATATATAATCTTCTGCCAAATGTTGTGAGGAAAGGAGAAGAATCCAATAAAATCTGGTGTATCGGTCCAAAAAGTCATTAGGAACACACACTGGATTTACAGAAAACAAGACAGGTTTATAAAATTTTCTGGTTCAAAACCCAAGCTCATCATAATAGCAGTTTGATTCAGTAAAAGTAAGAATATGTGGATAACCACGCCACCACCACATCATTATCATCATCACACTTTCACTCTCCTAACAACTCATTTCTCCTCAGTGATTCCATGTGAGCAGACTTTGGAAACATGGACTGCACTACAATTTCATTGAGCAGATGTAAAAATGGTATTAGAAGTTCATTTACTGATGTTTTACTATAAGACTGGAAGGATGTTCTAGAGGTATATTGGCTAATGCTGTGGATGACAAAACAGAAACATGCGTATTAGAGTTGCATATGTGGTAAGTTACACAGAAAGATAGGATAAAAATTCAAAATTCACAAACCAAGGAAATCATGTGGAAAAACTTAACCAAAACCAGGTGCAACTTAAATGCAAAATTTTTAATAAGAATAATTAATTACATGAAGAGAGGAATGAGGCTATGCAACAGTTGTGCTGAAAAGCACCTTGGGGTTATAGCAGGTAACCAGCCAAAACCAAGTCACCAATGTTGTGACGTTGAAAAAAAGACAAGCATCATATTAATGTGTACAGGGTGTCATGTGCAATTCTGCTTCTTTGACTACCTATATCCCATCCACCCTAAGGGTCTTCATTTTAAAGAATATGTGAATCTGTTGGTGGAAATGTCAAGAGTGAAAGGAAAAGTCAGAGGTCTGAAAAGCACTGTCTGTGAGGAACTGCTCATGGTGGAGGCAAAGTATTTTAAATTAGAAAACAGAGGAAACTAAGAGAAATTCACCTAAAGTCCTAAAATACATAATCTAGATACACAGAAACTCAAATACTAGGTGCAAAGAGAAAATATTTTAACTGTTCCCTGTGCCTGTGCGAACCACATGAACATTTAAGTGCTGAGGGAGTTGAAGCACTTACTTCACTGGTGCTTTTAAGAAAAACTTGAACAACTATCTGTCAGGATACATAGTTAACTTTGTGGTTGAGGCATGAAGATGGAGTAGGTTTCCTCAGGTATCTTTTCCTGATCTATTTTTCTATTGCATTAATTGAAAAGGCAGCAACTGTCAACATTTTCTAGGCTAGGAGAGTCCAAGCTGTAGTAAACTACAATGATTGCTGTACAAGTAGCCAAATGTTCCTCCAAGTGTACATGTTTGTAAACCTCTGCAAATGCCACAGAAACCATTGCCAACAGATGACCAGAGCACAGTAGGGTCTCTTAGGGAATCTGCTCCTATTTCATCCTATTTTCCTGATGAGTGTTGCAGTGGCAGCTGTCTTTTCTACCTGTCCCCAAATTATTGTCTAAAGAAACAGTGATGGATGGTCAACTCTCCATTAGGTACTGGTGGTATTTCAGTATCCAGGAACTGACACTGTGAATGAGTTATTTATGAATGAGCTTTCAAGTCAGCAAGCACACAGCATCCTGTTTCCTAAATTCTGATAATCATTTGAACCAACTGCATACGTGCTTTGTTGTACCAGACGAAAACAGAGTTCAGTTTAAAAATCTGATCTGTATTTTGGCCTGCTTAATATTGTTGGGTGATGTCACTTGGCCTAGGGGAAAATATTATTCTTTCAATACGTGCTAGGAGCATTTAATCTTTGTCATTATTTTGCCCTTTAAAGTTGTGAGTATTTTAGCAATATGTCCCATGTTCTTGGAAAAAATGCAATCTAACATCTGAAAGGAAATAGTTAGATAAATATTGAAAGAATAGGCAAAACTGGGAAAGCTCAAAATGAAGATAAAATACAAATGTGTAGCTGTCTGTTCTTTTTTACAGAACATTTTAACCAATAAATAATTTTAATTTAAAAATTATACATATATATGCATTTGTTACCCTGACATACCTGCAGTTCTGTTTATTTATGAAAGCTACTAAAATGCTTCTGCATGGTTCAGATCTGTGTACTGTGTGTACCTGAATATATATGCATATTGTGTATGTCATTTCCGTTCAGTGCTGGCTACATAATTTGAGGTAAAATACAATTCTCTTTAATCTTCTTTTACATCTATAAATAGTATGGATATAAGTGCTTTTCACTCATAAATTTTTTGGAAAGCAAAGAACAAGGTAAACACAGAATATTTTTTCCCTCCTATATTTTGAGTTAATGATTTTTTGAAAAGAACATCTTTGTCCTAAATCAAAACCACACAGCCTGTCAATGGCTTTTGGTGATTTAGAAAACAACTGTGAATCATATGGCACACAAAGGAAGAACGAGTTCACTGAAACTACCACCAAACAGAATTTTAGAAGCAGAAATAGAACAGGGTAGGAAGTGGTTTTCCTGTCCCGCGAAAGTTTTCGAGATCTCGTTTTTCCCATTATGCATCAGAATGAACCCAAGGCCCGCTGAAGATGAGGCAAGAAGAGAGATAACAAAGCTCAGGTCTGTCAGAAGACAAACAGAGAGACAGGGTGAACAGGCAAGCTCACGACATCCGTATTTATGTAGATGGGTAGATAGAGCACTTCTATGGGACAAGGAGCACCGAGGCAGTGGGCTGACACCAGCCTGGGTCCTGAGCCTCCCCCTGGATGTCTGAGAGTGCTCAGCTCATGCCAACTGCACATTAGATTGGCAATATAATCAGTTGCTGGACTATCAATCATTCTATCAATTATTTGGATGCAGATATCTTCTTTGACTATCTTTGTTAAAGTTTTGGTGATGACAGACTGACATTTCCAACAAAAAGTTTTTCCAGTACTTGGGAAAGCCCTCTCTTTGTTTAGTTCTTACAGAAGTAATTTTTACTCAGTGTCCAATCCAGAGGATGCAAACTTTTCTGTCAGTTCTCTGATGGCTGTGCTTGAACTACAGATCAAATTTTGGTCTCAAATCCTCAAAGGCATTTAGGCACCTAACTCCCAGTGAGAGACAAAGACCAGACCAAAAAATAAAATAAAATAACGATTTGGGTGTCACTACTATGAGCCTGCAGACATCTGGGGCCTGCAATAGAATCCAGATGGATTGTTTCTGCCTCAGTGCATGACGCATAGGTGCACGCCGGACTGACTCTGATCGTTGAGCCTCAGCGGTATGATGTGCCATCAGAAAGCAGTCATACGCTAGGGATGATGGAGAACCAGCCTGTCTGGGGAAGAATTTCAGAGCTTCTTGTAACTTCAGATGGGTTGTACATCAATGATGGACTACAATTGTTGGCCTCACTGGCACGTGTGCACTACTATTAATATTTGAGGAGAGGGAAAACTGTGTTTATTTTTACTCAAGGCAAACTCAGACCTTTTACTGCAACATAAGCACACTCAGTGCAGAGAGGAGCACACACAGCTCCTATGCTAACTGCAGGCTTGAAAAGAGACTAAGCAGAATAACAAAGGCCCTCTGGCAGCAGAGCTTTTATAATAACCACACAATGAAGCTGCAGACCTTAACCTTTGGTTATGGTAGAACCATATTCAAACCCAAATGTTTCTCTGGACCTGCATTAAGACAGGTCAAACACATTTCCTCTGTCCTCCCCATATCACGGACACCAACATTCATTTCAGTCGCAGAGGTGAGGAAGGCAGCCCATCCATTCATAGCAAGTCTGTCTTCAGTTGATAAGCTAAATGCCTGCTGCTTCTTTTCCGGTGACATCACCATTTCATTACTCTAGACTTCAGACATGAAATGCTCACGATATCGCTGCAGCAGAGAGCCCTGGCCTGAGGCAATAGTTCAAAACAATGCTAATGCTCCAGGTAAATGGGATGTCTTCTGGAGTAAAGCAAAGCGAAATCTGTTTTCCCTCCTTTTTTTGCTTGTTGATACAACTTCATTCCAAAATCACTTGATGGCAAAAGATGACTGGATACTTGAAACGGCACCGTTCTCACAGAGTAGAAAGAGAGTAAGTGGTCTGCTGCACAGCTGTGTTCAACCCACCCACTGTACGCAGTGCGCCGTTCAGCCTTACTTTCTTATGAGGGTAATAAGTGTGCACATAGAATGAAATTAAGAACCCCTCCAAGTTCCGGGCCAGGTGCTGGGCAGATGTACGGTGAGCAGACTGCAGGGAAGCACTAAGAGGAAATCTTCCCTTCTAGGCCACTGAGCCGCTGCAAAGCCCTGCAAGGAAGTCTTGCCCAGGTCTGTGGCTTACCTGGGTGCTGGCAACAGAGAAGGATGGGACTTCTGCTCAGCAGAGGTTTTAGCCTGTCTCCATTCCGTAGCAATTCCATTGCTCTCTTGCCTTCACACACAGAACTAACTGCTCTTCTATGTCTCTTCCTCCTAACCAGGCTCTGACACTGATTTGCAGGATGACTCTCATAAGTGATTAAGAGGCTGCATTTTCTCCTGGTAGCTGTTGCTGACTTTTATTAATACTTCATTTTGAGACAACTGTATGAAAAGAGCTCTGAAATCTGCATTCTGTTACTGGCATTAGGTACAAAACCATTCACAAGTGAGATTTAATATGTCACATAAAAATTATGAAGACTACACCTAATAAAATGAACTGTTTATACACATTCACTCTATAATCCAGATCATCACTTTGTGTTAACTAGCTACATTGAAGTTTGTACTGACTGAGGAACTACCAAAGAGAGGCTGCTGTGAAATGTTCATGTAGCTTATTCAGCTTTATAGAATGCATTAGTATTAGCACAGCCTACTACTTTGTGCAAATGTATTTTTAACAGAATTTAAAATGAAAAATGCAGTTAAAAAGCACAGAAGATGCTTATTCTCAGGATGATTATTCTCAAGTCCCAAATTTTGAATTGTTTTCTACTTTTTTGTAGTTTAAAAGAACAACAATGACATCCAGTGGTTGTAAAATTCCCCGACATTTTCTTCTCTTCCACATTTGACACCATACACAGTGTAGAGAACAGATTTATTTTTAATAATATTGTAAGTTAAAATACAAATTGGAAGACTTTTATCTGAATAGATGCTGAATAGAAGTACAAAGACCTAATATGTCACCTTGAAACATTTTACAGTAGACATTTTTTAGAATGCATGAGTACTCTTTAGACATTCTTTGATAGCATTGAAATAAGTACAATGAATTTTCCCATGACCTCTGAATCCAGTTAAAGTCAGAATAAAACCAGCACATGCTTTTTAAAATTACTTTATATCCATAAGTGTTTAGTAGCATCAGCCCTTTCTTTCCTGCCTTCTTTGATGTATTTAGAATCAGGAGTACCTGGTAGCTTTTCTATGGCAATATGTACCATAGTATTCCTGAAGATAGTTATGTCAAGAATGGAGACTGTACCTTATCATTACTTTGCCTTTCCCTAAGAGAGGGAAAACAGAAAAGTGGTGAAGTCTGCATTATTTTCCAAGGTCCTGTGAGCCAGGCTGGAAATGAGGAGAGAACCTCCCAGCCTGAAGGCAAATCCAATAATGCAATTTAATTTTCACTGCTGGTTCAAAAAGTATTAATTAAAATTATACAGGAGTTTTTCAGGTTGTTTAGGGTTTTTTTCTACAGATAGTTTTATTCTTACCTCTCTGAGTATCTGCATTGTCCACCTTGCAGAACCCACCAAAATATGAGTCTTTTGAAAGTCCAGCTCCTGAATCACTGTAGTGACCAAGCCTTACTCACTATCTCAGGCGAGCAAGCCCTGCACAATGGCAGATGCCAATGGCATTCTCCATCTAGGCTCTGGTTCACAGCACTGAAATCCCTTTCCTGATCTCAGACCGCTTCAGGGCTCCCAAGCTCCCATTCTGCATCAGGTAAATCACTTGGCTTCAGGAGCTGGAAACAATCTAGGGGCTTCCCAGGGAGCCAGGAAAATCTGGAATTGCAACAGAGATTGCACGGTTTTCAGTTAGACATCAAAATTTGAAGGAAAGATGGTTTTATGGGGAGGGAAAGGGATTTAGCAGTCTCTCCTGTGGCCAGTTGGATTTAATGAGACAGCTCTTGCTGTGGAGATTTCTTTCCCAATCTAGCAGCCCAGCAGGGATGAGTTAATAGGTGGGCTGTTTCTTTTTTTTTTTTTTCCCATATAGTGATTCTCCTCTTCAGTTTAGCTTGGTGTGGCATATGTCAGTACATTTGAGAACATTAAAATCAGTGTGAGAAAACTGACCTGTTCTTTACAACAACAACAAAAAGATTTCTGGAAGAACAGTGCTGTGTTTCTCTTCTCCTAGGAGAAGAGCACTCTGTGCTCTGTGAGATTTGCTGTATCAACAGCACATTTTATTTTCATTCATCCGTCTGTATTTGGCAGAGGTACAGACTAGTGTTACTGTCTGAGAACTGGATTGACATAACATCTGCACTAGAGAATTTAGTTTAATTAATTCTTCAACTTTTCCCCTAACTAGCAGTACCCGACAGCTTTTTCACCCCAGCCTTACTGAAATTTTATACTAACTTTCATCAACAAATTTCACTCTGTGACCTTCTGAATGCCTTGAAAATATCCACAGTCAAAAACTCAAACCATGACAGTTATATTAAAGACATATAGATAGTATATTTCATTCCCCTAAAAGGACTGGCACGGTACTCTCAGAAGGGAATGCATTCACCATCTTCCCACCTTCTACACAGGTTGGAGAGGAATCCATTCTCTTTCCAAAGTATCTCTTGGCAAAATACTTGCAACTGAGAGAAGAGAAGAGAAAGCTAGCTCTTGATTTCTTCTTAATGTTATGCATGGTTGGTTAGATCTCTTCCCAATCACATTTGAGCTCCATAGGAAACAGGCACAGTTCTGCCAAGAATTTGTTGTGTTTTATCGTCAGGCAGAGGCTGAGCACCGCCAGCCATTCACTCACTGCTCTTCTTGAGGAGAGAAAACAGACCAAGCCCTGTGGGTTGGGATAAAGACAGTTTACTGATAAGCACTTTGAGATGGGTATGATAACAGACACACACAATGAGAACATAGAGTGCTTTACAGCCCCATGAGAAGCTAACAGACCACTGTACCATCACAAGGGCCATGCAACCAGACAAGCCCTGCCTCTGCCCCACCAGCCCCTTTTATAAGGGCTGGATTGATGTCAGGTGGTGTGGAAACAGCCCTGGAAAACTCATGTCACCTGTACTGGCTGCTTGGGAACGTCAACTCTGGCCTGGTCAGAACCAGGACAAATTGTATTTGGCTTTATGAAAGTATCATTACTGAGGAAAAATATAGGGTGGGGAAGGAAAAGGGTTATTAATGAGCAATGCAGTCTACTTCCTGTCTCTATTGACTTGCCTTTGTTACACATCTTGATCAATTGTAAAAAGTGAATAAAAACATGGAATTAAGATGGTTTAACTATCAGTGCAGGTATAACGAAAACTTCGTTTTGTATTTGTACAGACATGATTATGCTTATGTAACTGTAGTATAAAATCTGTAACATAAATATATCTATAATAAAACACAGAAGAATTAAGAGCGTAACTGAAAGACAGCCTGACACTGTGGAGATCCTGAATGGGAAGAAGTATCTTGCCCAGGTATGTGCAGTACAACACTGTCATTGTTCTACATTACCCTTTACCGGAGTCCAGGACACAGGCAGAAGAGAAATCTCCATGGATATCAGCTGGCATGATGTGAAATCAGTTTACAGCTATCATCTTTAGAGCCTCTGTGTCCATTGCTGTCTGCCTCACCCACACTAGAGCTTACCTTCCCCTCCATCTCTTTGGCTCCTGATTGGTCCCCAGGAACTCAGCCCTGGGGTCCTGCCCACTGGAGCATGAATTAGCACCCACAGAACAACCCCTTTCCCTGCAAATAGCCCATATTCACTGTGGGAGCCTTCACAGTGGAGTACAGTAAGTCAAAACTCAGGTTTTGGTGAAGAACAAAGAGCTCTGGTGATCCAGTTTACCAGGGAATTAGCTAAGTGGTTCCCCTCATCAGTGGGAGTTATGGGCTAGTTTCCAGGTGCATCAAAAGAAGAATAACTCCTCTGTGAAAACAGAAGATTAGTTGACTTCACTTGCTAAAATATGTGCTCTCCTCTTAGGAGGGACAAAAAAAAGAGAGGGATCCGTGGATACTTGCAGACACACAGGAGCAGCATTTCACTTTTTATTATTGCCATTAATATTACCTTTGTGCTTACCAGTCCCAGGCAAGACTGAAGAAGAAAAATGTGCAACCATGGAATAAAAGTAATGGTCCCATTCTAACAAGTTTGCAATTTAGAGGCAGCAGATGGACCCAAACAGATGGCAGAGTACAAAGGCTCTGAGTTCAGACCAGCCTCCTGTCTAATCTAATGTCGCTGACCTTGTGCAAGCCTAATGCCCAGGTTTGGCATAGTATTTGAAGAGGGAGGTAGCCTTGACATCTGGAACTTGCCACCCCAGTAACAGAAATCTCTGATAATTTAAGAGCAGAAATGTATATACTTATTTATAAATGTGTATGCATCAGTCACTTATCTCAGATTTTGGTGTCATGCACCAAGGCAGAATTTCATAGAATCATAGAAACATAGAATGGTTGTGGTTGGAAAAGACCTTCAAGATTATTGAGCCTAGCCACCTATCCAGTCCCGCTAGGTTCAACACCAGACCATGTCACCAAGCACACATCTACTTTCTTTCAAACACATCCCTGGGCAGCCTGTTCCAATATCTGACAACCCTTTCAGTAAAGAAATTTTTCCTATTATCCAACATAAACTTCCCCTGATGCCACTTCAAACCATTTCCCCTTGTCCTGTCAGTAGTTATTTAGATGTACTAACACCAGTTCCTGCATATGCATCCCTTTTGACTCCCACTGCTATTCGGTTTTCACTAATTTGCCAAACCTGAGCAGGTTTTTTGTCACAAGGTAAAGTTACCTGATTTTATGGCGCAGAGGGTAAATGGACGTATCTGCTTTAGTCAGATTATATTCTTTGGAGTATTTTTATTTAATAAAACAACTAGCCACTTTGTTAAAAAGGGCACGTTTTAGTTTGCCTAGAGCCCCAACTGTTAAAAATTATCAGATGTAAATCTAAAATATTCTAAAACCCATAACCTTTGTTTTGAACATTAACACTGAAAAAACTGGCCAGGAACATCAGTGTAACATAATAAAGGTGCTCAGGGTGTTGGACTGTGAAACTTCTGAAGAAGTTGCTTTGTCATAACCCAAGGAAAACAGGTAAAGTCATTTTACTTGCATCTCAGACCACTCAGGATCTAACTGTAACAGCTCCCAGAAAGTACATTTGAGGTAGGCCAAAATCATAAAGCTTGAAAGTGCATTCAATAACCATGCTTATAAAACAGACATTTCGAGCTTAACTCACAGGGCAAAGTTGCTTCAGGGCCAGCGACTGTCATGATCTCTGGAGTCCTGTTTGTTCTTAAAAACAATTCTGGTTTATCTGCCAGCCTGTCCTCAGCTTCTGTTGAGGATCTGTGTCCTGCCTGCAAAGTTCCCACATGATTCTGAATCCCATTTTTCCTTTGCCATACAAATAGCAGCAGAATCAACTAGATATGCAGTCTAACTTATCTTCTCAGTCAAATTATCCTGACTTGACTTTATGAAGTCACGGTTCATACTGCAGACTACCTACTATCTCTTTTTTGTCCTTCTCTTTTGCCTAGGAAAAATTGAATAATTTTATTTCTTCATGGAATTTTATAATTGTATCTTATTGCTATGAATACTGTGTCCCAAATACTCACCTCTGCTGCTATCTTAACGCTTGTTGAGAGTGGAACATGCTCCTGTTCTCTCTTTTAGTTTCCTTCAGACTTAGTCTCACTCTCAAGTCCCTTTTCCTGTTCTTATAAAGGGGTTTTCTGGGCTATTGCACTTTAACTCACAAATGTATAGGTACCTGACTGTGGTGGTTTCAAAGTAGGAGGTTGTTAACATATTCACCTTAAGGTGAATGAAGGTCTGGGACAATGCCTGAATAAGAAGGTGAGGTTAATCAGGCTAATTACTGTGAAATGAATATATTGTGTCAGTTGAACAAAGTTCCTCTGCTCCCACTATTGAACACGGGAGAACTTGTTTGTGAGGTAGGTTACAAGCTGAGGTAGTGATGGGCTGAATGTGTGCTCTGTGTTGCACACCAGCTGTCAAGAACATTTCAGAGACTGAAAGAAACTTCCTTTCACTAGAAGCTCACACACACAGGAGTATCACCTGGCAATTTTCAGGTGAGCAGGTCTGGGTCTTGAGGAAGGGGGGAAAAGAGCTTTCCTCTAGACTGTTTCTATTGCTAAAAATGCCATGTGTTGTTATTTCTTCAGAATTACATTACTTACAATCATCAGTTTCTATTTCAACTTATACTGTGTAGATGCACATGCAGATTAATATTAATGCCAATATTTATTATAGATGCAGAGCTACTATTGAAAACAAAAAAAAATCTTAAAGAAGATAAACAACTCCAGATATAGAATGCATTGTAAAACATTGACAGATATCCCAAAGTTTTAGCTTTTGTGTGGTTGTCAACTTTGGGAGCACAAGAATGTGATGTCTGGGTCAATAAATCTGATCTCCTATAATAACAGGCAACACTGCTCTGTGAGGAATTTTCAGATCTCAGCAGTCACTCGTATATTGTACTAAAAGTAAGATTAAGATTGTAGTTTCAATCTCATTTGGAAATAGAAATCTGTTGTGCAAAGAACTCATTTGTGTGATGTCATATAGAAGATCAAAAACTAGCAATTCAAGTTTGAATTCAACATTAATTTGGAGTCCAAAATTACCTTGCAGGCTGCAAACAGGTTTATGCTTTATAATCTGTTAGTGTTTAAACTACGATATATGTAAAGGTTTAATAACATACTTAATAGACAATCCCATCATACCCTGGAGTGTCCTTTAAGCTACTACAGTTTGAAAGGTTTGTTAATAAATAAGATCATCTGTGACCAAAAATACTTATTTACAAATACGAATTAATCTCTTCAAACATGCTTCTTAGCCATCAGCCTTTTCTGTGAAATCAATATAGGTTATTTTTTGTGTTCACTTATCCTAAGCAAGCATAAAATTATGTTCAGTTCACAGTAATTAGCCTGATTAGCCTCACCTTCTTACTCAAGCACTTTCCTGGAGTAAGAAGGTAAATATGTTAACAAACTCCTACTTTGTAAAATGAAATTACGGTTTAGCACATAAAAGCCTATCAAAAACCAGTGATTATTAATTTTTAATTTCTATATTGGCTTCTGTGGTTTTTTGTTATTATTTTTTCAAATCAAAGATGAATATGTTCTTCTCTTTGCTTCTCTTTCCATCTCTTTCTCTCTTTTCACCCTGGGGGGCAATGTAACCCCCCAGACTCTCTACTTTCAGACTTGCTGTTGCTGCAGACCAAAAGTTGGTATGATCTATTGTTAATGTTTGAATGGATTTCTCTTTGTGGTGGGATACCAAATGCAGGCTTGGTGAGCCACACAAAATAAATAATAGTCAGGAAAGCTTGTTTTCCAGACTGAAGCGTAGTGAGATGGAGAGTAGGGGTTAGTGAAGGAGGAGCTGGAAAGGTAGTTGGTTAAGATTTATTTGGCAGAAATGTACAACTATCCTGTTTGAATTGTATTTGAATTAATTAACTTCATCTGTGTAAACTGGGTCAGTATCCTGCAATTTCCTAAGGGTATGGCCGTATCAGGAAACTGAGTAGTCAGCAGAGCTGGTTGAATAGTTAAAATAACTGATTTACAAATATTTCCAGGAATAAACCCACTGAGCTTTGTTTCTTATGATTTATAGGGCAATATAGGAGAATTTATCTTACCTGAAAAATGTCCTTTCTGTGAAAGGGGAAGTCCACAGCTCCTTGGGTTTTGCTCTCTTACTTTCTCCCTCTGGAGGCAGAGCCAGCTTGGTCAAATGAGGCCGTACATCAGCAAGCCTCACAAGTTTCCCTTGCAGCTTCATAGAAATGAGTCATTTACAGCTTAATTCACAGCTAAACTAAGAGGAAAAAAAAATCCACACAAACAATTTCTAATGCAGAACAGTTTACAATTCCAAGGCAACTGCTCTTGTCTTCCACATCATCTCTCATAAAGATATGTATAGATGGGAAGGAGATATGTATTGAAGGGATGCAGAGAGGTTCATTCATAATGAAAACATTGGGCAGTTTGCAACTGTTTGCCTGATTCTGAAATGTCCTTGTTTCTGACGGGTAGATGAGCTTTTCTAGTTCTCTTGCTAGAATCTTTCTTGCTTTTGAAGCTTTGGTATAGAATTTATTTAGTTACCTAATAACTAGACTCTTACCAGAAGGGTGTTATTTCAATTTCCAATCAAGGTGTAGCTCACAAATTGTCATGATAAGCAATTTCTGAATTAGATATTTAATTTACTTGCTTTTTAGAGATTTTCTGACATCAGATTTTTTTAAGGATTTATAGAAGACTTTTTTCCCCCAGTGTTTGCTGGTTTTGTGTTTTTCATATGTGGCTAAATAAAACATGGAAGAAACTCATTTCTTATAACCAATACTGATTCTCCCAGTTAAGATAGTAATTTTAAACCACATTCCTTAGGGGAATGTTGTAAGGCTAATGGACTTCAGAGAGGAAACTTTATCAGTGCTACTGAAAAGAAAATAAGAAAAGAAAAAGAGTGATAAATGTTGCTTAGTCAGATAGCTTAACTTCTAGGTAGGAATAATTTTCATTATTGGAGATTTAAGAAACTTTGTAACTGGTTGTGTGAGCTTTTCTGCAGCTTTACGTAGTCTATAGTGATCTAGGAACTGAGCTAATCTGTGGTAAGTAAAGATGGGGTTTTATTTCTAATTCTATCTGTATTGCTATAATAATTGGAGAGAGTGAAAGAGAGAGGGAATGAAAAAGTGAGAGAAAATATCTGAACATGTCCATTTTACTGAGTATTTTCTCAAGGTTGAAAAGAGTGTTGTGCATCCATCTGGACTGCCTGCTTTATTTCATCCTCTCGTATTATCTTCATTTTTTCTAAGTTTAAAATTTTGTAGTTTACAAAACCAAGAAGAAATTTTGAGTGAATCTTGCATCTCAAAGGAATTAAAATATGTAACCAATATATTCCTTCATCTTAAACAATATACTTTTGTCATGGAATCCAGACATAAGGACAAAATGAAGGGTCTTGAAAATTAATATCAAAGATGAAGTACCAGAAGTTTCCCTTTTTTTTTTTTTTTTTTTTTTNTTTTTTTTTTTTTTTGCTAGCAAATCAAAGCTGTATCAGTAACAAGCTATATGGCCTTGCATGTGCAGGCACAGATGTAGAGGTCTCTGAACTACCTCCAAAATTGGAAGCAGCACGGTCACATCAATATGACACCCTATCAGAATTAACTAATGGCAATATGGCTTCCACAACCCACTCTAATATTTTGTGCTCCTTTAATCACTGTAGGCAGATTGTATTTGGCCAAGATTTTTGCTTATCTCTGCAGTACATGATACTAATGGAAATAAAGTTGCACAGAAATGAGTGAAAAGAATGTATAAATCCTTGTAAAAAATTAAACCAATGCAGAACAAAACTCGGACAAGTAATATGTTGTCTCACTGTATTCCTCCAAGATACATTTCTTCAATCTAATGCATAGGAGTCTCTCAGGACCAGTAGTGATGAAAGAAGCAATGTGTGCAGTGACATTTAGTGAAGTATTCATAGTTAAAGTTTCACACTTAATCCATTTCCATCTTATTTTCCTATGGCTCTGTCATCCTTAGTGGATTGTCACAAATACAACAAAACACCTCCACAGCAACCTGTGTGCATTTCTATTGATTTCAGTGGATTGGTGTCTCACCTTAAAAGTTGTGCTCCTTTGTTGACCATGTTAACACATAACACTGTATTTTAAGCATTTCTACTAAAAAAATTTGAAAATATTTAAGAAATCTGGTTGAGACATCTGTGACTGACATTAGGACTAGAAAGTAGGTAGGGAACTTCCTAGTAGGAAGTTATAGAGCTTTGTTTTGAGAGAGAAAAATTTTATATTTTGAAAAATAAAAGACTAAAGGTTTTTAATGTGCTCACTTGTTGGACTAAAGTAAGGTTAATTTAATAGGTGTGTATTCTGATAAATATTTGTGAGGTTTAAGATGTGCTGCTATCAAAGATATTGATACCATGTTTGTACAATAGAAGTGACTTTAATGATGCTGACAAAATAGATACATTGTATGTGTACATTAATTGATGTTCAACAGTAGAATAAGAGGAACCAAGCACTTTGAGTACACTATTTTAAATTTTTAATGTGCATGTATATATATATATATATATATGTATATATACACAAATATTTATTTATGAAAGTAGGGCATAAGTAGCAGATTTAGCAAAAAATTATTTGGAGCACTTTTGATAACCATTCTAACCAACAGGAAACAAGAATATGTGTAGATACGTAAAAGCACAAATTATTGATTTCTGCTTTGCAACAATGTGTTACTGCAGTTTTGCTGAATATGCAAAGAAAAAGAAAAAATAAATGAAGGAAATATTGCTTCAACCTAAAGCTAGGACATTGTTTAAACTGGTCTAAAATGAAACTGTGGTTACTTGTGTGTACAATGTCAATAAATCAATTTTTAACAAACAAAAACAAGACCCTTTTTTTCTATTCCTCACAGTGTTTCCAAATCCTGCATCTAGCAGCTGCGATGTTACTTATTACCCTGCAAGACTGATGTCCTTTGCAGGAGGTGGGCTTTGGTGGGCTGCAGAGTTTATCAGAAGCTGTTTATCTCAAGGCCAGTCAAATAGATATTATGGTCACAAATGTTGTATTTTAATATTCTATGTATAATACTAAAAAAAAATACTTTGGTTTCTGGGATCCCACTGTGTTTACTTAAAGAGCATTTGAATTCTATTTGCTCTAACGATTTACACATTTCCAAAGAGCTTTTAAACTTTTTTTTCTGTACTGTGATGTAATGCAGATCAGACAGCCCACTTCCTCCATAGCAAAGGGGCTTTTGTTTGTTATCCTGTCTGTGTTCTTTAGGCATTTCATGATGTGGAAAAGAAACCCCTGTGCAAGTCAATTTGTTCAATTGAAGTATGCACATGGATTTAAGCACACAAGTAGAGTTACTTGAGACTTTGAGGCTTTTGTTTCTAAGCAGTGGCTGCTTCTGCTTCTGTTGAAAAGTTATTCCTTATAAATATTTCATGTGTGAATGTGCTTGAAAATTGTTTTTCTTCTCACCCAGGAGGTAAAAGAAAATTGTATTCCCTGTGAAAGACACATTATTTAATCCTTTTACTGATAGCAGTTATGAACTTCTTAACTTCTTGCAGAAATTTATCAGTTCTATCCCATAAGGCCTTTCCCATGTCCTACTGGGAAACTGCTGAGCATCCTGTCTTCTAGTTTTTCTCTGGTCTTTCCTCAATTACTGAGCAGCTCTACTCTCATATTACCTTTTTTATTATTTTTGCCCCTAAGAAGAGCAAGGATGAAAGTAACTTAATAGAAGGGAAGTGAACACTTCTTTCCGGAATAGGATAGAGATGATAGATTGCTTCAAAATTATAAGAGATACTGGTTTTCTGGAGATTACCAGAAACTTCCTTAATAGAAAAAAAAAAAGTGAAAGAAGGCAGAAGTAAGCTGCATTCAGAGAAGAGGCACCCCAAAATAGAAAAATACCTTTAACTAATGAAGATTGGATAAAATAACTGAGAAGAAATCATCAGTCTGAAATCACTGGATAAAAGAAGAAACAAGGAAGATTTTTGAAGGAAAAAAATCTATTGCAGAAGGGAGATGTGACAACAAGAGACAGAGAATATTATCAGAGACAAAGAAGCATCGGGCTCTAAAGGACCCATGATGTCACATAAAGAAAGAAACGTAGAGGAGGAGAAATACTGAAATGATGATAAAAAGTAGTCTTAAACTATTTAAATTAGTCCTACATGGATGAGATGGTTGACTTTGTATATTTTCTTTCAAAAGTTTTTTCTGTCAAGAATGCCTTTTTTTCTCAAAGGCCTCCCAGATAATCCTACAACAATATTTAATGCCAAGGTACTCTCTAATATGCTTTTCTAGTTTATTTTTATTTCTAAAAATCACACCTGATATGAAAACAAATTATAGTTCAGCACATTTTTCCTGATTTTTATTTAGCACTCTTCAAATTAAAATGGTAATAACCTTTCTCTTTTTTTCTTGGCATGTGTCACTTTTATTGTAATGACAAGGCTTTTTTCCTCTATCTGTTTAATCAGCTTTAAATAGTGACAGGGTAACTGCAGTCTGTTCTTCCAGTATCAATGATCTTTGAGTGATTGCCTCTTTCCCCGACATGCCCTAACTAACTAAACTTGCCAAGTTCTAGATCTGTGGCCCAGCTGAGGTCAGCTACAAGGATTCAGCTTTTATGATCATGGGACTGTTTTTAAGAATTGAGGATTGCCAGGAAGAGACAAGATCTACCTTAGCAGTTGGACAAAACCCCATATTTTCCAACAGGGCGACCAACCTTAAGAGGTGAACTTTAAACTACAAATGATACCAGAGGGAGATAGGAACCCACAATTAAATGTAGAAGTGTTGGACTAGGTTAGCAAACAAATGGCGCAGGGAGATAATGATACCAAAATGGGAGAAGTGGTTAATAGACCAGACAGCTGTGCTGCCGATGTGATCTCTTTCAGCATGAAGAATACAGCTCAAACATTTAATTTAATCTTCTGGGCATCAAAAATCCAAAAGTAACCCATCTTTTAAAGCTATGAGGTTGGACTTAGCCTACAACATCTCACTTGTCCCCGCTTCCTTCCCCCCAAAAGGTAATATTTCTCAGCAGAGATAAGTGTCTCTGGAGAACCATCTAGATGGAGGCTCCTAGAACAAGTAGATATGACTGCACTGGGTTGGCTGCCATAATAACCTCCAGATTTGGTTTAAATTGTGGAAAGTAACTGCTTCTGCTTGAGCAGCTCCATGAAAAGGACAGATCTCAAAGCTGGCCTTGGACGGGTTTGGATAAGGCTCAACACTCCCAAAAACAGCTTGTGTGACTGCCACTCTGCTGCCTGTATTACAGAAGAAGGAAAACGCCTAAAGGAGGAGAAAGGCAGTGCTTTCAGCATAGAGACAGATACATGTGAAGAACTGATGAGGTCCTAAATCTGGATGCCTCGTGCAGGGTTCCTGAGCTAGCACTTGTCTGCACTAAGTAATGTCTGAAGTGATGCAATGAGACTGCTGACGACTGTTTCAAATGGTGGGTCATACGCTTACAGAAGCATGGGCAGGACCTCATTTGCTAGTTTATCCTTGCACAAGGCAGTGGCACTGCAGTCTCACACAGCTGAGGGAAGGCAGGAGAAAGGATGGGGGCAGTAGTATGCAAACTACGAGACTAAAGAGAGTTCAGCCCAAAATTGAGGTGTCCAAATGTAGGTTTCTCCGTATATTTTTTCTCTATGTTATTCCTAAATTGTGAGCTTTATACTTGCCAGAATACAGAAAGCTTTTATGATTTCTTTTTTAGTCACTATAGTTTAATACTCTGTAATCTCTTTTATAAAACAGTCCAGATTGGTTTAGAGTAGCACATTTCTGAAGAACACCGTGTTCTTTACGTGAATGCCCATCTTCCTTTTTCAGTGACTCTGTACCTCAGTTTCTTTAAACCTGTTTCTAAAACATTAACTGCATCTGCAGTAACCAGACAAGCCATTAAATCACTTTGTAAACTGGCACACAGAATAAATGGCAGAAAATAGGAGACACAGGATCACAATTTACTTACCGGTTTTAAGTGTTCCGCATTTTAGCTACAGGTTCTCCTCTGTGCTATGCTTTTTACTGGAAGCTTTTTAAGAATCAGTTCTTCCATAAATATCTTTGTAAATCAGATTTTTTTAATTGTCCTAAAAGTAGCTTTATCAAAGGATGTTGTAGAAATTGTGCCTCTACTGTGCTTTTCCTGGGCTAACTACAGCTGTGTAATTAATAGGGTTTTTTTATGGTTGAATAATCCTATTAAATAAGCACTAATTACTTTTCAGGTTTCCATTTTTCACCAGGTTTCCATTTTTCACCAGGCACTTCACTTATTGACACTTCTGTTACTCATGCCAATTTATTATTTTTTTAGATTTAATTGTTGGTAGGAGATATTTTTCTTAGTACACACCTTTTGGCTTCTGACGCACAAATGCAGTTTCCAAGTGGATTTACTATGGAGAGGTATTTAGTATGTGATCAAATGGGCAATCCTGTGTTTGCTGTTTGCTGAGGAACTCCCCTGGAGCTCAGCCTTCTCAATTTGAAGGTAAACTTTGCAGATCATCTGGAACAAAAGTAAGATATAAAATTGTATTGCTTTAGTTCCTTGCACTAATCAACCAGTATCGTCATGTGAACTTATTAGGAAATGCTGTTGAAGATCACCTCAGCATTAAACTAAGCTAAACTGAGCTCATGGTTTCTTTTAGACTCACCTTGTTGATGTAGGCTATCAGGGCTATTCACTGAGAAGCACATAAATGTTTACTGAAAATTTTAGTTCTGTTGAAAATGCAGCAATAATCAAGAAGAAACTGAAATGATATTTTGGCTATCATAACTAATATGAACTGTGGAGTAAATCCAGCATTGCATAATTTAATTTGAATGTTCTAAAATTACAAATAAGTGAAAGCAAAGATGACTTGAGAGTCAGTTTAAATTTAGTAAGTTAGTAAAGGACACAGTTTGGTTGTTTTGGGATTTGTTTGTTTTTTCTCTCTGTGTGGATGAATGAAAAACTAGTTGAATGGATATTGTTGAAGAAAGTTATTCCTGTTCATTATCAAAATGGAAGAGTACAGTGAGTGAGATTTTGCAGTTTGCAAGACATGTCCTGACCTGTTCACCTTAATTTTATTTGTCAGTCTGGAAGATGGTATCAAAACGCCTATTAATTTGTAGATGATGAAAGATGTCAAGTGCGCTAAAGGTCGGGGTTAGAATTTAAAATTACTAACTGGAGGAATGATCTGAAAAAACATAGGATTTAATTCAATAAGAACAAACAGAAGATATCATGGTTAGACATAAATAATCAGTAGCACAAATGTAGGGTCAGAAAAAAATGGCTGCTAGTCCCACAGATGGTGATTGAGATGTTATGGAGGGTTGAGAGCTGAAAGTGATTCTTGATTTAGAAAAATTAAAAGGGGAGTTAGTGAGACAAAATCAAGGATAACCGCCAAGAAATGTGAGGCAATATTTCCACTCTGCTTAGCTGGAGCACTACATCCACTTTGTGAAGGTTCTCTAAGAGGGTGTGAACCAAGTGAGACACTCCACAATACAGCAATGAGAGTCACCATGGGCTTAGTATTGAGGAGATACTAAAGTAGGCTTGAGGAAGAATCTGAGGAGAAGAAAATAACCTGATCTCTATTACATGTGGTTATAGAAGGCAGAAACATTTGCCTTAATGAAAACTCAGGCTATAGATTTCTAATCTACAAATACCTGCAAGGCAGTTACAGAGATGTGGGGATTGGTCTCTTCTCTCAGGTAACAAGCAATAAGATGAGAGGAAAGGGTTATAAACTGCACTAAAGGAGATTTAGGTTAGATACCTGGAAAAATTTCTTTATTGAAAGGGTTGTCAGGCATTGGAACAGGCTGCCCAGGGCGATGGTGGAGTCACCGTCCCTGGAGGTATTAAAAGATATGTAGGTGTTGTGCCAAAGGACATGACCTAGAGGTGGACTAGGCAGAATTAGGCTGTGGTTGGATTTGATTATCTTAAAGGTCTCTTCCAACTCAAGTGATTCTGTGATGCCATTTCTATGATGATGCTATTTCTAATGGAAGGATGACCTCCCATGGCTATTCAGACTCTGTGTCTTTGCTTCTGACTTTGAAAGTCTTTAAGAACAGGCTGAACATGGGAATCAGGAGCAACAGGTACAGTTGTTTCCTATAGAGATCTTTCCAACAGGTTCATCTTTTGAGACATTTTTGTTATTAAAAAAAAAGCACTCTTTATTAACCTTTAATATAACACAGGAAAAATCAAACTAATTACAGATGAATGCAATATAAATTTGTGTCTTCATAAGATAGTATTCTAAAAATTAATACTTGGGAAATACTCCAGGTAAACATTATAAAAGTCAACAGAAGAAACGTTTTTATTCTACCATCTTTGTGTCTAAATGGTTATTTATAATGATGATAAATAAGAGTTAAAGGCCTTTGTAAAATTCATTTTGTTTGCAGCTGTTTTGGTTTTGTCATACAATACACATGCTGAGTCTTTCAAGAGACCAAACACAGTTAAGTTACAACTTTCTTTACCAGTTCCTTTTTTTTTATTTTAAGTAAATCCTCTGGGGTTTTTTTTCTCCTTTTAGGTGGTGGTGATCAGATGACACAGATTAGTGACTCATCTAAATATATCCTACTGACAGAACCTCAAAACTCCTCAGCAAGTTTTTGGGTACAGAATAAATTTCTCGGAATTTAAAGTTAACTTTCCTTCAACTTTTGTGAAAAGAAAAAATAACCAAACCCAAAACCCAAAAAACCCCACAACAAAATGTAACAAAAACACATCACAATTTTAAAGAATATAAAGAATGTTGAAAGTGTATTCTGGTTTCTGGTGGAGAGTGATGGGATCCTGAGAAACAGAAGAGTGCTTGAATTCAACAACTGAACCTGTCCAGGAAATTCTATTTATCTATGACAGTTATGGGCCCCAGCAATTCTTGTGCTTAACAAATAAGCAGGGCTTTACTGATATAGAAAAAATATGTTGAGAGCAGCAGTAGCCAAAGAAAAAATTAAATAGTGCTATAGAGAAAATGTGAAGAAACCAGGAATTTCTTCTAGATTTGTGCAGACTGCTGATACTGATCAAACACGTCACATCTCTCCATTTACCCCGGCCATTCTTCTGACAACTGTGTATCAGTGTTTTATTTTAACCCTCCCTAAGTGCTGTTTATTTCTTTAGTAATGTGTATTGCTACTGAAACCAAAGAGGAAAGAGGAGAAACAGAGGAACTGTAAAATTGATATTCATATCTGGAGGTTATGTGGAGATTGCAGTATTTGGAGCACACAGAGCTGTAAACCGTTTGTTTTCCTGAGCTCTTGATTGTCTGTCGTTACAAAAAGTAACCCACTTACTTTCATCTCTTTGTCCTCTCATATATTCACAAAATAAAAATCTACTGATTGGGATAGGTCAGTGATAAGAGACTTGTGACTGAGACTTAGTTCACATGGGAATGATGTAAAAATGGCCAGAAAGGAAATTCACCAATTATTCTGGTAAGGAAATTATTCTCAGTTCAAGGAACAGATGTGGTTTTGCTGTTTTCTGTTATGGTTTAGATGGGGAGATTTGGTTTGATGCCCAAGTTTCAACTCTACAGTGAAAATTGTTCTGATTTCTCTTGATATCACTCACATGATATAAAAAATTCATGTATCCTTGAGATCGTACCCGTCCTCCAAATGTAGACTTCAACTTCACAAGGTTAGGTTACTCTCACAATCTCTGCGTGATTTAAATCCATCTGGAACCTAAAGCCAGTGTAAAATCTGGCTGACTCAAAACTGGCTGCTCTTCTAAGAAACTATTGTGCCTTTATGAAGTTCAATGGACTTTTGCCATATGATCTCCATTGGCTACCAGTAGACATTTGGGTGTTTTGACCTTTTAAGCTCTAAATGACTGTGTACCCAAGAGACTAGCCTCCTCTTGTGTTATTCCTGAGCCAGCTGCAAGCAGCAGGCATGCAGAATTCCTTTTCATCTACCAAAGAGGGAAATCTTGGCAAAGTATGGGCTGTGATAGCTCTTTCAGGCTGCAAACATGGCCATCTAGTTAGTCCTAACTTGCTCAATATCCTGAAATCTTTACTGTTTTGGCCTTAATCTTCAAAAGATTGTGGTACTAAGCAGAAGAAAAAAGCAAGATGATTAATGATTAGAAAGGGTAGTCTGTCTTAATCTTTTCTTTTATGGTTTTCTAATTGGGGACCAGATGGAATTGCTTCAAATTAAATATTGCGTCTTTTCCTAAATAGAGAGAGATAGAGAGAGATGTTGTAAATGTGCAGCTCCATTTATATTTGGGTTTCATCTGTCTGTTTAACACTAGGTTATTGTGCGCTTTTTCCCAAATCCTTCTTCACTTCTTTCCTAGTCTGCATCACTATGATAAATGTAGCTTGAAGGAGCATGATGCAGTCTCAAGCTGGAGCACTTCTTCAGAAGCTGAGACTGGCGTGAGAAGGGTGGAGATGAGGCACAAATATCCTCCAACTGCTATGCATGGAGTCTATCATCAATCAGCACGGGTACAGTGATCTTTAAGTCAGTTACAGAGGTGAGGCTGCCAGCTTTGATATCAATGATGCCTCTCTCTCCTCTGGAGGTCATTGCCAGCAAGACCAGTAAGTCCTTAAGCTGGAACTAAATAACATCAGGAAGTTTCTTGACATTCCCTTCTTTGTTTTTTTGGTTTTTTTTTTGTTTTTTATTTTTTTTAATTCAATTTTTGTTCCCAAAGAAAGATAAAGTTCATAGGCTCTAGTTCAACAGTAGAAGTGCTTGTATTTTGGTTTGGGTTTTTTTAACAAAAAAAACATTACTTGGTAGATAAGTTAGAGAATGTGCTAAACAACAAAGGCTAATTAGAAAACGGTCGCACTACGAGAGAGAATAGCATGGGAACATGCAAAGAAGACAATAGGAAGACTGAAAATGAGGTAAGATACAAGTTGTAAGCAGCAATAGTTACTAGAGGGTGGCTGGTCTTGAAATCAAAAGGGTGAAATGAGTTACTTGAACCACAAGCTGTAAAAAGCATAACAGCTCTAACAGTGTGTTAAAAGTGTATTTCTTCTCTTATCTACAACGTGATACTGTCTGAGAAAGTATTCATTTCACTTGCTTGGGAAACAGAAATGTTTTTTGATGAAATGTTTCTCAGAGGCAAGCTCAGTTCTGTGCTTATTCTATAAAATGTCATCATTCACATTTATTTTGACTTTGCATTTGCATAGCAACAGGAGACCATTATCCAACAACAGAGGACCATTATCCTGTAACAGTACTGTGAGGTCTCCAAGGTATATAGCAGATGGGGCTACTCCAGCTGACTAATAATTTAGTTACTTCTGCTGCAGCTCTCTGTACAGAGTAATTACCAGCAGTACTAATTCACGCAAATCCCATGTAGGAAAGGGAGAGGACATAACGTCTCCAGATAGCATATGGGAGAATGGTACTTAACCTCTTTCACATCGAATCAGAAATGAATAAAAATAGGGGAAACAATCAAAATATTAGAGCAATGAGCTGTGCAACCACAGGATATTAGCTTGTGCCAGAGACCACATTTAGCTACAACAAATGTCAAAATATTGATGTTTTCAACACCGAATATAAAAGCTACTGGAGCTGAAGAACTTGCCAACAGAGTTTTGCAAATAATATTGCTAAGCCTTTCTAAATTCACTTGTAGATTGCAGGTCAATAGAGAAGAAAAACACAGGAACCAAGTGAGCACATAACAGGGCTCAGAACCACTTTTGCCTTCCCACTGAGTTTCAGAGCAACTTTCCCCTTCCTGCCGTGTTTACTGGAATAGAAGTCCAGAAGGACACCAGTGGGCACATGCTGCCTCACCTCAGATTCATAGGCCTGACACAAGTCTCACCAAATTCACTTGAAGGTTTTTAGCAGCCTGTGATGGACATGGGATTTTTCTTTAATATCTTTCATGTCTTGTCAGGCAAAAGCAAACCTGATGCCCAGTAGAGTGCCCATGATGAAGCAGACACTTTCCAAAATTTGGCAAAATTTTCTATTAAATCTCTCAGCATTGCTGGTAGATGAAAACAGGTGACACATTAGCATGACAACAGAGCGGAAAGCACTAAGATATCATCGTGCCTGGAACTCTGTGTTTTAAATAGACAAAATAGTGCTTGAGAGAGAAAATGGAGACACAGAGGGGTGAAGGGACTTAGAAAAGTCCTCTAACCTTTGCAATTCTTCTTTTGTTGTCTGACATATTTCTTGCACTTTGTGATTTCCTGAAGACAGAAGTGTCCCCAGTATCATTGTGCCACAGCTGTTCTCTGTGACATGCTGTCAAGCTGACAAGTGACATACTCTTACTTATTTAGGGAAGGAGCATATGCCAAATATACTCTGTGTGCATATACACCCATAAACAAATTATCCAAGTTTAATGGAAATAAATATAGAGAAAACAGGTGAATTCTGACTTCTTCCCAATATGCTGGGCTAGGGAAGGGAAGGACAGGAAAATATTAAAAAGCAAGGGATAGAATCACAAAGAAGCATTCAGACCACTGTCTTCAGTAAACATGCAGTCTTTGTAATGGTATAGGAAAAATGTTAGCAGAGTTATGCAACATGGGAGTTGGTCAGTGGTAAGAGGACTGGAGACAATGGGTAAGGAAAGAAAAATAATACCATGAAGAAAAAAAAAGTCAGAAGAAAATACTTTGATCAGCAAAGTGAAGGTATTATTAAACACATATTATGCCTTTCATCTTAAATTATTTGTGGAATACTATTACCAGATGGAAACTTGCACCTCTTAATACTGAGCCCCTAAAATAAATAAAGGCTAGCAAACACTGCTAGTCTTCATGCTGAAGCCATCTGTTGATCTTTTGGTTTGATACAATTTCATATTGTGCACATATTAAAGTTTCCTGCCAGCTTACTTCTGTTTGTGCTCTTCTGTTTTCTCATTCTGTTTTCAGGGATTTCCTTTCTTTTTTTGGGGGGAGGGCAAATTTCCATATATGTTACTAATTCTGACCCCAGGAATTGAGGCTGGGTTTCGGTAGGTTCTCATGCTAAAAAATAAACCTTCAGACAGCTAAAAACTGGAAGGGTTCAGTCTTATCCCAGTGTAATTTAGAACAGCTGCAAAGCAGTTCTAAACCAGTCTGTCCTACCACTTCTTAGCAAGGAAATTCCTGGGTATGACTAATGGTGGTATACGGGGGAATAATCAATGCAACATAGAAATAAAATCAATTCTTTGTCCAAGTACCTATCTGTCTGGCTATAATCTACTTTGGTCCAAGACAGAAACGTGAGAAATATGTTCCTCTTAAAGCAAGAAGACAGAGCACACTAAACAAAGGTTTTCTCTTGCAAATGCTACGATGAGGCCTTCATGCTACACAAAATCTCCTAAAATCCACTGTTCCAGTCCTTTATGGAGTCATTTAAAATTTAAAAGAAAAAGAAAAAAAAAGAAAAATAGTAACTATCCCTAGTTGTTATGGGTAAATGACAAATTTATATGTCTGGACATTTACCAGGCTTGTGCTTTGGGAGCAGGAGAGAGCATACAAGTTCCTGATGAGTTAGTGCGTGGTGGTGAAGGAGCAGAATGTGGGAAGTCATTGAGTGTATTGCATGATTGTACTTATCCCAGAGCTCTGAAAACTGCAGCCTGGGAAGCACCAGAAACCTTAGCCCAGTTGTTCAAAGTTGAAAATTCATAAAGCAGAATGTTTAATCTGAAAATTTGTAACACAGTAATAATTACTGATGAACGTGGCATGTAATTCCGTGCCACAGGGAACTATTTAGAACCAACCACAATTGAGGTAATTCACAAAAATTATTTATATGCCTTTTTCTCAATAAAAGCTTTATTATTAAAATGCTCTATGATGTCCAAAGAATATAATTATTTTTTTTTCTCCCAGAGAATAGCTTCTGAGTCACAGCCACATAATGTAGGGCATACCTACTCTTGCTGGGGTAACACGGAAGGATTTTGGTAGTGGGGGCTGCAGGGGTCTCTGAGGGAGGCAGCTGGAACCACTCTTTGCTGATGATGCAGTCCTCTACCATCAGCCCATCAGAGGAGCACATGGTACCTCTGCCCAAATTTACTGAAAAAGGGCAATAGCAGTAGGAGACAGGAGGGCCAGGGGAACACACAAATGGAGGCATAGGAGATGCTATGCCAGGACACAGGAAAATATAAGACATGTGTGGAAAGGGTCTGTGTTGAAGACATGACAAGAGATGGTTTTGGAAAGAGGACCTCCAGGCTGAAGCAGATACGTTTCCAATGGACTGTGGTCATGGGCAAACCACACCAGGATATGGACAGCCCAAAGCACTATGGCTATGTGTGACACCCCCTAGGACAGGGGCAACCTGAGGGACAGCAGCCCATGGAGGAAGTAATGCCAGAATAGAGGAAACAAGCAACTGGCAGGTGCAAGGCAGTAAAAAGGAAGGAGCGACAGGAAGAAGGCACCAGGCACTAACCCTGCCTGTCATCTCACCAAGATGGCCTGGTTAAAACCTGTGGTGCAAATGAGCGCAATATAGACGAGAGAGGGGTGATATGCTGGGAATGAATCTATGTCTGGGGAGGAGGGATAGAAAGGACTTTTAAAGAAAAGTTTAATTTACTCCCTTCCTTACTTCTCAGTAGCCAAATCCGTAATAATAATTTCTGTTAATTGTCAATAAATAAAAAGTAGAATTTTCTAAGCAACACTGTTTTGCCTCCAACATTACTCTTCTGTAAAAAAAGTTCTTCTGTCATTGTTTCATTTAATTAATTATTTCAGAGGTAGCACCAGGAGTTAAATGTAGTAAATATTTTCAGCTTATTCATAGAAACTTTGACATGAATTGATATAAAAAAACACAGCAAGTTATAAGAAGCAAAGTTCTAGTGTCACTGAACTACACACTGGGATACAGTGGACTTTAATTAATTTTAATTAACCTTAATTACCATTTCAGTCCTCACTTGAGCAATTTAGCTTATATCTCTGCACCTGTGCTTTTGTTCTCTGCTTCTTAGGATTCCCCACTAAAGAGTATGCATCTTGAGTAGTTTAACTAGCTCACTAAATCCAAGTATTATATTTCTTATGTTGGAACCGTGATTTGACTTCGACCTGCAAGATACTACTGCAATGTAAAAGTAAAAATAAAACAGCTAGTAAAACTCATACTTAAGTAAGCTAACTAATAAAAGGAAGCCATAAGCATGTGAGTTTTTTCTCTCAGGTCATGACAAAAGACAACAAATCTCTTGCTGTTATAGCATGAGTTTACAAAAGAAAAACACGTGAATATTGATCACAGCTTGTCTGTTTCTTCTTAAGAGATTGAGATATATTGATTTAGGATTATTCTACAACTCCCCATTCAGGCAGGCAGAACAAAGATGGCAATTCAAGAGATGAAAATGTATTTTCTTTAAAATTCCAGTTGCACAAATTGATCCCAGGTGCTTATTTTTCACGTACACACTGAATCATGTAAAGGTACTCAAACTTTAAGACCATTTCCAAAAATTCCTCTAGGAAAGTGAAGTGATATCTAAGAAAACAGCCTAATGCCTCAGCCCAAATTATGATCTTGAAAACTCTACGGCCTAATCCCAAAGCCAACTGAAGTCTGTAGGTTTTTTAGAGTTGCAATATTTCATCCTGACAGGACAGTTCTCTTCTTCCAGGAGACCATTACCTATAAGTACAAATCTCAGTCTTTATTTCTCCTTGGATGGACTATGTTTTGACTATTTTTAGGAGGAAAAAGGGAATTTAAAGTTTTCTTCTGTTTGCTTTTATTGTATGCAGAAAACTCTATCCCTCACTGGAAGTCACAGCCTTGTTAGTTCATTCATAGTATCTGATAACTTTGGGTTATGAAGATGGATTCAGGTAGAATCTTTGCCATTTAATCTTTGGTTCTGATCAAAGTTCTTTTTAAATTATTGAAAGATTCAGGTTCATACTCAGGCTGGCTTCAATGGAATCTGATTTAGTTTACCATTTAAATGGTATCATTCCATTCAAACCACAGTTGTTCAGGAAATCCTTGTCTATAATGGAGTACACAAAAATTTGATCACTTACAGAATACTTTTAAGTCACTAGTCTGAGCTGCTAAGCAAGAATTACAGGTAAGGGAAAGCCAGACCCAAGGCAATATGTAAAAGCAAATTTATCCTTCTGAATATAAAATAATAAATCTATTTCTAAAAGTACAATAAAAATTTAGTTTCTTGATTTAAGCACATAAGTAATGATTACATTTCTTCAATGAACTAGCAAGACAAAAGTAATTTTTTTTCTTTTTTGCAAGCAATATCATTTAACCACTTGCACAAGAATTAGGGATGAAATTGTAAATCTGGGTGCTGTGGCTTTGTCTACATATTGTTTTCTGAATTAATTTTCTGATGCAAAATGACATGAAGGAAAGTATTTTTAAAAGATGGGAAAACCCAAATCTAGGAAAGGTACTGCTTATAAAAGACATGTCATATACACAGAAGAATTTATGTGAAAACATAAGGAGGCATTCAGTCCACTGAAACATTTACCATATTGCCTATTTTCTGTTTTCAGTATCTAAGACCTGGAAATACCTTCTTCTTTCAGAGTAATTATTGCTTCACTGGGAGGCTTTTCTTTTCCTACTGATACAGTAGTCAGCAATTTATAAATGCAGCCTCTGCTCTTCTGGAACACTTAGCTCTCGTCTTGCTGTCAGTCACTTTGAGCTGCAAAAGCAAAGTAATTCAGAAGGGACCAAATAGATAATGTGCAGCTTACCTGGTCATCCAGTGTGCACAAGGAATCAAGTATGTTTTATTCAGGCAGCATGTAATGCAAAGCCATCAAACAATTTCAACTTAAATTCCAAATCTTTTAGAACGAAGAGCTATGACTGAGCAGCAGTGTTGTAAAACCCCATTTCAGAGGCTTAGTACTACCAGATGAAAAATACCACTTGGATGAAATTTCCAATGCTCATTGTCAGTCCAAAGATTTGGAGTGTGTGTTTGTGAGAATAGTTGGTAAAAGACTATTCATTTATCCTAAGACAAAGTGGTTTTCAGCTGCTTTTCATCTCCCGCCTTCCATATTCCTCTCCCAATGAAACAAAATAGACCATTTGTCAGAAAAAAAAAATAAAATAATAAAAACCAAGTACAGCTTGATAGATGAAACAGAAATAAGAGGAGTGGCACACAGAAAAAGGATGTGGCTGGAAGCATGAGAGAATTTCTTATCCAAACTAAGGAGAGAGTGAAAAAAATTATTTTGTTGTGTTTAAAGAAAAATGGTTGCAAAACAAATCAATAGGCCTCTGAAATTTAATCCATATACACAATATTATTCTTCCTGAAAAGGGTTGTTGTGACATATGCGTTCCCACCAATTCTTATGAAAGATGTGTGAGATATATGTCATATCATTAAGCATGATATTAGAGAGTTATATAAAAGAATTCCCGCTCTGCTTCTTGCTGCTGCTGCTGCTGCTATTGGTTTCAATAGCAGCAGCAGCAGCTGTATCTGTTACTGGAAACAGTAACAGATCAAAAAGCAAGCTAAAAAAATAGATCTTTTTAATGCAGGCTCACGATGTTTCAATTCTGAACTATACCTCTGCAAATCTTAGCCATTGAAGGTGCTACATAGTATATGTCCTTGTCAACACTAACAAAAATATTATTTATGTTGATGGCTTGTGTTATTATGCCAATGAAGAGGAGATGGCAGCGAAGGTGATACTAGGACATAAGCTGTTGCAAAGTCAGTTTTCTTGTCTAAGAAGTTTCAGCTCTTGCTATTGTCAGGGAAAGACAGAGATGAGGCAAGCATCCCTGTATGGTAACTCATCTCATCAAAAAAATGTATATAAGATAGGCACTTCCAGAGGAACTTCATGTGGATGACCAGCTTCAACTAATCCCTAATTTTCACCAGGTAAGAGCTTGGCAAGTTGACAGCCAGTCTGCCTGTACAAGCTTTCACTGTAGTTCAGTTTAGCTAGGGTAATTGGAAAAATAATCATTAGCGGTATCCAAAAGTCCATAAGGATCCATGGTTAAATGAGTGAAGTTTCTGTTGTCTGTGTTATGTTTTTCAGAAACATTATATTCAAATGGTTTATAAAGGCCTATGGAACTACAAGTCATTGTTAGCAAAACCTGCACTCCACAGATAGACAAATCCTCAGTGGCAGAAGGGACATAAATCTTCAGATGACCTTCAAAATCTGCTCTTAAAGCTGTGGAAGAAAAAAACCCCAAACAGTTGTGTTTTTTTCTGGTTGGGCTTTTCAACCATCTTTGCCAATCTGTCAGTGCTGTGACAGTCAGTGAGTATAAGGTTTCTCTATCTCTAGGGTATCATAGATATTCTGGAAATATACAGACCATTCAGTTACAAAGTACAAAACTACTTGAGCCAATGCAATTCCCTGAATATGTGCTTACTGTCAAGGTACACATCCCCACCTGGAAAGTGCTGCATCTACCATGCGGCATGTCTATTGCTGACCAATGAACTTCACCAGGAGGGAAGATGCCTGGGGTTTGGGAATATTGTACAGACTTGCAGAGACTGTGACAGCAACCACTCAGCCAGAATCCTCGATAGTTATCCAGAAGTCCATACATTCTGCCTTGTAAAATTTTCTAGTTGGAAATAAAAGGTGATTCCATCAAAAACTAGCACTCTGAACATTAGCCCGTGTAGTGCCATGGCAAGATGCTACCGCCTGTAATTCATGTTAATACCAAAAAATGTTAATAAATGTTAGCAAATTATCATGTCAATAGTAAATAAATATTCTGCATGAGCAATTACTTGACAATATAAAGCAGTTCAAATATTATCTTATTAAGTTGTACCATTGGGCAATATTGGTCAGATGAATAAATTGCAGGTAGAAAACATCTTTGTTATCGGTTACTGTCTTTTTCTCCAACTTTATAGAAAATTAATGAGCTATGTATGACAGGACTGTTGTTTATCTCCCCACTCCCATTGCAATTTAAGTATTTTAGGGGTCAACCTCTTTTTGTAATTTAGACTGATACCATTATGTTAAATTCATGAGTGGGTTTGTACAGCATCTCAAACTAATTTATAGCTTCTGGCAATTGCTGACTCCAAAAGTTTCCTGCCACTGCCAAATTTCTGTAACACTTTCTTTTTCAAGGCACCTTCAATTATAAGGAATTTATAATATAATGTAGAAGGCCATTAATTTTAAGTGCAGTGTCTATTCAGCCAGCCTACTTACTGCAATTCTAAACTGATATTTTACCAGGAGAAAGTAAATCCTGACTTTTCCACTCTTACAGTGTTATGGACAAAATGCAGGTGCAGAGCAGTAAATTCTCACATGACTGTGATCCTGCTCTCTGTGTAGATGTGTCCTAGAACTTAGTGACAGAAAGAGTCCAATTTGTGGGGTGACATCTTGGCCCTGTTCAAGTCAGGGGCAGAATTCCCACAGACTTCAGCGGGGATTTTACTGATACAAATACATTTCCTTGTCAGTGTGGCAGCTCTTATTACCCTATATGCCGTAAAGCTTTGTCCTTCATACAATCCCAGACCACGCATCATTTTTAGGTTAAAAGATTACCTTCCCTAAGGAACTGATATTTCCCAATGGCTCATTTTTCTGTGTAGGTTTTTCCCTATTTCTAGCACCCCCTGTACAACCATACTCAGAGTATTGTATAAAAGGCAGGAGAAGACAGCGAATGCAGTAAGGCAGTGGAGCATGGCTAAGCCAAGGCATAGCCAGCTGATCTGGCAGGTTCCTGCTGCCTATCAGATCACAGTCAGCTTTGCATATTGTAGTGAAAAAGCACTATACTTTCTTCAGTGTAATACAAACCTAAATACTTGTAATGCTGTCTCTGCTCCCATCTGCAGTGTGTGATTTGGGGTTTGACTTGTTTCATGTCACAAATACGCCTAAGAGCCCATTACCATCAGGATTTCATTAGATGGAATAAACAGGTGTCTGTACTGCACGTTTCTGAGGAATTAAAGCCATAGTTATTTGGGGAGAGAAAAAGAACTTTCTCAAATGCACCTTTATGCACATATGGAAATATTTAGCTACTCATCATATAGGCATATTCCATAGATTTGGCATATAACACAGTAGTAAGATTGCAGCATTTCATAAAATCTGCAAGTTTATAGTTCAAAAATATTTACAGGACATACATTTAAATCTGACAGGAGCAGGAAGGTTAGGTCTCAATATTTTGTTTGCAGGGTTTTTTTCTTGTAATTACGACCTTTTAAAGCAAAGTATAAATTCAAGATGAACTGATGTCATAATGTTAGCCAAGTAAGGAACTAATTTATATAAACTCACGTACTAGATATCAAGCATCTGGCTCTTGCTGTAAAATTCATAAAAGGCACCTAAACCCAATATTTATGTTGGACACCAGAGATTCAGTTATCAGGCTTTACAGTGATTGCTGTCACTTTATTTTTAGCTGCTCTTTATTATATATCCTCCACTGAGTACTTATTTTCCCCAGGTAGCTGGAATCCCAAGATTTTTGGTCATCAATCAAGTACTNAAACAAAATTTCTTTAAACAGATAAACTGACTTAGGCAAGAGAAGTGGAAGTTAAGAATTGCAGCTGTGGTCCTGTCTGGGTGAGACCATGGCAAGAGTGGACCCTTGCTCATCTTTGGAGGAAGGATATAGTAGTATTCAGAGATCACTGAACTGATCTCTGTAATGCTGGATCTTGGAATTCATTTAATATCACTCTCATTTTTTAAGGGTGCACTCTGTGAATATTCTTTAGAGATTTAAATAATTGCCAAGATGTCCATCATGATAAAATCCTTTTATTTATTTTTTTTAACTGTGAAATAGAGGAATTAGTTCATTTATATCCATTTATCTAATAACTATAAATGTGAATAAAATATAATTTGCTCCGAATTCTTGATATAAATCTTTTTGGTAATTATATCAAGTAGTCTTATTATTCTAACTTTGTCTTTATCTATTATTTTATACATCCTGTGCCTATTGGGTCATTTCCAATGAGATATGGCCCAGGATAATTTCGTTTTATCATATAATAATCCTGATACATAGTAATTGCTTTCAAATTTTGATGCAAAAACTTAAATGGCTTTAAGTATTCTTTCCTACCTAAAAAACTTTTAAAATAAAAATAAGCTTATTAGAATGTATGTTTGAGTTTTAAATATGGGCTTAATGTCTAATGACTCAAGTTACTTTGGAATACTTTTACTGCCCAGGCAGTGTACATACTTAAATTTTATAGAACTTTATGTCTTCTTCTACCTTCAGCTTCCAGCTATTTGTGTCCAGTCTGTGTTCACTAAAACCAACTAACTGGCTATCCCCTAAGCATGTGTTTTTCAAAATATCTAGATTTCTCAGCTTCCAGTACTAAATACTTAGAGAAAACTTGTCTCTCCCCAACTCCCCAAGTGTGCTCCCACACCATCTAGAACCTCCTGGTTATTCTGCCAGCATACATTCTTTAAACACTCCTAATGCAGCAGACAGTACAACAGCTAATGCATGGTGTGGACAATCCCGTTTCCTGTGAAAGAAGTTATGAGCTCTAACAGCAACAAGGGAGGCTTAAGTGAGGCATGATGCAGCAAAATATTTAGGCTGAGGGTATCCACATGCTGTAACATGCTCCCTGGTGTAGATCCTATGGGTGCAAAGTGAAGGATGTGTCTTCAGAGGTTGGAACTGCATGTTGTCTCTGCCAGTTGTGCAAAGAGTAGCCACATAGAGATGTTGTCATAGCAGAAAAATTAATTTCATAGATGACTGCTGAGCATGTTCCCCTGGAAAGAAGGAAGATTTCAGTTTCAGTCCCTTCTCCAGTAAATAAATTATTATGTATATACTATGAAAAACTAATAAACCAAAAAAAAAACCCACACCTATGATGTGATTCAATTAGAATGTGGACAATTGTCCTCTGCAAGAAAGGTAATCTGTCCTTTTTGCTGTCTTAAAAATAATTTCCAGGCATGCCCTACCAGAAGCTATGAAGACTAATTTTCCATTCCTAGTAAATTGTAGTAAAGAATCAGGATTTATTATCTGGGGACTGTCCAGTGACCCCCAACTGAAACATCTTTTTTAGCAAAAAAAAAAAAGAGACGCATTATAAATAGAAATCTTTTCATCAACCACTCTGCTGAATTGTGAATTCTGCTTAAAATATGGACAGAATCATGATCAATATTCCTGTATTGGTCGAACACCCTTGAGAGAACAGTGTAAATCATATTGTGAAATGTGTGTCCTTATGATACTGTAATTTCTTTCAAGCAAAATCATATAGGAAGAAAGTAGTACTATCTTAGTGCTGACTGACTTTACCTCTGACTGGCTACAGACATGAGTTTTGCACAAAGGAGGCACAATCAGGTATGAAAGACCACATTACCTCAAAGGACCATTCATCTCAAACACACATCTCAATCCACCTCATCTGTATTAATCTAAAACCATTGCAGACATTTGTAATGGGATTCTTCAGACAGATGGATAGCAGGGAATAATCTTGGGGACTACTTATCTGAAGGCAGGCCAGAAGTTTTTGAGGCCACCTAGATTTTAGATTGTCTACATTCTTTCTCAAACCATCTGCTCTACTACATCTAATTACATCCATGCCAGTTCCTTAAAACAGGATTCATTAGGTAAGAGAGAACTGAGGATGCTGTTGGATAACCAACTGTCTGAAAACAGACAAAAGAAATGTCAGAGCTTATGCACTTGAAATATGTTGTGCCATGTTGACTGTCAGGAAGCATTTTAAATGACAGGCACATTATCTTATGTCTAATCAGGTTTTGTAGGTACATGGATGCACAGTAACCCAATGGGTCATTGTTCTTGGAGGACTAGTGAAGCAAGTCATCAAAATAATTTATCAGCTTTTGGCTCTAGCTTATTCTTGTCTGGTGAGTATAACTGTTGCCATATATCTTCTAAGAGGATATTCTGATTACACACACAAAAAGGCTTGATTTTCCACTCAGAAATCCAAAAGCTGCTTCTCCCTACCATGTATGGCTTCTTGTCCATTCACAGCTCCAAGAGGATGGTTGCCATATTTGCTGACCAACTTGTGTCTCAGCCTACCAGTATGTGTTCATGGATGAGCTCACCTCCATTTTGCAGTAACAGCATTAAGCAAGGCCTGGAAAGGAGTTCTATCTCTAGGTGGACTTTCTACTAAGGAAATTTATTTTTCTCCCTTTTCAGGATATATGCTTTGCCCTGTGCTCCTATAATATCATGTGTGGGCAATAATAATATCCTAAATACATTGGGGGGGGGGAGAGATAGAAGCTGACAAGACATTACTTAGGAAAGTTGAGAAGGACAATGGTGGTTCATAAGCAGACAGGTATTTGCAATGCTATGCTGCTGATGCTGAAAAAAATTAAAATCCAAATATCACACTGGGATGTATAAACAGAAGGGCCGAAGGGTAGCTTGAAAAATGCATTAGCAGTACGGCCCATAAAGACAGTGTACCTTAAAAGAACTTTATTTATTCAGGAGCAACCTTAAGGATAATTGTTAGCCCATAAGCCTGATCTCAGAACAGAAGCTCCAATTTGTGCACTGCTGCTTTTCCTGGAAGACATTGAGTTAAGAGTGACTATATATATCAGAAAGGACATCAGAAAAATTCACAAATTTCAGGACCACAAGTTCTGATTTAGTTGTGCGTTTTTTTAACTTATAAAGATCAATAATGGATGCAAAGGAGAAATTCAGGTATCATTTTCATTCAATATTAATGAAGCAATATTAGCTTACAGTAATAGTGGTCCCTGTAGGCAAAGTTAACTGCAAAGATACAGAGGATGAGCAAACAGCTGAATTAAGTCACCTGTTGGGCTAACAGAATTGCAAGAATTTATCCATTCTGGCATCTAGCTATGCAGTTTCCTAGCCTTTGCTTATGATGACTCTTTCTCACTTTAGCTGTGCATGCCTCTAACCCATTAGATCTGACAGTCACAGATGGTTTCACAGAAGTTTTTCTGGTATACTGGCTACAAAAGCTGGTTTGGATTGGAATCAAGCTGTTTATTGCTGAGTATGATGTAACACACTGATGGTGGTGAATCAATTAGGTGTTTCTGAAATAGCCTGCACAGCAAAACTAGCATTTACTGCCAGTAGTAAAATGATTAAGTAGAAAATCTGGAATCTATCTTTTTTCAGGTGACTAGAGAGAACATTATCTTTTATAATCATCTGGAGCTCCCCATAAGCAATCCAAATTTACAGCAACAGAGGCAGGAGATTTATCAGCTGATGGGATATAATAGATGAATTATGTGTTTGTTGTAGTAAATCTGGGTGTATTGCCATACTCTGCACTCCAGTGACCAGATTGTCACAGACTGTTGGCATACCTCAGGCCCAGGCATGCTTTATCTTGAGCACATTGCTGTTGCAACAGCACTATGTGCTTCTCCCTGAGCTAGGCTGCTTCTCTCTTTCTGTGGAGGACAACTGAAAACCTGGTTGAACACTTTTGATGCGGGGGGGGTGGGGTGGGGTGGGTGTGTGTCTATTTGTACACTTTAACTTTTTCGTGTAATCTAATGTTTCTGCCACAGAAACATTTGGTTTGTTCACTGCTTTTCATTACTTCAAATGGAATTAATTTAATCCAGATTCTATCAACACACTAATACCCATGGCACTAAAATATAAATTAGTGAACTGTTCATTAGTCTCTGGACTTGAACTCCATAATCAGTGTCGAACTGAGTATTGGGCTTGAACTTACTGGTAGGATTGAGAGTACTTGCTTGTTATGGAAATTATAGCCCTGAAACTTGGCCACCAGAAAAGCAAGCAAGCAAACAATTTTGATTAAAAAGTAAGCATTAAAAAAAAAAAAAGACAACCACAGCACTGTGATTTAATATGGTCTTTCAGAATTTTCTTCCTTATGCCATTGGAATACTTGGTGTACAGATTCTGCTGATTTGGTACAAAATTCAAGCCCTGAAAAGCGTTCAGATACTGTCTTACACTTTTATAATAATCACGTGGGATATGACATGTTCTAAATCATCATGAAAAATAGTCACACTTCTGGTTTTGTCCTTCATTAGAAAGTAAATAAACAAATTATTAATCAAAATTGATTTCTTAAATATGTAAAACAAAAGTTGGTTTATAGCCCTATGTGGTTAGTAAAATGGAAACACTTAAAGAGAATCCCTTAACATACACTCCCTCACCCAAATGGATTCTCTGTCTTTAGCTTCTTTCAAAGACCCTACAGTGCTTTGTCAGTGTAGATGAGATACAGAGATTCGATTAGTTATTTTGCTTTAATTCAGACAAATTTATGGAATTGATAAAAAGATATTCCATAGTGTTCACTACATGTATATTGTCCAAAAACCTCATCTATCACATTTCTATGTCTTTAACCCACTAGGTAGTTGTGTCTGCATTCTATGCACTCCAATCTTTTAATACACTGGCCACTTGATAGAAAAAAATCCCCTAGCACAGTATATTGCAGAAGCCAGAAATACTAGTGAGTACTAATCTGCATTCTACATTCAAATAAAATTCAACTAAACAGGCTTAGGTTCCAAATTCCCTTCCTCCGAAAGATTAGTTGCCTGATTTCAAGTATGTCTATGGAAAAACCCTCAAGAGCTTTAATAGTCTTTAGACTGAGCTGTCAAATAACCACATTATAAATCCTATTCTTTACAGTCTCTTTCCTTTTGACATAAAAGTAGAAAATCAGGTCATTCAAAATGCCTACCACACACAGAATATATTCTGCGATGGGAATGAATCCACATTTTACTACTAACTCTAGGGTAAAAGGAAAGGATAGAGTTCATTAGCCTTTATATATTCATTGGATAAATTAAGGTTTTGATAATACTTTTTATCCATCAGAGTATATGCAATATAATGTAGACTCCTTTAGCCAATCCATTTAGGAAAGTCAAGAACCTGTGAAAGATGATCCAGACCACTTAGTGCAGGCATTCTCCTCTTCCCATTGTCAATAAACGAAACCTAGAGGAAAGTCTACTGTAGCTGTAGACTCCCCATGCCGGAGCAGGTTTGCTGGGGAGGCTTGCGACAAACATTCTGTTTGCCTGGAATTCACCAATTTGATAATAAACTGAGGAACACACTGGAAGACTCGAGGGGGCTGTAGTTGAAAGAGCAGAACTGTCTGAAGAACATGTGAGAAGTGTGCTCTTAGACTGATGAGTAAGGGCATAAGCACAAGACATGACAGAAAAGTGGAAGGGGCAGCACTGTGGTGAGAAAGAAGGCACACACAGCACCAGGAGGATGAGAACACAGTATCCTAGGGAGCAGAGATAGCAAAGCCAATTGGGCTACTTTTACTGAGAGACTGAGGTTTTTCCTGCAGTTTTCATAATTTTATTGTCCCCTTTGGTAACTAGGGCTAAGAGCAGGTGGCTCCAAGTCCCCTTTGGGCTGGTGCATGGCCAGGTGCAGACCCAGGCCTGGCTTCACTGGCTTCTAGCGCTCTCTAGTCTTGCCAGTGTCAGGGCCTCTTGGAGTCCGAAGAGTCTGGGGAGCTACTGGCCCAAGGTGCATATATATAAAAAAAACCGACAAACAAAAAAAAAATGGAACATCCTCTTCATCAGGGAGTGTAATGATAGGACAAGAGGGAGTGGCTTCAAAATCAAAGAGTGTAGGTTTTGATTAGTGTGGTGGGTTTGCAACGTGTCTTCTTTAAGAAGTGTGAGAAATTCTTCACCCCCTTTACAATTAAGGAGAACTAGTCATAAGGAACTGACTGAAGACTGAAGCCTCTATTCTTTATTTCCCCACCTCCCCCACCCCTTTCCCCTAATCATCCTGGGGAAGAGAAACATCACTAATAAAGTGAAGTCTACAAAGAAGGGAGGGGTTTTAAGAGCTGTTTGTACTTCTCATTATCTTACTCTGGTTTCTGTGTCTGTGTAGTGTAGTGTAGTGTGCTATATTAGTTTTCTTGCTTTTCTTCTGTGTTGAGTCTGTTTTGTCTGTGACACTAATTGCAGATTTCTCTCCCCCTCTCCTTATCTCGACTCCAAAGCCTCTCAACATGTATTTTCTCCCCTGTCTAGTTAAGAGGGGAGTGATAGAGCGACTTTGGTGGGAGTCTGGCCTCCAGCCAGGGTCAAACCACCACAGGTACTTTGGTTAAACTGTCTCCTAAATCCTAGTATCCATAACATTCCTCTAGGAGCAAACCTTGTGCTATAGACTGTTCTGTTTTGGGCCCTGAACCCCTAACTTATCCCTAAATAATTTGGTCACCATCTCTTGAAGCTGGTGATTGCATATGGCATAAAAGAGTTATAGAGCTGAATTTTCCCTTCCATTTTAAAGCCTTTTTTTGAAAGTTCAGTAAGCTAAAGGTTTGTAAGAGAAAATCTGAAAACCTTGCTAAGAGTACAACAAAATTCTAGGTCTACCCTGACTCATCTAGAACCCTAAAGAAAAGGCAAGAATCAAGAGTCTTCTTTCCCACTCTCCAGCTCCATGATTCTTATATACTTGGTGAGAATGGCTGAACCAGAAAAGCAGATTTAGCCCATTGGACACTCCACCTATCCGCACATTGACAACCAGTACAACATCCTGGCAATTTATCTGATTAGGTTGAGATATTCTCAGAACCCAGGTTTCCTCTTCCCAGGTAAGTGCTTTAGTTAATGCCACAGTACAAAAGGAGAAATACCATCTCTATGGAGTGAGATGCTTATGCAGTAAGGCATCAGTGGAAAATATGTGAAAAGTATTCCATGTGTGCATCTGGCCTAATAAAGGAAGATTTGTTTCTGTGATGCCTTGGGAGGCTGCACACCTTTAAACAAGACTGCAAAATCATGACAGAGAAGCTACTCCTCTAAACCCATTCTCCTCTTCCATTTTTCAGAAGTCTAAACAAAAGGATCACAATGTCCCTTTCCATCTTCTACATATGAAGATCTTATGTGAGAATGCTGAACTCATAATTTCTGTCAATGACATCTGTTCTTATATTCAAATTTTTCCTGGACTGTATAAAGCTGAGATGCTTTAAGTTACACTATAATTCAGATTCACATGGGACAAAACATCACATTGTCACATGTATTGTACACGTGGTGGTGTTAAAAAATCGGGTCTTTTTAAAAAAAAAATTTAAAAAAATACAATTTTTTAAAAGATAATTAAAAAAACATCCATGCTGGTTTTGGTAATTATCTTGTTATTTCACCTGTCTAACTTTATTTGACCTAAAATGGTAAGTGTATCTTCTGAAGAATGTTCAGTGCCATGGCTGCAATTAATTGACTGTAGTTTCTGTTACCACAGTTATGCTAAGCTTTGCAACTGAAATTGAAATACACCAGTTAAAAGCTTCATCAAGTTGTAATGTATCAAATGGTAGTTCTATAATAGATTCTCTTTCCTGATTTTTGTAACTTTTTTTAGTGGTTTGTAAACCACAGAACTTATTTAGGTTCCTAATTGTGAGAAGGTCACAAGGTTTGGTTTAATTAGCAAGTGTCACAGCATGCATTAATTTAATACAGTAAGTTATGGCCAGGCTGCACTAGTTTGCATATAAACATATTTCAGTATTCAGTAAGGAAAATTTTCAGTCTGAAAAGCGCTTTCTAGGGCTGATGTCTGTTTTGTAACAGTCCCTGTCACTTGAGCTCTCTGGCCTTCACTGCCAGGCAATATATTGTTTTAGACAAAACTTGCTATGGTATTTCATTTATACAAAATGTGTGGGTGGCCACTAAATATAGTTTGAATTAAACAAGGTAGAAAAAGTTGGAAATTTGATGGTCCAATTGAAAATTAAGAAAGAAGCAAGGTATATCCTGTTATCTCTAGATAAGAAGAAACATGCGTCTCATACTTCAGCTCATTCAGTGACCACTCAAGAGATTCCCTTGTTTTTTTACATCACTGAAAAAACTATTGCACCTTTAGAGAAGGTGATTACCAGAGCTTTCCATATATCTTGCTCTAAGCCATTGCTGAAGTCAGAACACTAGATAAAATTAGCAAATGCCTATACTCCTTAATACTCTTATTCTCATGGCTCTTTACATTACTGAAACATACCTATAAGGTCCGACTCAGTTAAATTTGGGGAACTAGTAGAATGTAGACTATTGAAGCTAAAACCAGGATTCTGAAAAACTTCCCTCATCAATGCTTTTGAAATGTGACATCACTTGAACTCCTACAACCTCTTTGTGACTCTGAGCATTCTCAGAATCTGACTTGTACAAGAACTCATGACTAAGCTCAACAATAGCTAAAACCTAGCTAATCCTCTAGGTTAATCCACAGACAGGCTCAAAATCACTAGATTTTTTTTTTCTTTTAAATCAGTACCATAGTATAAAACAACACAATGTGGATATCACTGACTCACCGTGGAAGTCACACACACAGTGTAGATCTCTCTGCTGGGACTGCATTACTCCTGTGCCTATGAGAGCATTTAAACCTTTTGCTTTTGTCATATGAGGGTCAGAAGAAGAAGAAGGGGAGGAAAGTTACACTATGAACTGTATTGTGCAGTGAGAATGCAACCTGCCCTGGACTTGAAGGGCACAAGAGCAGGTTTAACTGTAAATTGGATATGTTTGTAGAGATATTTGCATTACAGACTGTCCTTTTCAATAACACACAAACAGAAGTCCCTGGATCACATATTAGACCCTCCTGAGGGCAGGATGTCTTTGAGCTCGTGGAATAATTAGGTTAGTATAACTACTTTTTCAATGGACTGAATTACACCAGTCATAAGACAATCCCTTCAATATGAAACAACTCTCACCCCAGTGCTGATGTCCTCCCCAGTCACACCAATTACCAAAGGAATATGTGTATTTCTCAAGGGAAAATGGACAGGGATTGTTTGTAACATAGGAGTCCTTGGTTTCTCACATGCTTTCCTGACAGTCAGCAAGTTATTTGACATCATGCGTCACAGTAAGAAAAGGACTTTAATTTGTCCAATTAAGAAACTGTTTATGACTAAATTTTTTTTCAATAAAATTTGTGTGTAGACTGTCCTTAGTGCAGTGTAAGTGGACCTTCAAATTAATATAATTTAACTTTGGAAATTAAAAATTTCAATGTGTCAGAGGAGAACAGTTAGACCTCACTTAATTGATAGCACTGGAGCATTTAATGGAACATTTAATTTTAGAATAAAGCACTCAAGTTAATTTTTAATTACTTTGCAAGTAAAATGTGTAGAATTTATAAATCATGGATAGTTTTAGAGTTGAAATGCTCTCTCCCTAAGATTGTTGCAAATACTGTATTTCACAAACTACATTTTTTTCCTGTTCTCAGTAGTGGCCACTCAGTGCCAGTAAGGGGACAGGACACACTGTGGGCAATCCATGAAACAGAAAACAAGGTCAACAAGGTTCAGTGAAAGAACTACATTTGTTCAACCAATGAAAGAGTATTCTTGATACAGGTCTTCAAATATGTAAAATGTTTCTCAATACATTTGTTTTCCCCAAGATACAGGTATCTACAGTGTACAAGGATTACACACAGTTGCAGAAAGTAGAGGAAGATACCAAAGCAATCCATTTACTTTCCAGTACATTTTTTCATCTAAGTACAAATGTTCTACGTATCTTTCAGTCTTAATAGGCACATATCTGTTCAGTCTTTGCCATATTCTTCTAAAATAGCATAGCTGAATGACTGTATTTGTTCTCCATATTTGCTTCTCCTACTTTATTCTGTTCCATTGTAATACAATGTATTGTATAAGAATATATTTGGTTGTGCTGAAGAACTAAACCGAATAATTGTTAATCTCAGTGTTATTACCTAAGAAAGCATTGCAATCTAGGTTTACGATATAATTGAAAAAACTTCAGATGTTAGAATATTTACAGAATGTATTTCAACATTGGAGTATTCAAAAATGTTATAATTTATCTGAGGTGAGATATAGGGATGTTATAAGTTCTTTAAACTCTCTAGAAAGAGTGTGAAAAGCTGTGAGAACTATTTATTCTGAATATTTCGGTTACAGAGTAGTTACTTCAAAATAGCTCTGATTTTTAAAGATTTGTATTTTAAGTAGTTAAAAGAAAAAAATTCTGACTGAACTGAAACAAATTGCTTTCTCCTAGAAGTGATATGAATTACCATTACCAGATTTATATATAATCTGAATTTCTTATCAAGCAAGTTAATATCCATCAGCAAAGTTAAATGACTGCAGAGCTATCCAGGCATGTACTCCTTGTTATAAATTGTTTCACTGTTTTAGAATAAATTTTCACCACGGGCTTGAAGGAATGCGCTGAACTCAAAAGAAATACCTTCCAGTTTCCTGCAGACAAAAATCTAAAAAAGTTATTAACAACTAAGACTTGCAGATCTCACATCAAGATGAAGTTTGAAATGCAATTATGATCATGATTGCATTTTATCTTTGATGGTAGTTGCCAGCAGCTACAAGTAGTGAACTTTTCTAATGAAGAAGTACTTTTCCTGTCCTCGTTATTCAGGAGATGCTTCCAACATTTTTCCTTGGGATCGAAGATCCCATTTCTAAGTGCTTAAAAATAACTACTGGTGCCTAACATATTTTATTATTTCCTCTATCTAATATGCCCATATGAGTGTTTTCACACTGTCATTCATTATAGGCAAACACAAATCTCTCCCATCAAAGACTAACAAAGTAGGAGTGGTAGCTTGAGTTTTGAAGAACAATAATGGTCTAGAAAGAAGAAAAGTGTTAGGAGAAACAATCTCCCTGCATTTTCAGTGCAGAAAAGAAGTATGTCATAAAATACCAGGTTAATTGAAACTCTCTACATGTTTGTATATACATCATTTTATGTATACAAATTTCACTTGTCCTACTGCAGTACGAGTACTTTGCCTTCTGAGTGATGCCTACATTATCGCCTTATTTTGAATTAGCCTTTTATCCTTGTCCTACTGGCATTCCTGGGGAACTCTAATTCTTACTTTAATCCTTTTCTTGAGAAGAGTTGTCTGTCACAAACCAAAGCTCCAGAGATAGTATTAGGTCTCAATCATGCAGGCACCCCTGTTGGCAGAAGGGGAAACACATAGACCCCTTATCAAACCAGAAAATTTCACACTCACACAGAGATCTATCAACATTAAAAGAAAAATTAAGACAGATAAATATGGAGAAAGAGATTCATAAAACTAACTGCAAGACAATTAGAAAGATACATTTGTACATAGGTGTTTACTAAAACACATCAGGTGAACACATTAGAAGGAGGACTGGAATTTATTGTTTTGGCCAGACAAACGCAGATGAAAAAATGTTGAATGGGCATAGCTTTCTAGCCTCTTACTGGCTCAAATTGAAATCTTACCCATTTTGATATTGTAGCCTCTACTAGTTCTGCTGTGTCAGCAATTGTAGTATCAGTGACAGCAACTGATAGCTTACCCGCAGCATAGTTAAGACCTCGGTGTGACTGCAAAACATAGTTCCTTCTGACTGAGCAGAATGCCTGAAACCTGTTCTGCAGATGGCCTGATGCTGTGACAAGTTAGCATTAAGAGGGCAGATTGTAAATTTGGTCATGAAGAATTTGCTCATTGGTGTTGACACAGACACCGTTCATTAAATCTTCTCACCACTAGGACAGACATGGCTGCAGATGAGATCCCATCAGGCTTGTGTACAGGTACCATATGCTTGTACATTGTTATTTTGCATGTGCTCACCTTAAAATGGTGGCTTCCTGCCACAGCCTATAGTCACCTGCCCAGAGAGAGACTGTACCCCAAAGCCAAGATCATAAACTGCGTGAATAGGTGAAGACATGGTTAAATAGAGCAGGTTCTGACACTGGGGAGTTCTGTTAGAGGCTACGTGTCTCAGCCTTGTTTATTTTCCAGGTATGCTCTGATTTGCCTAACATGAGGTGATGCCATACTGCCAATTTAACTAAAAATTAATACTAAAAAAAACAAAAAGATAAATTAGTAAAAGCCTTCTGCTAAGGAACTTCCATGGAACTACCAGATAGAGACATAATGAAAAGCACTTAACAACTCCAAAAAGGATTGAAAAGTGGAAAAGGGGAGATGTTCCCCAGACACAGCATCAGAGTGCTTCAGTGTCTCACCACACTCACGTGAAGAATTCACTGAAGAATTTCTTCCTAATATCCTTCAGTTCAAAGCCATTACCCCTTGTCTGCAGTATACAGTGCCTGGATACTAATGTGCACAGCATGGGAAAGAAGTAGGAGGGGTTAGAGATCTTTGTGCAGTCACTTGGCCACAATCTCATTGCATCACAGAGACATGGTTGGACATTTTGAATGACTGGAATGCTGTCATGGATGGCTGTGTGCTTTTTAGAAAGACAGGCTGGGGAGGTGAGGTGGTGGAGTTGCTCTATATGTGAGAGAGCAGCTATAGAATGTGTTGAAATCCTCCTGGGGAAGGGTGATGTACCAGTGGAGAGATTGTGGGTAAAGATCAAGGGGCAAGCTAGTATGGGTGACACTGTTGTGGGTGTGTACTACAGGCCCCCTGATCAGGAGGAGAAGGCTGATGAAACCTTCTACAAGCAGCTGGAAGTAGCCTCATGATCCCAGTTGCTAGTTCTTATGCGGGACTTCAATTACCCCGATATTTGTTGGGAAAGCAACAGGACCAGGCACGCGCTGTCCAGACAGTTTCTGGAATGTGTTGAAGATAAATTCCCTATATAGATGGTGGAGGAGCCAACAAGAGGTGGGGTGGTACTAGATCTTGTCCTTACTAATAAGGATGGGCTTGTTAAGGAAGCGAAGGTCGGGGACAGCTTGGGACATAGTGACCATGAGATGGTGGAGTTCAAGATCTTGAGTGGAAGAGGTAAAGCAAAAAGTAGGATTGCTACCCTGGACTTTAGGAGAACAAACTTTAATCTCTTCCCAGACCTAATTAGAGTTATCTAATCCATGGGCACAGATGGGATGCATCCACCTGTGCTGAGGAAGCTGTTGGAGGTGATTGCTGAGCTACTTTCTATCATCTTTAACAGGTCTTGGAGAACAGGAGAGGTGCATGAGGACTGGAGGTCAGCCAATGCCACTCTGGTCTTCAAAAAGGGCAAGGAGGACAAGGAGGTAATTACAGGCCAGTTAGTCTCACCTCTGTTCCTGGAAAGGTGATGGAACAGCTTGTTCTG
>VXBZ01001923.1:508022-611574 GCA_013399135.1 Heliornis fulica | reverse complement strand
TAAATTTCTCATCCTGATTTTAAATCTTCTGTGAATTCTGCTTTGCTGTATAAGCACGAACAGGGCACAGTACTCCCTGGACCAAATGAAGACAGCACCTCTCCTCCTCTCCCCCCTATTGGTACTAATGTTTATATATTTAAGGACTGTATTAGCCACTAACCTTCAGTGTCTCACGCAGGAGCCCATGTTTATTTGATTTGACATCATGACTCATGTTCCTCTCTCTCCCCTCACTCCCCAATCCTTTCCAAATATAATACATTCTGAGACAGACACCTCCACTCTCTAAAGATGAATCAGTATTGGGGTTGGCTGCCTGACTACATTTGCCTGGTTTGGCTTGGAACTTTCTTCACACAGGACTGGCCAATGCTGGAAACTTTTATTTATTGAGGGGTTTTTTTCCTGCCAGAGGTTACTTTTCTCACAGATCCAAAGTGCTATGTGGATAATTTCCTCTCTCAGATGATGCAGTTGGATTGACAGAGATCCATTTAAATTATTTTAAAAGCAAATTATTCTAACCCTTGTCTTTTGTCAAGAACCAGATAAAGGGGAGATGAAACCTGAAGTTATGTTGGCACATCTGAGGAGATCTGTGAGAGTGTCAGGAACACATAAAGACACCTAAAAGCTCAGCTAGGGGCAGAACAAGGATGCTACCAACAGCCTGAAAATCTTTCCTCTCCAGAACACAGGACTGGAAAGGGGTATACTGCTGAGGAATCTACACAGAGGCTTTCTCTTTCCTTTGACTGCAAAACTTAAATATTCTGGTGTTTCCCAAATTGATAGTTTTTGCTAGCAGCCTTTCTCCTGTGTCCACTCAACTGAGTTTAAGTTTCTTGTACTCTTATGGGAACTGCAGCTCACATAAAGGTATAGGTTTTTTAAAGATCATTCAGAGATTTGGGGGCAGATTTTTTTTCCACAGGAGTTGAAATGGTAATGTTTATTCTGATTCCAGTCAACTGAGATGGCTCTTTGAAATGAGAGAAGTCAGGAATGTTTCCGCACAAATAGATTTCCATCAAATTTGAAACATTTTTCCCAAAATTAAGTGTGAAAGGCAGTTGTGACTACAGTCAGCTGTCCACATGGCAGCACTCTAATATCATGACTTCAAGAGTCTTCCATTCAGGTTTTTATTGCATATGTACTATGAAAATTTACTACCAAAAAATTGGACTAATCTTACAGTTAAAACATGTATTCACACACTGATATGAGATGATGAATTAAAAAAAAATAAAATATTTAAGTCACTACCTTTTCATATCAGAACCAGATGTTATTATTTGAATAGCCTGAACCAGAGCTGTCCAGTCATCTTTTCTTTAATATAGCTCAGCAAGTGCCAGTGTTTTTTGACAATTATTGTAGTATTATGAGATACAGCCATTCTCATCTCTTCTTTCCCATTTCTTAAGAAGGATGAAATGTCGGGGAGGGTTAAAACTGTGAAGATCTAAGTCCTGCAGAACTAGGAGTAGGCAGTAAAGTAGGTGTCCTGTTTTCCTATCACCTTTAAACTTCTTTCACAGAGAGGGGTTTTGTTTGTTTGTCCGTTTGCTTGTTTCCTCCGGGGAAACTGCCGGGCTGGATATTTATGTTTAACGTCTGTGTGAGCGTTTGGAGATGGGCACAGCCGCAGGCTGTGTGTTAGGTGCGACGCCCTGCTCCTTCGCGTTCCGGCAAGAGATCGCTCGGCAAAGCAGCAGGTCCGGTTTCGGCAGCGCATGGGAGCTGAGCCCGGCTTACAGGTGAGCTGCTTCCCCTGGGGCCGCCAGGGCATCGCCTACACCTCCGCTCCGGCTGGCTCTTCCCTCCGGGAGACAGCCGCCGGGCGGCGAGACGCCGGGTTCCCCGCCACACGTCTGCTGGGGCTCCCCGCCGGCTCCCGGGCAGCGGGGTTCCACGGGAGAGCGGGGTGGCTGGGCCCCGCGGGATGATCTGCGGGTGGGAGGGAAGGCGCTCTCCCAAGGAGCGCCGTGCGGGGTGGGATGCTGGACCGAGGGTGCTGCGATATTGAAACTTTTTTGCTCTGTGTGATATCAGCCCTGAGGGATTCTTTTTTCTTTTTTCTTTTTTTTTTCCTCTTCTATTTTACTGGAAGGAAAAAAAAAAAGAAAAGCAAAAGAAAAGGATTAACTTAAAGGAAAACTAAATTTCTACTTTTGGATCGATGCTTGTCTTTGGTGGAAAGGTGTGAGTGTGCTTTCAGCAAATATCAAAGAAGGTTAGTTGCCTGGGAGAATGGTGAGAGTATCTCTCCTAGCTTGTCTTGAAAAGAGAGGTGCTGTGGTATTATTTAAGGCAAAGTGCTTTGGATGGTAGGTTCATGAAGGAAAAAATAGGAAGGCTAAGAAAAGATGTGTGGTATGACAGCTGTGTTTTAAATCAACAGCTCAACTTTTTAAACAAATTATAATTTCCAATCTTTCCTACTCATTGGAATGAGTCAGAATGACCTTTTCTCCTGGTCATTCATTACCTCATAGTTATCGAGGAAGACACAAATATCTTTCGTGTGCAGCAGAAATTGAGTCAAAAATGAAACACAGAGTTGCTTGGGTTGTTGGGGACTTTTTAAGGCTACTGTGCAGCATAACCATCAAGCACTGAAATCAGAGCTAAAAATCATATGGGGCTATCGACTTTGTGTCGCCTTTCTCCTGACTGCTTTTTTTGCTTGCATTTTTATATCAGACTCAGGTGAAGTGAGGTCATAACATGTGAAGAAAGATATCTTCCCTTAACAGTTTAACTCAGGTTCATTGATCAAAATTATACAAATCAACATCTACTTTGTAATTCCAGCCAAGGACTAGTCAGGGATTTACAGAAAGAAAAATTTATGGAAGCTATTATTTTATTGAATCTATATTGGTATTACAGAGAAAATGCCAAGTAAATCTTCCGCTACAATGTCATTAAAATTCTAATGAAAATGTCATAACTGAGCAACATTTTGAGTATTTCCTATGGTTTTACTGTTATATTCCTCCTCCCCACCCCACTCCCCACCCCTCAAAAAATAAAAATATATCAAAGGGATAAATATTTGTCTACACCACAGTGGTTTGTTAATCCAGGGTTATTATTATGATAGCAAGTGTTATTATCAACATGAACATGTTGATAGTGGTTTGGAAAGTTAAGGTTGTTCTCTTAGGTGAATAGCTTTGAAAATTATAAACCCAGGTTATCCCTCTGATTCAATCGAGTAGGCAGTAAACTGCATGGTAAGCCAAGGAGAGGCAAAGAGTCTGCTGTGAGTAAAGTAGGAATATCCAGAATGTTGCTTACTTGTGCTAGTGGTTGACAGTGCACCACACAAATAATCTTTATTGGTCTACTTTGCGAGTAAATGTAATATCACTTTGCTACAACCTGGTCTTGAATTTTTGCCCATCAGATGAGCTATGTGAGAGCAAAGATTCAGAGGAGCTGTATGTGCAGTGAAACAAGGGAATATAGAAGAAGCATAAGTATAAATTGCCCAGTTTCTCTGGTAACATCACAGTGGGTTAAAATGTCAGGACAGACCCTAAGCAGGCTAGAGATTAATGTTTCTGTGTCCTCATTTAACTTGCTCATTTGGAAGCTTAGTGTTATGCCCAAGTAATAATCTTATATTCACTCTTACAAAAGGCCATATGAACTGTTTAAATATATGTCCTGTTTCAAGTTTGTCAGCCTCAGTGGGTGTAAATGGATAATCTAAACATTAACATTTATCTTGCATTTCCAGCATTGGTCAGGCCATCATGGTGCAGGTGGGCTTCTTGCACGATGGTAGAAGGGCCTCTTTTAGCAATGCTTTACAGACTGAGGTAGATTTTCTGGCTAGATTTTCTTTTCTTTTCTTTTCTTTTCTTTTCTTTTCTTTTCTTTTCTTTTCTTTTCTTTTCTTTTCTTTTCTTTTCTTCTTTTCAGCAAGTTGGTAGATCTCTGCTTTTGAACACAGCTGCCCTCACCCAATTGTTAGTGCAACCCAGCCCTGTTTACAAAAATATTTTAAAAATTTTTTATTTTATTTTATTTTNTTGTCTGGGTGAGTTTTGTCAGAGGCAGGTTTAATTCATACTGGTACTGACAGTGAGCCCTCAGCCCACGAACAACTTGATGATCCCAAATTAGGGCTTGAGTATTCCTGTTAACCTCTTTCAGGAGGATCAGAATTGCCCCTATGGCTTATTTTATTTTATTTTATTTTATTTTATTTTATTTTATTTTATTTTATTTTATTTTATTTCTTCCCAGAAATAAGAAACAAAGTTGTTTTGCAAGAAGGGCAACAGGTAACTCTCTCACCTTATGTCAGCAAATTAAATCGACCCATTCCACAGCTGTTACACACTTTGCTTAAAAAGTAATCTCTTGCCATGTAATATATGGCATGCTGCTCACAGCAAACAGACTGCAAGGTTTCCAAGGAACCATGGTCAGGACACACTCAGCAGTGTCCCAGCATCACCAAATTCCTAGCATACGCACTCAAACTGATTTATGATACAAGGCAACAGTTTTACTTAGGTGGAAGGTGACCAAGTTAGAGAGTTCTCAGAGAATACTTACTTTCATGCATCATTTTAAGAAGGTTTCACAGTGAAATCTTTGCAAATGCCAGAGGAAGCTTAAGAAGGAAACCAATTAAGATGTTTCAATATTTCTGAAGCAGATAATGAAAAAAGGTTAATCAAAAGTAGGATGAATAGCATAGTTCAGCACAAATCACCATCATTTCCATGGACAACAACCCTAGACAAATAGCCAGTTAACATTTTTTCCATTTCTATTGACACATTTAAAAAGGGCAAGATAATTCTTATCCTCTGTAAAGTCCAAGTTTAGTGATCTCATCTTGAAATGAATAGAGTAAATGTTTTCAGTGTTCTCACTGGCTCCCTTTAACAGGTTTCTAAACTGATTCAGAAACCTGGAGGATCTCTGTCCATCCCACATTCTTATGTAAATACTTCAGACAAGTTTGCATAAATTTCGAATTTCTGCTCTTGAGTTATGGTTTCCAGATTTGTCATTCCAGGGTTCTTTTTCTTTCCTCAATCTTTCTTCCTCCTTTCTTCTTAATTTGTTCTCTTGTAAGTTTTGTTTCCTTTTGTACTATGCAAAATAATTTCTTCCCACAACAACAAAAAAAGGATTAAAATGTATCAGTCACTTGCAGAATTCATACCTTTGCTGACTGGGATTCAAAACACACTTCAACACTGGAGAAGCAATTTTAGAAAAGGAGCATTTTCCCAGATTATTATTCCCCAAGCTTTGACTGTGTGCTTCAAAACCAGAATAACTCTGTTCCATTTTCAGCTTCCCAAAAAGCAATGAATATCACTCTCTACCTGCTGATATTCAGCATCCTGTGCTTCCTGAAACATGCCTACTTCACATAACTTACTAAATTACTAACTGTAATTTACTAATTACTAATTACTGACTGTAATTACTAGCTGAGAAAAATGAATGACTAGCGGAGGTAAATATAAAAGCAAAATGCATTTTCAATAAACATCGCAGTATTAGTTTGTATGTGCCCTTTCCAGTAGCACAAAGAAAATTAATCTAAGAGCTCCACAAGAATTAGTACCCAGCTTTAAATGGATTCTTGCAAGGTACTTGCCCAAAATACTGAATGCCAAGAACTTTATTACAAGTTACTTCAAATATCACGAATATATTTTTGTCTAATCACAGGTTGTCCTCTTCCAATATACAAGCTGCTATTTTCTTTACACTCTGATGGGAGTACTTTTGAGTCTTATATTGGTTTAAAGAGTCAATTCAGATTGTAAATACCTATTTCTAGTTAGATACAATGCACTAGAAAGGAAATAATCTGTTTCACGAGAGAGAAATTATCTAAAACAAGCTACTTGTACCATATTCACATCTGGCAGAAATCTAATGAGTTCTGTGGTGGGGTTACCTCTGTCTTTTCCTGGGTAAAGACTTTTTTTTTTTTATGCCAGAAACTCTCTCAGTCAAGCTGTAGGAATCACCTGATTTTCTCCTATTGTCTTCTTTTTAATCATAAGTGTGTTCAAACACAGCTGTCTCATTTTCAAGAACCCTGAGGTACTGTTTCATATGCAAAAAGGGGGAGTCCAGTCAAATGGACACTTCGTAGCTGGCTGGAATTTAATCTTGCACTTCTTTTCAGTAATATAGAATCAGGAATGTCCAATAAGTAATAAATGTTACAATTGGCTCAGAGTTAAGGGAAAGTTAGGATTACAGTTGTATGTGAAGAAGGATCATTTAATTCCCTAATGTGAATTATAAATATACTCAAAGATGTGTGTGCTTTTTGATCAAGCATGATAGTATAAATAATTATACAGGTAATTATTTTAATAAAGAATAAAACTCAAAAACCTTCTTAAGAACTTGCAGCCTATTGCTATGCAAAAAATGCCTGAAAGCCATTAAAAGGACTGTAAAAACTCTTACTGACATTAGCCTGGGTCAGAGTTCCTGGTTGTCCTGTAAAAGCGCAGGTTGAACTCATTAGTCTCTGGTTTTCCTACTGTTTATTAGAGCCCTTATGACTATGCAGCACTGCAATTGAGACCATAAAGCATTTGTAAGATGTAGGTTGAATACCAGGATAGAAAATATTTTCTGTTTCTGGATCTGTTGTTAATTTATTGAGGTGTAAAAAAAAAATAATTCCTAACTGTCTGCATTTTGCAGATGGACTAGCTGAGAAACAAAGGACATTACATCCGTGCCTGAAGTTGGGCACTGAATAGTCAGTGGCAGAAGCAAGAACTACTACTTTGGTTTTCAAAACCAAATCGGCAATGGAGAAAAGGGCTAGGCAAAAGTCAGTGATAGATCAAAGAGCAGTGAGACAAACTATATATTTCCCTAACTAAACAAGATAAGTTTCTAACCCAAAACCTTCCAAGTCAGTGCTAATATTGGAAGCATACTGCAATACTTGCAACAGCAAGATGTGAGCATGCCCCTCAGATAAAATCTGAGCAAGTCAAAGGCACCAGAGAAAGTGAAAATAGTTATAAAAGACACCAAAAATAGGTCCAGAAATAGTAATATTCTACAGCTTTTTCCATGTATGGGTCAGTCTAACTGGATAGAGTTAAATTAAAAGCTTACTTTATTTTGGGGAGTTTTTTGTTATTTAGTTGTCACCAAGAATTATTCCTTCAGAATGCATAAATTATAGATAAAAGCATCTGCTCTTCCTGGTTGATTTAGATTTGAGTAAAAACATGTTGTGTTACTAAAAACAAATCAGCGTTAGTATGCACACTCCTGTAACAGTTATGTGGAGGAATAAATGAATAGTGTAAATTCTGTCTGGTTTGTGTCTGAACTGCTTAGTAACAGATAAGGTATTTATGAGACAACTTGTATAAACAATTTAGTCCTGTAACTGTTTAATATATAGAAGAGAAATATTAAAGACACTCATTAACAGTCACAATTATTCTATGCTAATCTTTACAAAGTTTCATTAGCCAGACTGATACAGACCACAAGAACACTACTCCATGTCCTAAATATCTGTTCTTCCATATTTAAACAATCAAGGAGCCAACTTTCTCTTCTCTTACCTTGTGGGTTTTTTTTAATTAAATTCACTGTCATGGTGAATTTATATGCAGCTGGTTTCTGTGACCTGAAGCAATGTTAAAAAGCACTAGTTTGAATTTCCCCTGCAATTCCAGTTGTTCATATAACAGAGTTGCGTTGATTTTGCTGTAGATGGTAACTTGCCCTGTCATAATAGAAAGGACAGGGTAGGTTGCAAGCATGTTACCCTGACCTACAGAGCTATCACATGTCTTGCAGGAGTTTGTTTCCTTGCCAGAGTTTATAGAAGTGAACTACAAGCAAGAGTTATGCAACTACATCATCAGGGCCCATGAGAGGACATCCTTTTGTTTATCTTCACAGTGCTGACGGTTTCAGCTTTGTAGGCAAACTTAGTGTGATAAGTTTCCTTACCATTTCATCCTTCCATTTTTGTATGGTGGTATCTTGTCAGAGGAAGTGCAAGTGCAGAACAGATGTATTAAAAACTTGAAGCTTCAGAGAATATATTTTAGTTTTTACATTTTGTCACTCAAAAAAAGATGTTATCATACACTTTTGAATAGTCTGTCCTTTCAGGAAGGATGTTAACTAAATTATAAGGCTTTGTTCTACTCCCCACCTGAATTTAAAGGGCGATTGATGTTAGCAACCTTGGAGGCAGGACTAAAATAATGTTTTTTAATAAATCAATTGGCAGTTAGAAAAAAAAGACTTATTCACTTTAAAGCCGGTCTGTTATATCTGAAATTCTACTCACATAAGTAAATAATTATACTTTTTGTAGTTTTTTAATAAAGTACTGATCTTACATTTTCAAACAGAAAGAGATATGCTGTTTTATTGGTCGAAAAACTCCCATTTGATATTTTACAAACAGGGTAACACTCATTTACCTTCATAGAAGCTAAGCACTAAACAGATACACATTTTTTTCTTAGCCCAGTGTAGCTTTTTACTATTAAAGACCATTGGATTAATCATTCATTAGGAATGGGAAGTTATACCAATAAAGGAACCAATTTTGGGGTTTCCACTTTTTGAACTCTTGAGAAGTATGTGACCCTGCTAATATATATAGGTAATAATCATGCTTCTAATATATCTTATAAACACATTAGTAAGACATGTTTTCAAGCATATTTATGAAGATAATTTTTTTTCACTGTAGTAGCCAGATTTAATTTGTCTTCACCAATATATGTAACTCTGTGATCATATGCCTTTCACTCAGTCTTCTTAGGGCACAAATGGTGTTTCAACATCAAATGATCCTTTCTGATGTCTTTGATAGGAAACAAAGTTTCTAAAGTTCTTGGTAATCTTTGAGTTAAATACATTGTGCAAGTGCAAGAATTACCCCCCTCTTTGTACTCAGGGAAAATGTTGCAGGCAAGTTTCTTCTTTGTAAATAACAGGAAATTGCTTATTTTAAAATTGATTTTTAAAAAATATGTCCCTGTATTTATTTTCATTCATTTTTCCTATTTGTGGTAATCTCATGGACTCCCTGTTTCAGCAAGTAAATTAACCATTTATTACTCACTGACCTCCTCCTATTTTGAACAGCAGAACTCTGCTACTGGCAATTTGATGCTGTTGAAGAGCAGTGACTCATCATCACTTACTAAACACTAAAATTTGGTAAAAGGGTGATTTTATTCTAATGCATAAGGGAATTTAAATTAGATAAAGGTATTTATTATTTCATCCCAGCTGGCAGATTTTCTTTAAAATACTGTACTTGTTGAAAACCAGATTTTCTACAGATGTAAATTAGTCTCAAATAAGGATTAAAAATAGACAATTATGATCTTCCTCCAAATTTAATGCTTTTAAAAGTTGGGTATGGGTGTGACCCAAGGGCAGCACTGTTCCTCAGTGCCCTATCTGAAGTTGCTGAACTCTCAACTAATTTTGAGCAGAGGGCCTTTGTATACTTGTTCAGATCCTGCCAGCCTAAACCAAGCAGAGACTCAGGCTACAGTTGCATAGGTGAACTGGCGAGAAAAAAAAAATCTAAGGAAAATCACCTTTACTTGGGGAATATAGGTTTGATTATCTAGAAAATTAAGTAAAAACATAAAGACTAGGATTTTACTCAGCGTGTGATGGAAAGTGAGCATATAGGATAGGAAACAGTTTTACTGGAGCTGTTGAAGAGAGAGGCTATATGCAGACCAATAGCTTCATGCACAGGCTTCACTTGTAATTGAGAAAACTATAGGTTTCTTGTAGCTTCACGCTTCTCAAAATAGATACACAAGATTAGATATGATTTTAAATGAATAAAAGAGTTCTAACATAATTGTCTGTCATTTCATATATTCAAGAAATCACAGAACAAGTGAGGTAGGAAGAGATGTCTGGAGATCACTTGGTCAAACATCCTTCTAAAAGCAAGATCTGTTCAAGCAGTTTGCTTGGGGCCACACTAAGATACAAGTCTTAATGATATTCAAAGTATTACTCCACAAATAATGTATTTTCTCTTGCCACTGCAGAACTCAGTCCCTGAAGAATGAATGAATTTCAGTTTTCCAGTCAGAACAGTACACCAAGCTTCTTTAACGGGTGTTGGAGTGGATGGTACCATTACCAGGATATCAGTGCTGCAGAGACAATCATCCTTCCCTCTCTGACTGGGATTATCTGTTCAACAGGCTTAGTTGGAAATATTCTCATTGTGTTCACAATAATAAGGTATGGATTGAATACATTTTTCAATAAGATTTATTGCTGAAAAGAGACATGATTACTACACTAAGGAAGTTAATTGATCAGGAAAGACAAGGACAGTGAATTTTTCATTATTTGTTTAGGCATTGACACTTACTTCTTTAAAAAAAAAAAAAAAAAAAAAGATAAAATTAAAGCCTGACTGCAGATAGCAGTATTGTGCCTATTTTAGGCTTTTGTGTTATGAGAAAGTACTTAAGTGCCTGATTGACTTCAAATACATCCAAGGAAACCAAAATACACACCTTCCTCCCTGGTTTCTTTTATAATTGACAACAGTCTTCCCACTAACAAAGGAAAAAGCTAGACTGAACTTTGAAGTTCATTTATGGTACAAGACATGTATTTTAACGTTTTAGGAAATATTTTTAAGATCAGTTTAAATATAGTCTTTTTATTCATTGAAAATTACACTTCTACTTCAGATTATTCTAAAAACCAACTTTTGTGCATTTACACCAGTTTTCTAGAAGTCATTGTATTTTTTTTCATCACCACCTCACTTCTGGAAATAGGGCCTTAGTCTCAGCCAAGGATTCATACATGACAGGACTTAATGCCTCAAGATATCTTTGTTCTGGTTGGAGAAAGTAAAATTACTGAAGTTGCTGAAGTTTTTTTGATTACCAAATCTGACCCAGCCATCCTTTCTGCAGGAAAATACATACTAGTCTCTTAATTTTAACAAAATATTTCTTTTTGTATGTAATAATTTTCTGTCAAGTGGCTGATGCTGTCACAAACTCTAAATCCATAAGAGTCTATCTTGAAAAAATGGCCTCTATCTTCAACATATATTTAACCTAAAGATTTATGGCAGCATACGTCTAATATATCTCATAATCTGCAAGGATTAACAGATGGACTCTACCCCCTACATACTGTCCTTTTAAAGGAAAGATTTACAAAGGCCAACCTAGGACTCTCTGTCAGTCCCTGAGCTTTACTAATCTTCCCTTGAAACTACCAGAAATCCAATGTCCAGTACACAGAAGAACATTGTAGCTCATAATCTGAATGCATAAGAGATGTGGAAACAGTATGTCTGAGTGAACATAACAGCAATATGACTTTTTAAATGTATGAATGAATAGAAAGAAATAATTGAGTTTCTAAAAATTAGTTGTAGAGTCTCTAAAATAATAGAATGGGAGGAAACTGAGAAGGAACAAAGATTTTTTTTGTCCCTGGTGAAAAGACTTTGTCTAGCTTAAATAAAAATATGAGAGACAGAAAGAATAGACATGGACAATGACTTGGAAAAAATATAATTTAAACCATATTTGTGTTCAATTTTACAGGCATGAACATCTATACACAGGAAAAGAATTTGAAAATAGTGCACGAAAACTTAATGTAGTAGTTGCCAACACTAAAAAAAAACTGCCACAAACCTCAGACTCTGTAGATGAATGTATATTTAAAATGTAGCTGTATCTGAAGCATAAACATGTCAAATTCTCGCCTTTCAGTACACAGATCCGATTGTACTCAATGCCTCTGCTTCTGAGTTTTGTCTTTGCTCTTAATTGAACGTGTTTTCTCATGCCTACATTTAAACTTTGTTAGCATTATAGTCAATGCTTTAAAGAGAGAAACAGGCTAGATTATCACTCTAACCAGAATGTTATTTGCTACTTTCCAGTAGCAAATAGCTTTCTGGATGTTAGAACGTGCTAAAGAAAGAAACTTGAAATATCTGCTGGTCAGTTTCATTAGCAGTTCTGCCAGCTAGGGACAAGCATTTTAAAGTGTAAATTAAAATTATATATCTGCAACTTATTGGGATAAAACAACTGAAATCCTAATGAAAGATACATGTAACATATGTCTTTTCTGAAATTTAATTTTAAAATTAACTAAATTACTCTTGGCTGTTCCTCCTTGTGTAAATTAATTTCATCCCCAGGAATAATAGAGGGAGCTGAGATATGTTGTTATTTAATTAAAAAGAAAATGGTGAAGAACATGCTGAAGGAGTTCAGTGTCAGACAGAAGTACCCAACAACCTTCATCCCAGCAAACTACAAAATCTGGTCCTTGAATTTGCAGTTTTGCTTGTAAGCATTTTATGTAAAAAATTACTTTGGTGGACAGGCTTGTGGGAGAATGGCTGTTTCTTTGGTGAAGAGGAAAAATGTGGTCCAGACCACACTAAGTAGCTGCATTAGTCTGACTTCTTATTTTTAAGGAAGAGTATGTTACAGAAGAGAAAAGGGAATCAAGTATGATTTCAATTTACATAAGTATGGCTTTTCACATTAACCTGATTTTTAATAAGGAAACTAATAGCAAGTAATGAAAATAGTATTTCCTAAAATAGGGATTGCAGATAAGTGTCATAACACATTACTTGCATTCTTATTCTTCAGATGGAGGTGTATTTGCAGCTGAGTGTGGAGTCACCAGCAGAAATCCATTGAAACTGCTACATGTAGCTAGTCTATTCAGATCAGAGATTTGAACAGAATTACTATTATCATGTTGGAAGCTAAGGAACAATCCAATGGGTTCAAGGCTTATAACATGAGAAAAAAAGATTATCTAAAGTGTGGATGGTACTAAGTGATATCAATAAGAAATGAGTTTCCTGAAACTTTTGGGAAATGACTGATTGTAGTGTCTGCTGTTTTCAGCTGAGATAGAGATAATTTTTCTTCCTAGTAGCTGGTGTAGTGTTGTGGTTTGGATTTAATATGAGAATAACACTGATAACGCACTGATGGTTTTAGTTGTTGCCAAGTAGTTGCAGTGTCTACACTAAGTCAAGGACTTTCCAGCTTCTCGTGCCCTGCAAAGAAGCTGGGAGAGCGCAACCAGGACAGCGGACCCAGACTAGACAAAGGATTTTTCCCAGCCATATAGTGTTATACTTCCTATATGTATAACTGGCGAGGCTACCTGGGAGGAAAATTTGCTTCCTGGAAATAGATTGAATGTTGGATGGTTTTGGTTTATTTTATTTATATNTTAAACTGCCTTTATCTCAACCCAAAAATGTGGTTTCTTTTTCCATTCTCCTCTCTTCTTCATACCCTTATATGGGAGAGGAGTAGGCAAGCAGCTACACGGTGCTTAGCTGCCGACTGGGGCAAAACCACAACGTGGGGCCAGACAGATTTCATATTTTCCCTCAGAGACCTGGAGCAAAGTGAATGAGTATGTCGTTACTATTCCTAATGACATAGGCCAGGGAGATGTGGCTGACGTGAAGGAGTCATACAGAAGACTCTCATACAAAAGAAAACAAAAAAAATCCAAACAAACAAATAAACAAAACAAAAAAACCCCACAGATAAAGAGAGTAGAGCAATTTTTTAGTAGTATTTTTTTTTATAAATAGGAAGCATTGCTGTTGGTTAGAAAACAACAGAGGAAAAACTCCTGGGATTGCTGTGGGCTGTCAATAGGCTAATTCTGCGTGGGAAGCACAGAAAGCTGTAACACATGTAAGGCTCTGCCCTTCAGGAGTGGTGAGGGGTGGGTATAGGGAAAGGGAAATGCTAATGCCATTCTTCAGGCTCATAACACAGCCTGAAATACAACTCTCACCCACTGTTTCCAGGAAAGAGAAGAGTTTCAGATTGGAATAAGACAGAGAAGAGCAATTACTACAACCAGAAGTATGAAGAAATATGAAAATTCACCTAAATGTTTGTGTGTGTGTGTGTGTGTGTGTGTGTGTGTGTTTGTGTTCATTAAATACAAAAAAGGCTCAGAGTTGCATGCTTGCTCTTTGCAAATCAGGATCACATATAGTAGAAAAGGTAAAGGACTATTTAAACTAAAGACCAAAACTGGTAGAAGATCAAGAGGGCACACCTCAGCCAAGAGTTAGGCTGATAACTAGAAGATGATTCTACATTAGTGATGTCCCGTGATAGCCTTCAGTAGCAGTACTGCAAGTAAAAAGATGATTTCTGAGGTGAAATTTCTTAGAAGGTCTTTTCTGATCTTGTTGCCTGTGGCAGCCAATGACTCAGTTCTATTAAAGGGTTATCTCTTCCAATCTTGCCACTTAGTTCCAGAAGGACACACAACTACTTGAGAAAGTCCAGCACAGGGCAACTAAGATGATTAAGGGAATGGAACATCTTCCTTATGAGGACAGGCTGAGGGAGCTGGGTCTCTTCAGCTTGGAGAAGAGGAGACTGAGGGGTGACCACATTAACATTTATAAATATATAAAGGGTGAGTGTCAGGAGGATAGAACCAGGCTCTTCTCAGTGATGGCCAGTGACAGAGCAAGGGTAAATGCTTCCAAGCTGGAACATAGGAAGTTCCATGTTAATGTAAGTAGGAACTTTTTCACTGTGAGGGTGACAGAGCACTGGAACAGGGTGCCCAGAGTTGTGGAGTCTCCTTCTCTGGAGACATTCAAGACCAATCTGGACATGTTCCTAAGTCTACTTAGAACATCTACTCTAGATGATCCTGTTTGGGCAGAGGAGTTGGACTTAGTGATCTTTTGAGGTCCCTTCCAGCTCCTAATATTCCTAATATTCCTAATATTCTTAATCTTGGGTTCCTGCTTTTCCTAAATATAGCTAAAAAAAACCTACCCAACATGTTAAATAACACATGTTAAATAACATACCCAGTACCCTACAACGTCTCCACTGTTCCAATCTTTATTCCTCACCTTGATGGGAAAGCTAAGTGTTTCTGCACTGTGACAGCATGCTGCCGGTTTACTCTGATTTCTGACTCTGTTATTAGATTTGTTTCAGAAATAAAGAACAAGATAACGTTAGAAACGTGGGACTTTCTATGATGACATAATGCACAGCAACTGTTACGTGTCTCAAAGTGATGTTATCTAGCTTGATTGTGAGATTCAAAATATATATATGTTCAAAAATTAAATATATTTTTGGACAAGAATATTTTGGATCAACATCTGTGGGTATTGCTAATCTAATGCTAAACATTAAATAAAATTGTTATCCAAATTAGATAAAAAACCCAAAATTAGATAGCTGAATTACTTGGAAGTCTGCATTGCTAGATATGGCTAAGTGATGGAAGACAAAGGGGCACAGATGTAGAAAAGAAAAAATTGTGCAGTTTTTACTGATGGGTACTGCACGAAATTCAGTCTGACAAGATTGTATAGAGCTTATCAAACTATGAGCAACTTTTTTAGCCTAGCTTTGATTGCTCAAGCCAGTCATCTCTGGGTCTCTCCATGGAGAAACACTACTGAGAGTAAAACATATCATCTTTGTCATATACCTACCTAAGAAAGGATAAATTGCCCCTAGAGTTCTGTTTTTCTGCAGTGATTATAAGAGCCAAGATCACTTGGAGACACTAGAGGTCTAAATTTCAAACCAGTAACATTAGAATAAACCCATCCTCAATTAAAAGGACAAAAGATACTACCAGTCTTTTCTGAGACTCAAATACTGAGTTTGGGTTTTTTCAGCCACTGTGGGAAAAAACATGTACAAAAACGGGCAAGATAGCGTTAAGTAGATACAGGAATGCTGCCACTGGACCTGTTCTTGTTGATGACCAAGTACTTGAGTAAACTCCACTTGGAGTTTACTTAAGTACTTACTTGCCAAGTACTTGAGTAAACTTACCAAGTAAACTTACTTGGTAAGTAAGTTTACTTGGTAAGTAAGTTTACTTGGTAAGTTTACTTAGCCAGTAAACTCCAAGTGGAGTTAACATCAGAGCTGGAAATATAAAAAACTTCTTCCAAGTCAAGCTGCTCTGCTGGAAATGGTCAGATATTGTAGGGGAGGTCAGGCCTGGGCAGGGGGTTGACTTTAAACTGGTGCTACCTGCCATTGTAGACCTAGCTCATAGGGGATACCACTTTCACCTTTCCTATTTGAAGAAAGATACGTGCTTGTGCTTTTAAATGTGTGGTACTTATGAATCATCTTATGTTTGACCTGAGAGATCACTTCCAAATTAACACTTAATCTTCTAGTTAATGAAGTCTCTCTGTCCAGGAGGGTATAAATAAATTCTGATGACAGCACATTATGCAGTCAGAGGGGATAAATAATGACTGATGACAACACATAATGCACTTGTCATGTTTCCTGAAGTTGTTACTGGAGTGACAGCCAGTATGCGGATTATCACACTGTCGTGTCAGCTCAACACCTCTTTTTTTAATGGAATGGGATAATTCAAATGCATTTTTAATGAGTTTAATCTGTAGAAGTAGGATTGAAGGTAGGACTAGCCACATATTAGACACATTCACAGATTTTAGAGAACAGCCATTGTGCTTTTTCATAGGTTTTTGATGGGATGTTTCAGAGTTGGGAATTAGTCCGTCATGTGTTGAAGGATGAATTGACAAGCTAATATCTGTGGTTTGGGAAACTGCTGAGTAGTTTTCAAATCTGTGGCAAGAAGGGAGAAAACACTGAAAGGGCAAGAAGAAAGAAGTTTGAAATCAAGGCTATTGCTCGTGTGCGTGTGTGTAAAGTGATAATTTTGGCAGAGGGAAAGCACCACTGTCCCAATAAAATATAAAAGTTATAAACTATAAAATGTGTCCGAAATTATTTGAAATTATAAAATCTACTAGGAAATGGCAATCATAGGATTGGACATCTGCATATGATTTGTGAGTAGCCAGGTGAAGTTGTCTCAGCTGCAGGTTCTTCTGTGTCTGCCAGTAAGAAGTATAAATACATTGATACTTTGCAGTAGACTAGGGAAAAAAATATTAGAGGTACCGAGCAGGAGCCTAGACTAAGGTGATTTCCATATGAAGACTGTGGACCTTTTTAATAAAGTCCCATAATTAGAAGAAATTTTATAAATATCAATGCTTTTAAAGGTGCTTTGTGCTTCTTTCCTTGACTTGTATAGAATAAGGTAATTTACAGTCAGAAATTCTTTCAACTGCCTGTATAATATTCCTCCAAGCCTAAGTCAAGGTGTGTATTAAGACAAGTATTGCGTTTTAATAAAGTAATCTTGGAAAACATATGCATATCTATTTATCTGTATTTTTATATCTATTTCACAGAAAAGCTGTACAATATAGATATGAAATGGGTGAAGTCAAACTCTAAGTGCTGAGATGAAGACTCTGCATACAGTTTTGACTCCTTTGTGATCCCCATGTATGCATTATAATCATGAGATTATCTTTAAATGTTTGATTGCATACTATTTTTTTCCCAAGGTCATCCCTCTTTCACCAGTTCCCTTTTCATCTCAAGCACTTGAGAACCTTCTCTCTGCATCTTTAAGCAAGATTAGGCCCTGGGTCAATAACATCACAGGAAGATTCTGATCTCTTCTTCTACTTATGCTAGGCTGATACTTCTAGAGTTCCTATGTACATCAGACCTGTGTTTATTTGGAACACTTTGCAGTTTACAAAGGAGAGTGTGGATAATTGTGAGGATGATAATAAATATAACAGCTCACTCAACCTCTACTGGAAAAAAAAATTTTGAACAGTAGGTGTCCAGAGGAGGATGACAAAGCTGGTGAAATGTCTACAGCACAAGTTTTTTGAGGAAAAACCGTGGGAACTGGAGCTTTTTAGTCTTGAGAAGAATCTGAGGGAAGACTTTATCACTCTCTACAACTACCTGCAAGGCATTTGCAGAGATGTGGGGGACAGTCTCTTCTCTCAAGAAGAGAGGACAAGCAATAAGATGAGAGGAAAAGGTTACAAACTGCACCAGGGGAAATTTAGGTTAGATTTCAGGAAGAATTTCTTTACTGAAAGGGTTGTCAAGCACTGGAACAGGCTGCCCAGGGAAGCGGTGGAGTCACCATCCCTGGAGGTGTTTAAAAGGTGAGCAGATGATGTGCTGAAGGACATGGTCTAGAGGTGGACTAGGCAGGGTGTGACTGGACTCAATTATCTTGAAGGTCTCTTCCAACACCAGTGATACGATTTTTGTTGAGCCTGAAGTGTTTAATTTTAAATATCTTTGTGCTGACAACCTTCCCCTGACTCTAAAATGGCGGTTCTGATGGTGTACCTATTAGTACAGTTTTCAGTTCAGTTTTGAGGTCTGCTCTACTAACAGTATACTTGAAAAACAATACAGTAATTATTTCAAGTAATCATCTTCATGTCTTCCCATTTATTTCAGGACGCAGAAGAAAACTATCCCAGATATCTACATCTGCAATCTGGCTGTAGCAGATTTGGTACATATAATTGGCATGCCCTTTCTCATTCACCAGTGGGCACGCGGAGGCGAGTGGGTTTTTGGCAGCCCCCTTTGCACAATCATTACCTCCCTGGACACATGCAACCAGTTTACATGCAGTGCCATTATGACCGCAATGAGTTTGGACAGGTACGTGGTTTCACATTTGCATTTCATAGCCTGGGACAATAAAAACCAATTGTGTTTATGCAGAGCTGTAGTAATGAAAGAATGAGAAATGTCAACAGTCATGATTAATGATATTTTGAAAATTGCAGGAATACTTTTCTGATGTTTGTGGAAGTGGTAGAAGTATTTTAAGTCTCACTGTAACATCAGGCTATGAACGAAGCCTAGTCACCACCCGCATTTCCAATAAGTTCTGGGACATATCTTTATAGATGCAGCTTCTAGTAAAGGCTTAACATCACTGAAACTGAATTTGTTTAACCATTCTTGGCTTAAGATGAAAATTTAGTTTCCAGATACACTGAAGAAATCTAGTTATTTTTTTAAACCTTAAAATGCAGTAAGAGTGCAACAAGAATTTTAACTTTTATCATAGCTAAAAATTTCAAAAACAGCTTCCATATATTCTTGATCTTAAGGAAAAAGTGACCAAATTCAGGAAAGAAATGTCTGCTCTAGACCAAAAGAGACTTCTTCCATATGTCAGAAAGAACATAAAGGAAAACAAAAAGACACACATTCCTCCATCGCGCAAGGCACTGGTCAATCATTAAGAAGACTCTAGGAGAAATAAACAGAGTAAATAATTTTTAATTGGATAAAGTACAGAGTGGATATAGTAAAGAGGCTACACTAATGCATGATATTAGAAGTCTTATTTGGTTGACTTAAAAAGATCCAATAAATTATCAATTTAAGTTCAATTTTAAAATTTCTTGAATTGTTTTTGGCTGAACTGGGGTTAATTTCCCCCACAGCAGCCCCCACAAAGCTGAGCTGTGTACTGGTAGCCACCAGGGTGCTGATAACACACTGGTGCTGTGGCTGCTGCTGAGCAGAGCTGGCACAGCATCAGGGCTGTCTCCCCTTCATTTCTGCCTGCACTCAGCAGTAGGCTGAGCAGTAAGTGGGTAAGATTTGGGGGAGGGGGACACAGCTGACCCAAACTGACCAGAGGGATTTTTCCATACCATATAACATCTGCTCAGCAATAAGAAACAGAGAAAGGAGGAGGAAGTGGGGGCATTTGTTATTTGTGATGTTTATCTTCTGGAGCAATGGCAAAGTGTACTGAAGCCCTGCTTCCTGTGAAGTGGCCGGACATCACCTGCGGATGGGAAGTAGAAAGTAAAGGTTTTGTTTTTCCTTTGCTTCCATGCAAGACTGGTGCCTTTGCTCTCTTGAGTTTCCTTTATCTTGACTCACAAGGTTTTTCCCATCTTATTTTTCTCCCGCCTCTGTCCTGCTGAGGAGTGATAGAGCATCTTGGTGGGCACCTAGCATCCAGCCAAAGTCTACCTATCACATCTCTGTTCTTAAAATTGCATATGAGTAATGTGACAAATGACAACCTTCTCCTGTATTCCTAAAGAAATTGCTCATAGCAGTATCTTCAATCTTGCTGTTCAGGATTAAAAAAAAAAAAAAATGTGTAAAAGACAGTAAGTATTAAGGCAGGAAAAAGACTAGGGGTGTGTCCCAAAAATTACTGGGTGTAAGCCCGTGCTTTCTTTTCTATTTCAAGGCAACCATTAATACACCTCAAATACACTTGCTCTTCAAATTACTTCTCTCCCATTCATTTCATCACTCTTAATACCAATTATGACACTACAGCCAAGAGAGACAAATGTTTTTCAGATAACAAGCTACCAAACTGTTTAGTGCTTGATAGCTTCAGTAAAGCACCTCTGAGTCCATGCAGGAGACTTCATCAAGTGGAAATATTAAAACTGCTATTTTGAAGAAAAATTCAGCAGAGTTTATCAGATTTTTTTGACTGTAAAATCATCCCACATTCTCAATAAAAGCAACAAACATAATTACACCTTAGTAAATACTATGGCAAATGCAACATTGGATAACATCATGTCCCCTTTCACATTTCTCAAAAATAAAAACACATCTAAAGTGCTTCCCACAAGCAGTTCAGTCCTGGAAAGGCAGTTCCAGAGGAAGCCTGAGCTGAATAAAGTAACTATCATATGTAAATTAATATCTGTTCTATTACTTGATAATGATTTTATTCCCAGAAATCCTCTACTTCATAATAGGAGTGAACTATATCATGCAATGGTCCAACAGAGTCTTCAGTATTTCAGCATTTCTTTTTGCAAATCAAATATCTATATACAATCTTAAGAAGTGGCAAAACCAGCTGTTCTCTCCATGGAGCTTTACTGGTCAATTTATGGAGAGTACAATGTATAAAACTTTGCTTTTCACTTCTCACTTTAATGCAGAATTTAAAACAATAAGGAAAAAGTTAAAAAGTACCTAGAACAAAAGAGTAGCTAAAGTAAAAACATATCTAGAGTAGAACCACACATGTTAAGAAAGGTAAGATTGCAGCTAGAAATAAGATAGTTGAGGAGGAGACAGTTGGCAACTCAAAGTTTGAGTAGGGACACTCTGGCACAAAGATGTATAAAATACAAAAGAGAATCAGGGTGTCTGAAGATGCTCCTTTACACCCGCTGACAGCAGAGACTCAGGGGTGCTGTACAGGGGTGATGTTTACGCTTTGCCTAGGAGCCTGATAGTCCTAGCTGTCTGATATCTGTTGTATATTGTAACAGACAATAAATAATTGGAGTGGACTTTTTGTGGACAACTTGTTTGCAAAATGTCTCCTTGCATGTAAAAAGTTCCCTGAGCAAAGTTCCTGAAGTCTGAGAGTTACATAAGGCACTACTTCATTTTGAGGGCTGCATAAACACTTACCTATCCAATCCTCTTAAGTATTCAGGCACATAAATGGAGTGGTAAAGCTGGGAAGATAAATCAGGAATAAGCAGCTCTGTGACGGCTGAGAAGAAACAGGCAGGTGTTCCAAGTGCTTGCAGCAGCCGAGACTGACAAGCATGTGAAAATGTGTTCCTCGTTTGCCCACTGTTGTAATGTTGCCTTAAGAAATATTTATCAAGGCAGCATCACTGGTAAGGTGGGGCCATATGAGTGTGAAACTTATGGGCTTTCAGTTATTTAAGACCAGAACAACCTGATTTGCCATGGACTAATCTGTTTTCTCATTCTTCATAGTCCTTCCCTTCATGAGCAGTCACAAACATCCCAGCCAGAGAAGGTGAAAGGCTTTTTAAAAGCTCAGTCTCCTGAGCAGCCCGTCATTTGACATTGAGTGTAGTACATTTTTCTGCCTCGTGGATAAATCCTAAAGCAGTACATTTTAAGCCAGTACAGGTGGTAAATGAATGAGTTGGATGATAGAGGAATAATTAATAATAATAATAATAATAATAATAATAATAATAATAATAATAATAATAATAATAATATACTATGTTGTGACAACACACAATAAATAGCAATAATGTTAGACCATAGGATGTCAAATAGGCAAAGATACTTCTAGATGCAGGAAGAAAACAAACAAGGAAAATTCCAAGCCACCTCTCCCCTTTTCTTGCCCTATACGAATGGTAGAAGTATGACCACGTGCTTATGGCTCTACTAGAAAGCAGACAAGATGCCATGCCATTAGCTACAACATCAACTAGGAGCCCATAATCCCATGAAACAAAGTGCCATTTGGCAATGGCTGGCCTCTTTGGTGTTTGTCCAGGCAGTATTGTAACAGCAAGTTTGGGAGAAAGGCAGAAGGAAATGTGGTATGGGTAACAGGCACTACACACCTGGTGCCTTGTACTTATTGAGAACTCTGCAGGCTCCATCACTGCCTCCTTCTCCAGCTTTCTGTGCCAGTGACGCAGCTCAGGCAATCCCGTGTTTGTTTCAGGTAAGTATTCTTCAGACTTCACAACAAAAGACTTTTATTACTGATAATTACTTTGTCAGATGAGGGCACATGTCTGCCTTTAAGTTCCACTCTGTGTTTGAAGTGGAAATTACCCCGTATTTTCAAAACAGCATGTTTTCCCAAATGCAGCACTCGTGTTTCATTTCACAAATTTATCACCAGACAATAGGTAAGATTGAAAATTACATCCAAACCGAAATAGCCAATAGAAACCCATCACTGTAACAGAATCGAGACAAAAGCTGCTTGATAAATGTTTTGGGTGAGATTAATTTCTTATTGTCTGGGGAAGGGTAAGTCAGAGCACCATCACGCTGGGATAAGTGAGTTCTATCAAGGAAAAGAATCATTTACATTTACATTGAATTGAATCTGGAGGTGTTTTCATTCCATTCAGTCTAATGATTTCCTCTTCATCTTTAAATTTCATTAGATTACTTTTTTTTCTAATCAGATGAATATTTAAAATTAGAAACCTAGGGAAATTATCCTTTAGAGTCACACACCAGTATATGAAACTGTCCAGCAAAATAATTGATCCAGAAATTGAAATACACATATACACAGGCCAAATTTTAGTATCCTCATCTGCATGACCAGTAACCTTCCCTTTACATGTCTGAGGATACCATGAGAGCTCAGGTGTCTACCCAGGAAGACAACATCTACACAGCAAAAGGAAGCAGGGTCAACCAGCCCATAGGCAGTGGTGGGCACATCTGGAGCTGGAAGATTCAGGACCCATCCCAGGCTGAGGAGTTTCCTTCACATGTGCAATTTCTTCTTAATGATCTTCGGTGCCAGTTATTTTTATTACAAACATTAGTCTGCAGCACTAGACCGCAGCTGCCATCAAAATCAATTCCATTCACTGTAAATAAGTCCTGAGGTGCACTGGGCTGTGTGTGGTTCTTTTAGCAAAGACAATATCATCTGTTAAGCCATACGTCACGCGGTGCCTTAAGAGCCTCAGCCTTTTGCGTTGTTAGCAACCCTCTCTCTGAAGCTCGGTACTGGCTTTCTGCTGGCAACTCTGCACCCGGTCACCCAAGACGCTGCAGCAGCCTTTCACAGTCTCTGGGGCAGCATTTTCCCCTTGTTCCCACACTGTGGATCTTGCACTGTTATCCTCCCAGCCCTGCACCTGCAAACCCAACCAGTGGGTTCTCATGGGAAGTGACTTCCACCAGCGTGAGAATAACCCCTTCTTCCCCCTCCCTTTTCCAACTCTGTGGTGAATGATTCTGGTTGGCATTAGTAGACGAGAATACATTCACGCCCCAAATGTAACAGCAAGTCAGCACACAGCCTCAGCAAAGCATGCTCTCAGCAATGCCAACAGCATCATAGCCAGAAGCAACTGGTAAGAAGTGAGTCTTGATGAAAACTATATTCATACTGTAGTAAAAGCATTATGGGGAGATCCACATCCTGCACTGGAGAAGTGACCCAGACAAGGATGCTTGCCTGGAGGCTCTCACTGCTTCTCTACCACTCTCTCCTTTCATTTTGATTTTTCCCTTAAATGAACTATATGCCATCAGCTTCAAACACTTTTAATTAATCTCTGTGCATATGAACCTGTCTCAAAAAACTTTGTGCAATAGTTACACATGAAAAAGCAAATAACCAACGTGTTTGTGGTTAAGTACCTCGTGAGCTTGAGCAGATGGAAACAAAACGGAGATCTCACCAAAACCTTCCCACAAAGGAGAAGCATGTGAAAGCATTAAGGAGTTTTTGTTTCAGTCAACTGTTAGCACCAGCTACAGTTCAGTATCTCATCCACATCAGGCAGCAGGCAAGTCTGAGAGGTGACTCACAGAGGGTATGGGGAGCATGGCAAAGGATGGAAAATCATGACCTGTAACCTTCCTTGCAGCCTACAGGAATAGGGGTGCCTGGATGGGTGTGCTCTAGGTCAGCTACTATTGTCACCTTTCTGTGCTTCCCTCACTTGCCCTATGTCCATCTTACTCATTTTCTCAAAAATACTTCCATTAATTCATAGTTTATTTGATAATTTGAGGTTTTTGTTTTGTTGGGTTTTTTTTAAAGGCCATTGTAACTTTCTTTAGTATTCATCCTTTCAAAACATCTCTACTGCTGGTTTTAAAAATAGTTTATTGCTCCCTTGCTTTGCATGGAGATGTTGTTTGTACCACTTGAAAAATGAAAACAAGCTCAGAGGATACATAGTGCATCATGCTTACATGGAGACTAAGAGGTCAAATTTTGTGTAAAGCAGGAGTACTCACAAGTTTTAAGCACCTGAGAGCCTGTAAATTATTCTCAATTACCCTGATCCTGCAAGCAGTGTCAGGTTCAGAAGTAATTTCCATGAAGCAGCCAGTGAAACAGGAGAGGTGGCTGTACCAAGAGCAGCACAGAGCAGTTCCACTATTGCAAATGTTGAGGGTTTCTGTTCTTTCTGTCACCACCACAAGGACCAAAAATAAACGGATGAAATTAGATACAGTTTTTTAAGATATCACATGCCAGAAAAGCCTTTTGCTGATTCCAGCAATAATGGCCATTACTTTAACTGTATGTAGTGAAATTAATCTGGTTGTTACATAGCTTGAATCATGAAATAATCCTGTTTCATAGAAATATTCGTCAAGTCTGAAAATAGTTTTTTATTATATGTAATAGGAATTTTTTTTTATCTTGTGCCCTGGTTCCTAGGCTTTGTTGCCACAAAGTCAATAATACCAAGCAACTGAGGTGCTGCTGGCACTTTGTTCTGACAGGCTAGTGAACCTGATGTGTGAAAAACAAGTACAGGGTCTCAATTGACATTTCAAGGTCTTGCAGGCAATGTGTTGATGGCACCTACAGACAAGGATCTTCTGATTAGTATCAGATATTTGCATTGTGTAAAATGTACAAGTATGACTGTGTATTAGTACAGAGACAGCAACACAGCAAAGGAAATACAGGTATTGAAAGTTACTGCTGTCCTGTCAATGATATTTCCAGTTATTTACTCATATCTGTACTGGACTATTGAATCCACAGTCTAATTAAACTTGGGGTTTCAGCCTGACAAACACATTGTTAAGCAGCCAGTCACTTACTAAGCTTCTGCTCTCAACTGCACTGAGGAAAATGCACAGCAGTGTTTCTTGTTTTAGCAGAGTAATGTAGATGCACACCAGGGTAGCAGAAAGCAAAATGTCGCATTCAATTTGCACATACTGCGGTTGGTTTTGTATATTCCTATCTGGCTTCTTGTGAAGCATAACTTCATCAAAATCTGTTCCTTAATTTCTAATAGTTTAATCATCCTAATACATGTCTACACCTGTTTATCTTTCATTATATCCTTTTAAGGAGGAATCACTATTATGAAGACTGTTCCTTGCAGGCTTTTTTTTTTCACTTGATCTGTGAACATAAACAGTTCCTTGATTCAGACAGCATCTTTCATTTCTACCTAAGGTACAGCTTGTGAGCAATAGAGAATACCTAATGGTCCTACTTCAGAACACAGTGAAAATATTACTTTCGAGGAGACAAAATGTCTTCTGCAACAATGATGCTCTTTCCAAATCTGCTTTCCTAATTAACTGAGAAAAAGTGCTGTGGGATTCAACATGTAGACAATAACTCTTTAGAAAAAGTATACCTTCTTAGGCAGTACCCAAAACCATCTCAACATTCATATTGCACTAGCTTTGACTACTTTGTTTGGTTAGGCTGCTTTTTTTTCTGCTCTAGAAGCACTAAAATCCAGTGAAAATTTCCCCAGTATTTAAATATATCTCTATTTAAACAGTTTAATCCTTTTGACTTGTACAGGTTTTATATACTCTGACATGAAGTCAACACAATGGAGTTTGGTAGAGAAGCTGCTAATAGCTGATCACTAAGAAAATAGTTTTCTAATAATATTTATTTATATAATTTGTCTTTTTTCTAGCAGCTATTAAATAATTTATTTCCAGTTAATTTCAGAAAATTACAGTTTCAGAAGTTTTCAGTGACTGTGATTCAGAGTTTTCAGTCTTATTAAAAGAAATTGTCAATCTAACTCCCACATGAAAGATATGTTTCACTGCTGCTACCCAAACCCTACCAGCATTATGCATGAATACAAGACATGTGATACAGTTGAAAAGGACAGAATTAAATTTTTGATCCATTTTATGACCACCCTGGTCATAAAGTAGATGTTTTCTACAAAACAAACAAACAAAAAAAAAACAAAAAACAAAAACAAAAAAAAAAACCACAAAACTTCCTCTCTGGTCTGTTGGGGTTTTTTGTATGTAAAACTTTGACATTCAGGAATTTTTGTTTAACTATATCACTAATTTAAGAATAATGAATTAATAAATGGATGAACTGGATTTTCTCTCCATAAATTTCCTCTCATCCATTTCTCCTCAGCATTATGGCTCCTCACCTAATCACCAGCTCCTGCTGCCAGACATTAGGTTTTTCTACCTGCCCTTTTCCCTGTCATAAAGAGGGAGTTGGTGGTTGTGGGGGCAAGATAGAAGCAGAAGCCTCCAATCACCCACTCTCAATGGTAGACCTCTCATTACATATCATAGTGGATCATAACTGATCATATCCTTAAGCTGGCAGCAATGTGATGAGAATCACTCCTCTGCTGACATCTCCACTGAGAAACCTCACAAGAGCTATATCTGTAGCAGCTTGCCTGTGGAGCACCAAAGAGAGGTTATTTGGTGTTGCTTTCTAGTTGTGTCATGTGGTTGCACCATCTCAAAGCCATCACAGGGCAGTGTTACAAATCCCCTCAAACTGCTCTCCAGAGCCAATGAGTTTTACAGCCACAAAGCAGTACCAAGACCCAGGGAAATGGAAAATTTTCAGCCTTCTTTGCATACTCTGCACCAAGTACCTTCTGGACAGGCCTACATCTGGTCCAAGTATGCCAGACTGTCTGTGTGCGAAGGATGGAAAAAAAAAGGAAGAAATTAATCTTCAGGTTTCTTTACCTTTGTTGAATTTATTCTAAGATGATCTCACACTGATCTTCCCAAACAAATTGTTAAGCTGTGAGTCAGTGATCATGAATCAGGTAGTCTGATCTCATCTGGAAATGAACAGGTGTACCAAATGCAGTGGGTCTTGTATTTACCCTACTCAATCCTGAAAAAAACTGAGGTGAAATATCCCCTCTTTAACTTCCCCTCCTTTTTTATTATATGAATTGTTGCATTTAATAATCTGCTTTCAGCTCAAAGAGTGCCCACTTTAATCCATTTTGACTGATAGAATAAAATTTACCCCAACATTCAGCCAGCAGTGTGCTCTTCCAGCTGGGAAGGCCAATGGTATCCTGGGCTTCATCAGAATAGGGGTGGTCAGCAGGGACAGGGAGGGGATTGTCCCTCTCTACTCTGCCCTTGTGAGGCCCCATCTGGAGTACTGTGTCCAGATCTGGGGTCCCCAAGTCAAGAAGGATGTGGAGCTGTTGGAGAGGGTTCATAGGAGGCCACGAAGATGATCATGGGCTGGAGCATGTCCCCTGTGGGGACAGGCTGAGGGAGCTGGGCTTGTTCAGACTGGAGAAGAGAAGGCTGTGATGAGACCTCATTTCAGCCTTCCAGTATTTAAAGGGAGCATATAGACAGGAGGGGAATCAGATTTTTACAAGGGTAGATAGTGGTAGGACAAGGGGGAATGGATTTAATCTAGAGGAGAGAAGGTTTAAGTTGGATATCTTGGGGAGAGTGGTGAGGTGCTGGAACAGGCTGCCCAGAGAGGTGGTGGATGTCCCAACCCTGGGGGTGTTCAAGGCCAGGTTAGATGGGGCCCTGGGAAACCTTGTCTCAAAGCAAGCCTGGAGGTTGGTGGCCCTGCCTGTGGCGGAGGGGTTGGAACTCGATGATCCTTGGGGTCCCTTCCAACCCAGACCATTCTGAGATTCTGTAATTTTACAAAATGCGAGGATATTGAAAAAGAATTAGATTTTGTTTTTTATCATAAGCTACTGCTAACTGAAGGTTACTTCAAAGGTAGTGAAATTTTTCAGTTTTATCTTCAGTTATGTGGGAACTAAACATTTAATTTACAACTGTACAGACTTAAGCACTCCTAGAGCTAAAATATATCAGGAAGCTCTATTTTTTTTTTAAATAGCAGCTTCATCTGTATTACATTATCTCCAGTCCTTTTCCAGAAATAACTTCATCTCATATTTTGACAATGCTTGCTTCTTTTATGCCCAATTTTTACATTCTATCATCTCCATGCTAATCTACTATAATTTATTTTAAAATCCTATGTTAATTAAATAATGTTGTGACTAAAGCATGATCACTTGTTGAATAGGAAATTATTCAGATAAAAACCATTCTGGCATGTTGTACTAGGCAACATTTTGTTTAAAAATGCCCTCTTACTTGCTTTTACAGATACCTCGCTCTTGTCCAGCCATTTCGTCTAACTCACCTGAGAACAAGATCAAAGACAATTCGAGCCAATTTATGTTTATGGGTGGCATCAGTTATTCTGATGTTCCCTGTATGGATTTACTCAAAAGTAATAAAGTTTAAAGATGGTTTAGAAAGTTGCGCTTTTGATCTAACCTCACCTGATGATGTTCTCTGGTAAGCTTTCAAACTCGGGGAATCAAGTCTGCAGCTGGTGTTGAGGATACTACCCATTTTATCCTTGACATACCCAGTAGGCAGATGGAAGGATCGATGGAAAGATGGAAGAAATAGAATTAAAAGCTGAAGCTGAACCTTGTATCATTCAAATAATTGCTTATCAGATTGTACTGAAAATATGGAGGTAGCCCCAGTGTAACCAAGTTCAGCAAGACAGCTCCCACATGGCAAATGTGTCAGTGAAGGATTTCTGTTTCTCCTTATCTTTTCTTGCTTCATTTAGGTAACTCTTATTCATAAATAGCTTCCCACTGCCCTTTCTAACCTGGCAGACTGTCATGGTTGGAAGATCATAGATCACAGAAGAGATTGAACACTTTAAATTTCACACATGAATTTCCAGTGTCTCATGGCCTAATGGATTCCTGATTATTTGTTGAATTCCAACTATCTCATTGACTGATGACTAGCAAGGGACAAGTAAGAAAATTTTAATTTTACATAAAAATTTTAGTTGATACTGGGTATTTATGTTTTAGCATGTTCCTTTGGATAAGAGTGAGTATCTGAATTGATTTTAATTACCACACTTGAGCTGACATTATTCAGCAGTCCCGAAGCACATGATTTTTATTCTTTTCAGGTGAAACCAGACTGGAAAAAGTGCTCCGGGAACTCACTGAATGGACTCCAACCACTGTTGTGTACTCAGTCCACAATCCATGAGATCCAACTAGAGAAAATTCAAAGTTAAATTCCCTAACATGACTATAATCTGTCATGTCCTAAGCACCAAGTACTTCACTCTACAGATTTTCACTATTAATTTGTACTACTTATATAAACAAAACCTAAGAGAGTGTATTTAAGACTTTTTTCTTCCAGTCTCCCTTCCCCCTGCCTCTACGCCAATTGAATTACAACCAGAGTTTTAATGTAATTAATTCTAACCCCAGAACACCAGAAAAAAAGTGTACAGCTGTTTAGAAGTTAAATATTTTAATGTTAGCAAAGCTTGATGAAGTTACTGTTGAAGACCTAAGGTATTCAGAAAAACAATCCCTGAAATATAACTGTTTTCAAGAAGTTCTGAAGGTTGTGACCCCCCCAGTAGATTGAAAGAAATCAGAGAAAATAAAATAAAAACAGGGTTGAAAGGATTTTGGGAATTCAGCCTAGCCCATCCTTTCTCAGATGGCATGACCAATTTTTAGAGGCTTGTTTAATTCTACATAAGTAGTGTTAACACAGAAAAATGTGAAGTAAAAGGAGACTCTGGTAGACAGATTAAAAGACAATTAACTCCAATATCAGAAAGTTTAAACATATTATTAAGCTCTCAATCTGTAAGGTAACAACAAAACCTCTATGTTTATTTGTCAGGAACAAACCATAACAAAAAAAAAAAAACATAACAAAATAATCTAATTTCCTTCTTCAATGGAAGTTCTCCAGTTGATAAAGTATAAATAGAAGCAAAATAACTTGAATTGTAACAAAATACCAGCAAGCCAACTAACTAGGAAAGTCGGTGTTGATTAGATTACACTAACAATACAAGAATGCTTGAAAAAACTGCTCAGAAGGTGGTCATCACTGGTCTACAATCAGACTAGCAAAATATCAAGGGAATAAGGACCTGCATAAATTCTTGCAAGATTTTTCACTAACTTTACAGGTGCTGAAAAAAGCACGCACATTCAGAACTTGGAAAGCCAAGGGGTGTAATTTGTAGTTATCTTCTAGTAGCCAACAGCATTCCCAGAAGTGCTAAACATGGACTTTAATACTAAAAACTTGCAGTTCTAGGCATTTGTTACTACCCAAAGCAAGCTTCACATATCTGTAAGCAAGAATCGCAAATCAGAGCACTTTATGAAAACCATCAATTTTATTTTTTTAATTTATGAGATAGCCTTTGTGTAATCACCTTGTCTGTTCTTTCTGCATTTTGTTTTACAGGTATACACTTTATCTTACTATAACAACTTTCTTTTTTCCTTTACCACTGATAGTTATTTGCTATGTTTTAATTTTGTGTTACACGTGGGACATGTATCAGCAAAACAAGAAAGCAGAAAGGTAAAGTATTATTCATGCTTCTTATGTCCTGCTCATACTGTAAAGGTTTCGTATGTAACAGGCCAAAAGCATTATTCCTAAAACATTTAAGCATGGCATCAACTAACTTTCAGTGCTTCAGACATTGCATTAGGTTCCCAGGAAACAGGTCAGGGACAGGATTCAAGGCCATGAGCAAAGTAGCCCAGTTAGAAGGAAACATCGAGGAGAAAGTTTTGGCTGAAGCCCTCAGTTTATCTGAGGACAACAAAAAGGCATGGTCCAACCCTGCACTTGTGGTTGCAGGAAGGCAACTCCCTATTGGGGTATGGAAATGCTGGGAGGATCTGGGCACTAGGCCTGGTGTGAGCCCCTGTGGCCTAGAGGGCTGCTGGTCAGGTGTTTCCAGGCTGCATTGCTCCTCCTGTGGGAATGAGCCTTCAGGCCCCACCAGGATCCCCAGACACTCTTCACAGCCTAGGGAAGCCTAGGCAATAAAAGAAAATTTACACATAAACCATGTGAAATATAATTTCCCAGTTTCTGTGGTAGCAGTGCCTGCTCAGCATGTCTTGGCTCTCAGACTATGTGCTTTGAATTTTAGCTTCTACCAATTTTCTGTTAAAAACAAAACTGATTTTCATTTCAGTCTGGTTTTTAATTCCTCAGGGAGGGAGATCATTTGCTTCTTTTCTCTCCTCTCGGTCTTCTTCAAGTTCATAATAGTCATATTTTAACTGGAGCCATTACATTATTTCCTCATCTTGACTTTCTGTACTAGGGATCCTTCTTTGTTTTCCAGTTACACCACCGGTATTGCCAGGCAAAGAGTCATGAGACTCACTAAGATGGTGCTTGCTCTGGTCAGCGTGTTTGTGGTAAGCACTGCCCCTTTCCACGTGATCCAGCTTGTGAATCTTCAGGTTTCTCAGCCCACCTTGACCTTCTACGTGAGCTACTACATCTCCATCTGCCTTAGCTATGCCAGCAGCAGTATTAACCCATTTCTCTACATCCTACTTAGTGGGAACTTCCAAAAGCGTCTCCGTCAGGGCACAAATGTGGAAGTCAGGATGGGAGAACGGGTTGTCAACATCATTGAAAACACTCTCAAGTCAAGATTTTGAAAGGAACGTCTTCTCCCAAGAAAAATGCATTACCTATGTGTACATTTTATTGGTTGCAATAATGTGCCCACTGTCACTTCCTTCATTAAATTAACTCTTAAGTGTCTTTGTGTCTGGAATTGCACCAGCATTCAGAAGATACGAGAATCTGCAGCACCCTTTGGAGGCTTCTGGAAAAAGGATTTTCTGTAAAAATATTGTTTGTTTAAGTGTCATTGCTTTTTTAAATATATATATATATATATATACTCATGATTTGTACATAGATTAACCAAAAGAGGATTTTTTAAAACTATAGTCCTTTGATAGTAAGAAGATAGAATCACTGTGGCAGGCATTTGGGATCTGACACTGTGTGCGAAGTCATGGAAACTGTAAGTTAATGACCAAAAGAGACTTAGTTACTGATGACTCAGAGGGGGGTAACTATTGATTTTTATCCTATCTACAGCTGTCTCATTTGGCACTCACTTCTGTAGCTATTAAAGTCAGGAAAGAGGCGTAAAAGGCCCTTTTGGAGGAAAACTACTTTTGATTTAACCTTTGTACATGTCCTTGCAAAGAAAGAAGTGAATTCGTAGTGTGCATCATTGGAAATTATTAAATCTAAGATTTGAAAAGAACTGTATGTTTCAGGGATGTGTCTTTGCTTCTCTTTTCTCAAAATCTCTGCTTCCAAGACAGCCCTGAGAAGGCTGTTTCATCATGAAAGTGCTCAGCATGACAGGTGCCAAGAGGAACTTGGTGCTTGCTCAGGATGCAGGCCCACCTGTTTCAAGAGGAATAAAAAAATGCCTGATTGTTTTCAACACTCAAACCACAAGTTTTCTAGTAGTGGGATGTAATCAAGCATTATTAGGACCTTGCCAGGTAATACAGAAAAATGGTAAAAAGAAAAAATTCTGTTGTAAGATCTAATGTTTTTGAGGGGTGTTCATGTTTTTGGAGTTCACCCCATTGTGGGTTTATCTGCATCATGTCCTCTAATTTCTTTCTTTTATCTCAGGGCTTCAAGTAACTACTTTATTGATTGAAGATAACAATTCATTAAGACCAAAGATTTTATGGCTACAGTATTCTTGTAATTCAGAGACCTGATGAATCTGAAACCTTTAGGATATACCCTCTCACACTTGCATTTAACCGCCATTTGTTGTTGCATCCCAAATGGGCCTTTTATTAATTTATTTGAAGCACTGTGGAAGTCGCGCTTTGTGATTTCCACTCCATGATCTACCAACCCATTGCAGGACCCATGACTCAAGAAAGAAGAAAATGTTTTTCACCAGGGGAAGGCTGGGCTGCACATTCCCTAAGTGTGGATTGAGGTATAGCCCTGATTTCTCCTGCCATCACATGGTATCTGCCAGTCACATAAACTCTCACACATACAGAAAAAAGTGTTGAAGGGGGTTGATGACAGTGGTTGTAGCATAAATCCAAAGTTTTAGGTAGAAAATACATCATAGAGCATTTGTGATGGTAGTATTGTAATCATAGTAGTAAAAGGCAATACTCAAGATAAACTTTATAAGTGGAGGGAATATCATCATTAAACCCTACAGGATAGTTGCAAAATTATAAGATTTCAGAATGTAAGGGTTAGTTCAGGTCTGAAAAGGTTAAGTTTTCCCAGTCCATTAAAAGTCTTAACTCTACCTTTGAGCCTTGTTGTTAATTAATTAAATGATAGTCTTCACATAAAATGGATTATCAAATATTACATAAATATGGCCCTGCTAAATGCAGTACTTCAGTGCAGATTACTGTTTCGATCTATGCCTGCATGTGTTACAATTGTGACTTGACAGATTTCAGCTCTTTTTTCTTCTTTATTTTTTTCCCCTTGCTTGGCCTTTTAGATCAAAGCAGATAACAATCGTCCTCCCAAAGGAGATTTTTCTCAAGCTTCTTTACCTGTTCAGTGACTCACATCAGTCACATCAGTAATTCAGGATATGATATTTAACACTCATAACCATGGTTATGGTCTTTTGCCTGTCACACATCCACTTTTAAAGCTTCTGTGCTTCTGAGTAATTAAACAAAACCACAAAAGCACAATTTAATTAAGTAGTCTTAACATCAAGGCCAACAGGACATTGAATGTCCTCTTTCATGAGACTCTAATAAAGTTGTTTACAGTTAAATGTGTTTCTCACCTTGTCCATATTGTTTTAATTTTCTGTATCTGAAAATAAAATGATCATATTTCAAAGAAATTTGTCCAAATATTCAAAATTTTTATTTNAATACTTTTTCTTTAATGTTCTGGACCATCTGATCTTGATTATGCTGTTTCCCACACAACTAGAATCAGCAGTTCATTGGAAAATAAAAAACAGACTAGAGATATGGGGAAAAAAAGGAAGATATTGCAATCTGATTGAATTTTAAATAGTTCTAAAAACTGAAAGGTAGGTGATTTAGTATGTCTTTCAGTTGAAAGATTACTAATGAAGAAAATCTGAATCTGAAGAAAGAATGTTATTGGGAAAATCATCTAGGGAGAAACAATAAAAGAGCAAATAAAGGTGAAGTATTTCTGGAATAAACTAGAACGTTTAACACATTTTCTGATGATGATATGCATTTTCTGCTTAGTTTTGACACTGCATCATCACACATAACTATAAGCCACACCAAAAAAAATGGTAATTTCAATAAGTTTTTTGAAGATACTTGCAATCTAGTGAGTAGTATCTGTGTACAGATAGGCAGTACCCTTACACTTTATATATTATTTATTTGGCATGTAAGACTTGTTTAAAATGCAGCATTTTTTATCAGGTCTATTAACATTATGCTGCAACTACCATCCAGTACAACATTTCAAGGGTTGGTTTGGGGTTTTTTATTTGACCTTATGGTAATGGGTTGAAGGGAAAAATATTCAGTCATTACCTCAGAGTGTTCCAGCTGAGCATTTACAAGCATCAGGAAGACAACCCTGACTGTGCTCCAGGGCACTGTGGACCTGAAACTTCTTCCAGAAAATTGGATGTCAGACCTTTGGGATTTAACAACCTATCACCTGTTACATCCATTGTGATGACGACTGTAATCCCATCATCATGTCTGAAACAGTGCCTGCATGAGCACACTGGGCGCCAAAGTGAAATTGGATCGCCCAGGAGTTGGCAATGGTATGATATATGCAACATTCCCCGTCTAGTAAAAGCTCTTAACAGACTTACTGCATTTAAGCATGTAGATAGTCTCACAGAAGTCAATGTAGGCATGTGAGTATGTGATTTTTACCATATCAGGCTCCAAACCTTCTATCCAAATGCCACTACCATTTAGAGATGAATTTACAGGGCATACTCAAATGTGTGTGCAGAGGGAAAAGAGAGAGAGGATGCATATGCACAGCTCCTAGCAGGTAAGTGTTTGGAAATAGTCACAGACATAACACTCAAGAGGTGATCTTGCTGAGGAACACAATAGGAAGACTACTTTTGCCTTCAGGGATGGATTTCAACAAGTTGAGTTTATAGCCATGTATGTGTTTGGGCTAGGATCTCCTATTGTGGTCATGCATGGGAGACCTGTAGTGTCTTCTGACCCTTGTGCTGTTTGGCAGCTCCCTCTTGCCCTGAAAGAAAATCAGCATTACCTCTGTCGCTTTTTTAAAGGAAACAGTACAATTCAGATCAGCAGCAATTCAGTAACACAGTGATTTCCTGTTTGTTGTTGATTTTGTACTGCTGAATCTTCTCAGGAGGCAGAAGACCAAGAAGGAAGAATGAGGACATGTGAACCTGCACCCATTGTTTCAGTAAATTACTTGTACAAAGATGAAATTTGAGAGAAGATGCATCTCACCATACTTCAAGCCATTTGTCTGACTTATGATGTGGGATCCAAGTAGAAGTCTCACGTGTGAGCCTAGATCACCTAATTCCTTCATGTACAGACATATCAGAGAAAGATAGGATCCACTGTCAGGAAGTTGAAAGCAATGTCGCTGAAGGTTGGGGAGAAGAGCACATTTGGTGAGGCTCAACCATATTAAGTGTCCCAGGCAGAAGACAGTCCTTCCCAGTGTTTCTTCCAGTCACTGAGAAGTGAAGAGTTTCTTGGCTGGGAATACATAGGTGGGCAGAAGAATTTAGTAGGGCTGGGCAGGGAAGGGGATGGGCTGGCAACCTTCCTTGGGCCCTGGGAAGCAAGAAAAGAAATGCATTCTCATCCAGTTCAGCTCTCTTCTTTTTACCTTCAGCCCCCAAAATTCATCTCCCCCCTTTGATTCAGAGATTGTGGCAGAGAACAGGAGAGGGAAGATAAGACAAAGGAGGAAAATGCAATTCTTTGGTATTTGGAGAATCAGAACATGGTCTTCTTGAAACCATTTTTGCTGAAGGAAGAGGGAAAATAATTAATAACAAATGTATTCATTTAAACTTGAGGAGGGGTTGGGTTCGTATTTTTTTCCATTTTTCTAATTACTGCTGCTTTTAACTGCTGCCATTCATTAAACCAGCAGCAAAAAAGAACAACGGTAATTTGAATAGTCTCATAATCTGCTCTATTGAAATAAATTGGGGCAAAGTCTCACAAACCAGAAAAATTAAATTAAATCCAGCTTTTAGCTGGAGAGAGAACTAAGAGTTGCATTCCTAGGATATAAGCTGTTTTCTCTAAAATCTAAAGGTCTAAAGTCTAAAAATTCAGTAAGCATTAGTGATATAAAGAAAATTGAGAGTATGGAAGTGTCTGACTTTTTCAGCACTGATTTCTACACTGTCTGATTTATATGCATTTAAAAAAGCAAATTAATTGCTTAAATAGTGATATTCAGGCTTTGGAAGTAAAACTACACAAATAGAAATAAAAATACATTTACAGTTTTGCAAAAATATCTCGTCCAGGATTCTGCTGTACAAGAAACCTTTAAGGACTTGGAAAATCACAGACTCTCAGAATGGTCTGGGTTGGAAGGGACCCCAAGGATCATCGAGTTCTAACCCCTCTGCCACAGGCAGGGCCACCAACCTCCAGGCTTGTTTCGAGACAAGGCTTCTCAGGGCCCCATCCAACCTGGCCTTGAACACTCCCAGGGTTAGGGCATCCACCACCTCTCTGGGCAGCCTGTTCCAGCGCCTCACCACTCTTTCTGTGAAGACCTTCCCCCTGATATATAACATAAACCTTCCCTCTTCCACCTTCAATCCATTCCCCTTGTCCTACCACTATCTACCCTTGTAAAAATCCGATTCCCCTCCTGTCTATATGCTCCCTTTAAATACTGGAAGGCTGAAATGAGGTCTCATCACAGCCTTCTCTTCTCCAGGCTGAACAAGCCCAGCTCCCTCAGCCTGTCCTCATCCTCCCTCATCTACAGTTGCACTAATGAAGTATTTAACCTATCACGTTTTCCATCTTATTTTAGAGGGTATGAAAAATGAATTGCTGAATTGTAATCACAGCTTTTGAAAAAATGTACATACTGCTTGTCATTTCCTCACACATCCACATGAAGGTCTCATTCACTGGATTTTTGACTGTGCTTTGACTTACTACAAGTAGAGCTAACTGTAATAATGTCACTATTAGCTGTACCAGCATGGACTGCACTCACTGGACATGTTTACTGCACATTTTGGCCTTCTGCACTACCTTAGTGATCATCTCTCTGATAAAGTGGTTTATAAATAAATTATATGTCTTTCCTGTTTTAGCAGGAACTCCTCCCCTTCACTGTATTTTTAGGGCATAGGGTAATTTTGTGAATTTACCTAACTAGCTCCAGTACAAAGCACACAAAAAAAAATCTAAGTTTTGATATTCCATTAATGAATTCTGAAATATGAATGCTTTTAAAATAATTTGCTGTGGTGGTACATTTAATTCACTTTTAATAAGATAACCAGCCACTTAATAGAGCCACATCTAAACAAATAGAGAAGCAGCACAATACATTCTTAGCAACTCTTATTTCTGCAGTAAAGTTCCTTCATATGGGCAAAGATCACTGTGCACCTCCCACCCTAAGTTATCAGCCATTGTCTCAGAAACATCAACATGAATGAAAGTATTTCAAAACCTCAAGTATTTCCAGTGAGTCAACTAAAAACTCCAATACAGTGAAAAGCTCCTGTAGCTTGAAGAACTGTTCTGTTCTACCACAACATGTTCCAAGGATTTTGATAAGTATTTTCTGTTGGAAAATACCATCTGTTTCTTGGAAAATAAACAAGTTGTAATTAAATTTGTTGTAAGCACAAGCTACAAGCAACAATAATGAACAGTCTGGCGGCAAGCACTCAGTAAGTCTGTGAAAAACCTGAATGCAATTGCCATATCCAAACAGGTAGAAGATCTGTGGTGATTGGCTGAAGTGATTGAGCAAGTGAGTCTGCCTCTTCTACTTCATGTTTAAACACTATTTAAACACTCTAATTACACCCAAGGAGACCTGAATTTGTAATTCAATACCTGTGACCACCATTAGACAGCAGACTTGAACTAGACTTTCATCCCCCATAAAAGAGTGACTGAACTAGCATTAATGAGTACATGTAGCTAATTCTCAGCTGCAGCTCAGCAATATTTTATGAGTAACCTGAACCTGTTCATAAGTCATTTCATAGTGTGTTGCATGAATGATCCTATTTATACTAAAAGGTCTATCGAAATTACTTCTCAAAGTCAGTAATACTGGGAAATTATTTTTTTACTCATATCACTAGTATAGAAAAGCAGGACTGTACTTTGAATCAAGCCACCATTTGTTATTTCATGCCTCACCAACATGTAATTTAACATACTTTGGTAGAAGATTTATGTTGAAATGGGCAATATGTTTTTGTTATCCTTCTATTAACCTTTAGAGCTAAGGAATGAAAAGTCTATTATCTGGGACAATTCATATGAGTTATTGTAGACATCTGTATTAGAATGAGATGAATCATACCCATTTTCTATTCTTACACTGATTATAAAAGGAGTCTAAATGGCCCATTCAGATTAAACACAAGCATCACAAACACATCATTTGATTAGACAAATTGCACCTAATATGTCTATTAATATAGACTATCCATATGTGCTAAATACTATGCCACATACTGCACTATTAAAATTCAAATGCTATCCTGACGATACTGAAATCAGAATAGAAAAGGATGGATAGGATAGGATAGGATAGGATAGGATAGGATAGGATAGGATAGGATATAATGCAATAAGAGAACTTGTACTATATATGCTGTTATGAGCATACAATTGCTAAGGTGATTCAACATTTTTTTAGTATATTTTTCAGTCCTGAAATAAAGCCAGTCTATAAAACAAAAAAAAAACAAAATTACTTACCTGTTTGAAACATTAGATCCTTAAATGCTGGATTTGGAATTAAGCTTGGTAAAGAAGAATCATCACTTTTTCAAAACTCTTGAAGAGAAATTACAGCTAGCTTGGCCTTTTCTGCACTTTACACAATCCAGAAATAGATTTACAGATTGGTGACGGAACTGCATCAACCGAGATCATTTTAAGGGCCAGATTCCAGTTTAGGGTCCCTTCTCATGACTGCAGGCATGGAAATGTGACTGTGTGCTTGGCAGCCAGGTTAAGGAGAAGGCTCTCTCTCACTCCATCTTCCACACAAGCTCCATAGAGAAAGTGCAAAGTGCCTCCAGGAGCCAAGATCCACACTGCACCTACTTGTGCATTCCACTGCCCCACAGACGTTCCCCTTCACCTGCATGGTATAAAATTAAATGCTCTGGACTTGATCTTCCAAAGTGCTGAATTCTCTGTGACAACTGCAAAAAAAAGAATTTAAACACATGCTTACCGAAACACATATGACTTCAGTGGAGCTGCTCGATGTGGTTCAGAGCACAGAGCAGGGTTCCTTTCTTTGGCAGGGTGCTGGTCAGCCACAGCACCTAGACCTCTGTGAAAGGAGATGAGCTGTTTGTACCATGGGGCAAATCATGTGCAGCATTAGACATTTATGAAGTAAAACAAATTATCCACCCCCCAAAAAAGACACTTAAAATGTAATTTGTGCTAATTATGCAACCAGAAGAAAAGATAGTGAAATGGAATCCTAATGTTAAGACCTTACGAAAATCAAAATATGTTCAGTAACAGATAGAACAAGTGTTGTCAGAATAAGAGCTTATCTACACTGTGAAGGATCAGAAGTCCTGCCCCAGTGTTCCTAAAAAAATGTGGGAAAGTAAATATTGGAAAAGACTGGCAATTATTTCAATGACTGTTTGAAATGAGCATCTAGATTTGAGCAGATTGTTGTGATAAGCCTCTGAGATATTTAAAAGAAAAGTAATCTTTATTGACAGTGGAATATGCAGTATATGGGAAAAACCCAACTTTTTTCAGACTTCTTTGTGTATCTTTAGCTTCAAGGGACACCTATCTTGCAGCTGCAAACACTGCTGCACATCAGAGCAGGCGCCTCTATATTTCATCCCATTTAATGACCAGTCACTAAACAACTGGTCAGACCTGGGGCTACCTTCTGCTACTAGAAGGCCCTGACAATGCCCACCAGTTGAAAGTGTACATCATTATGCACTTGTTCTTTTTTACTGTCACATTCTGCCATATCAATTTTTTTGTGGTGTCTGCTTGCTATCAGGTTTTGTGAGTTTTCTGAAATCTTTAGCAAATCTGCCAAACAGCATTGTCATAAATCAGATGTGAGTATTTCAACTTGACGTTTGATTAATGGCTGGGACATCCCTTCTCTGTAAAACAGCAAACCTAATTTGTGCAATTTGAGCCCAGGAAAACTGCTCCTGCATCCTGACCATTTAGCACGTGCAAATGTTTTACTCCAGAAAAATTCCATGGGATACTGTAAAAAAAAAAAAAAAAGAAGGCAAATTTACAAACTTCTTCATACACCATTTGAATAACCTAAAGAGAAAGAGTTCTTTAGCACTCTTACAGAAAGAGCTTCCTCCATCATTCAGATAATTTGGGGGAGGGTGGTGGTGGTCCCATGTCTTGCTTATATTTCAACGTTCTTGTGAAAACATGGATCTGACAGCACAAATCAAATGAATCATAGAATAATAGAATGGTTTGGCCTGTAAGAGACCTCAAAAATCATCTAATTCCAACCTCCGTTTCATGGGCAGGGACACCCTCCACTAGACCAGGTTGCCCAAATGCAACTTGGTCTTGAACACTGTCAGGGAGGGGGCAGCCACAGCTTCTCTGGGCAGCCTGTGCTGGTGACTCACCACCTTCAGTGAATAATTTGTTCCTAATAGCCAATCTAAATCTAACACCTGACAATTTTAAACCACTCCCCCTCATCCTATCACATCCTGCTCTTGTAAACAGTCCCTCTCTGTAGGCCTCTTTAGATACTGGAAGGCCACTATAAGATCTCCCTGGAGCCTTCTCTTCTTCAAAGGGTTGGAGCACCTCTCCTGTCAGGATAGACTGAGAGAGTTGGGCTTGTTCAGCCTGGAGAAGAGAAGGCTCCAGGGACACCTCATTGCAGCCTTCCAGTACCTGAACAGTGCCTGTAAGAAAGCTGGGGAAGAACTGTTCGCAAGGGTATGTAGCAATAGGACAAGGGGTAATTGTTTTAAACTAAAAAAGGGGAGAATTGTGGATACTATGAAAAAAATTCTTCAATATGAGGGTAGAGGATCAATGGAACAGAGAGGTGGTGGAGGCCCCATCCCTGGAGATATTCAAGGTCAGACTTGATGGTGCTCTGAGCAGCCTGACCTAGAGAAGATGTCCATGATTACTGCAGGGGTTGTGGACTCGATGACCTCTAAATGTCCCTTCCAACCTAACACAATCTATGATTCTGTGCCATGGTATGCTGAAGTACTGCAGTGTTTTTGCACTTATCCTTAAAATCACCACTCTTCCAGTCTTATCTATCAAAGCCACCACTCCCACTAATAGCAGCATATGGGGTTTGTGTTAAAGTGGATATCATGGCTCTTGTCATGCTCTTTTTCAATTTCTTATTATAATAAATTTGTGCTTCCTACATGTGCAAGTGGTTTAAACAATCATGTCTGCTACACTCTTCTATCAGTGCTGCCAGCAGGTCGAGTGAGGTTATCTTGCCCTTCTCTGCCCTGGTGAAACCACATCTGGAGTACTGTGTACAGTTCTGGGCTCCCCAGTTCAAGAAAGACAGGAAACTAGTGGAGAGGTTCCAGTGAAGAGCTACAAAGATGATTAGAGGACTGAATCATCTGTCTTATGAGGAAAGACTGAGAGAGCTGGGACTGCTCAGAGAAGCAAAAGTTCAGGGATGATCTGATCAATATATATAAATATCTGAAAGATGAAACCTCTTTCCCCCAAGTCTATCCATAAGTAGAGCAAGATGCACTAAGAATTTTTCACTGTTCCCATCACCAAATCTGTGCCAGATGTACAATTGAAGATCAGGCATTTTTCTGTCCCTCTCCATAATCCCATGTGCCCTAAATCAGTGATCATGGCTGTAAGTATAAAAGAGAGAAAAAAAAAAAAAAGAAAAAAAAAGAAAAAAAACCCCACAAACTCCCACAACCCTTTAATTTAATAAACAAAAGCATGGTGCTTTTTGAACAGCTGATCATCCAGCATCTCTATCATATTAGATTAGACAATTTGGATTAGATGAAACTTGTTTTGCACAGGGTTATTATGGTTTGTGTTTTTTTCACTTGCTCTGAAATGAGTGCACAGTAGCAGATATAGGTGTCTAGTAAATTAAAATATGTGTGTGGTCAGGTAACACCCACTGCTTTGTGCAGCAATAAATGCTTCTCATATTGCCGAGCAGGAGTGGAGCCTACAGCTAGGCTAATGCAAAAAATGTTATGAAGGGCTGTCATCCTATGAACCATCCAGCTCACTGCCCTCCCCCACACCCTCCCCACCAAAAACAAAAATAAAAAGAAAAGGAGCGAATGACTAAAATTTAGGGGGAAATATTTTTTTCACCTTGACTCAAAGTTGCTAAAGATTGAAACAACAGAATTTACTGAAACCCAGAATGAAGAAAGGAAGGATTTCAGTCCAAACATCCTGTATGCTCTGTGACATATCCAAAAACAGGTAAAAATTTGCCTTCAGAATTCCTTTATTTTTTAAACTCATTGGTATATTTAGAATATTTTTTTTAATTAAAACTCTTCCAAAATGAAAAAAATCTATAACCTTATGACTAACTTTATACAGCCTTGGATATTTCCTGTTTTAAACAGTTCCTGAACATTTAAAAAGTTCATCTTAGAAGTGTAAAAGTGTTCCAGAAAAGGTTACATTGTAGCCACTTCATACTACATTGTCTTGAAATTACATTTTAGCTGCTCTGTATTATAATAAAAATATAGTTTAACAAAAAGAAGAACAATTTAATTTGGAAAAAAACATGACTGAGAAAAATATCCTAAATTAAATATCACATGTAAAATATGAAAGCCCAATTATAATTTTAATACCTTTTTAATACCTATTTTTAAAGTGTCATACTAATTCAGTGATGAAAGGAGAAAATAAACACTGGGGTTATTTTCCTCAATAGTTTATCTTCTGTAAAAAATAGTTTCAAAGCAATGAGTAGAGGGAAGATCAGGAGCCTTTTTCAGAGCCCAATTTAACACCTTTATCAGGATTAATGCAATTACATATGAAAAAAAGTGCTAAATGACTAAAACTCCCTGAAAGGGTACAAACTTGCAGTGGCCAGACAGATGCATAACAGAATGATTACTTTTTAAGAAGAAGACAGAATTTTGTAGAATATTTTCTCTGGGTTTGTTTTTCTGACTTTGCATGGAAGAATGCAAAGTTTAAGGAAAATTAATATTATACTTGTATTTTAATGCATATATGCTCTGAAACTGCTTTTGAGTGGCAAAACTCATTCCTGTGAAAAGAATAGAATAACACCAAACTTTAAAATAAGTGTCCTAACAGTGTCTTAAAGACTTCAATTAGCTTCTGAAAATGAAGTCTTCGGCTCTCTAAAGAAGTTTTCAATGTAATGTTTTACACGTGCCACACACAGGTACAATATAAATGTCAAACATTAAAAAATAATCCAAATACCTTTCCTTTCTTTTTCTCCTAAGCTAAATAACTAGATAATAACGGTTTAATGGCATAAACAAACCAGTAAATATTCAAAAATCGATCATTCCTTTCTTTTAAACGTCTAAGCATACTCCACTTTTGTATTGAGAATGACTCATGATCTAATTTTCAAAACTGTTCCATTTATTTTGGTGTCTCTGTTTCTGTACTCAGCATGCTTCAGTTTTAAACTTTAGCTGTCCACAGCTAATTTATTTAATGATCTGAAATTAGGTAAATTGCAGAGTACAAAGGGTTGTCATGAGGGTTGTCATGAGTGGTGGTGCATGGTCTAGTTGGAGGTCTGCAGCTAGTGGTGTGCCCCAGGACTCAGTGCTGGGTCTGGTCTTATGCAACATATTCATCATTGATCTCAATGAGTGTACAGAGTGTACTCTCAGCAAGTTTGCTGACAAATCTGAACTGGGAAGAGTGGCTGACACACTAAAAGGCTGCACTGCCATTCAGCAAGACCTGGACAGGATGGAGAGTTCAGTGAAGAGGGACCAAATGAAATTCCACAAGGGCAAGCGTAGGGTCCTGCACCCAGGGAGGAATAACCCCAGCCACCAGTACAGGCTGGCCTGCTGGAAAGCAGTTCTGCAAAGGACCTGGCAGTCCTGGTGGACAGCAAGGTCTGCGTGAGCCAGCAGTGTGCCCTCATGGCCATGAAGGCATATGGTAACCTGGGGTTCTTTAAGAAGACTGGGCAGCAGGTTGAGTGAGGTTATACCACCCGCTACTCTGCCCTGGTAAGGCCACATCAGGAGTGCTGTGTCTAGTTCAAGAAAGACAAGCAACTACTAGAGGGACTCCAGTGGAGAGCTACAAAGATAATGAAGGGACTGCAGCATCTCTTGTTTAGCCTGGAGAATATTGAGAGGGGATCTCATCAGTACTTATAACTCTCTAAAGAGTGGATGTTCAAAGGATGGGGCCAGACTCTTTTCAGTGGTGCCCAGCAACAGGACAAGGGGCAATGGGCACAAACTGGAACACAGGAAGTTCCATGTGAATGTAAGGAAAAACTTTTTCCCTGTGAAGATGATGGAGCACTGGAACAGGCTGCCCAGAGAGGTTGTGGAGTCTCCTTCTCTGGAGACATTCAAAACACATCTGTATGCAACTTGGGGGAATATCTGAACATGCATCTGAAAGCTGCAATTTCTGTCCAAAAGGAGCAGCATATCTTCTCTGAGATACTGCTTATCCCATCATTAAGTTCCTAAAGATCTTTTTTAGTTTGTTGAATCAGCATTTTCCACGAATAAAACATTATCTGAATACTCATATATTATACCCATATGAGCTCCCAAGTTGAACTTTTAATCCATGCAATAACTATCATACTCTGTGAGATAGTCTTTTATTATATGACTGATATTCATTAACATAAATATCACAGGTAGCATGTGACAGCCACATGCAGGAAGTTAACATTGGAAGTTAATAAGATGATTAGTAAGATAATATCTGCTTTCTGATAAGACAATCAAACTATGTAAGAAAATAAAAATAATGAAATCACAGCTATAAATTTAAAAAGAGATCTATATTTTCCCTAGCTAGGATTGTGACCTGACTGGAGGAAGCATAATCCATAAATAAATACAGCAATAACAATCTGGTGGCTTTTTCTCTTCTCACAGAAGCCGACAAAACTACTTTCATGAAAGTGGTGGGAAGCCCATGTGCCAAACCTCTGTAGAAAAGGAGAGATTCTCTTTATGACAATTGAAGATTTATTTACCCAGCTTTTTGGATATTTTCTTTGGCAGATAAAAGTGCTTAAAGTGACACTTAGGCTAACTAAAGATACTCCAAGATGATGTCTATTTCTCTTCTGACAGAGGTTTTTCCCTCAGCCCTCTCAGAACCAGCAAAACAGACCCATGTTCACTCCTCTATTGCCACACTTCCCCGTGGTCATTGAATTCCCATCACCATCAGACTGAAACTCATGGGGCATTAGACATTTGCACATGTTTGCTTCTACTGGTTCTGCAAAGAGAGGTAAACTGGAGGGTCATAATTTTTTCAATTGCTCTGCCAGAATTTGTGGCAGGTTGTTTGGAAGTCTCCTTATTCACCCAGTAAAAATGGTGCATCATACAGATATATGACAGCATCCTTTCAAATTTCAAATGCAATTAAACTGTGATCTAGATTAAATAAACACCAAATCAAGGTTAATGATGAGAGAAAACATCCCCTCGGAGGAATTTCAGGATCTGCTACAACTTTTTCTCCACTGTTTAAAAATTGGTTTTGTTCAAATCTGTATTGCAATAAAGTATAAATCTAGTAACAATGCATCCTGCTTTCTCTAAAACAGACATCTCTATATGAAAGATTCTTTTGAACACCTGCTCTGAAGACATCTTCAGCTTCAAAGAGTGAACCACTGACCTGGGTCAGTGCAGAAAATGTGAAGGATTTATTATACAAGCCTGCATAGCAGCCTTAACTAAACAGATTTGAAAACTCTTTTTCTGGAAGCCAAAACAATTAAATCTCATACTATTAAAATCTCAGTGACTGAAAATTACAGGTGTGGAACATACCTTGTATTCTTTTTTATACAGCTGAGAAAAAGCTTGCCAATTTTATGGTAGTGATTCTTTCCTGCAGCTCCACATGCTGCTGTGTAAAATCAAAGATGTAAGGATTTTCTCTGGCAGCGGGAAACAAGTGTAAGATTTTAGAGGTATATGTTGCCCCTAGAGAGCTACTTTTTTAGGTCTTACCTTGGTTTGGTCTTATATCTGCAAATTAGTTCTCTTGTTATTTTTATGATACAGAAGTGGTTGAAACGTTTCTGTTAGGATATCTTTCCATATGAAATTATTTTCTTCTAAATGTTTGTGGGAAATTTTTAGTTTTAGACAAAAAAAATCCCAAACTTCTATTATTATCACTTTCTGCAGGGAGAAGAGATAGATTGGGGACTTTTAGATTAAAATGTCTCAAATTATTTTCATTTTTCAAAAGGCACAACAGAATTATCTAGCTAGTTTCATACCCAGAAAACAAAAAGGACCAAAAGAAAACTTGGTTGACAAAAAAACTAGCAGTTTCATTTGATACTAAAAAATTATAATGTTTTGGCCATCTATTTAATGATGCTAGTGGCATCTGAAATGCAGACATGTGCTGCAAACTTCCCTCTTTAATTATGACTTTGGTTATTTTTACCTAGACAAACATCTCAGACATTTAGATGTTAAATGCTTTGCTCACATCCATACTTGGAGGGCACTGGCACACCTTCTCCATAGCTATAATGCCGTGGGGTAGGGAAATCTTCCCGTATCATTCAGTAACTGGCTTCTAGTCAAGATTTTGAAGGAAAAATCAGATGTTAAGAGAAAAAGGTAATGGAACATGGCATAAGCAAAAGGATGCCAAACAGGAGAAACATATTGTAAAGGCAACGGCAAATCTAGACAGACTTGTTTTCTACAAAGCTGAAGATGAATCTGCAGTAATTGAAATCTCAGATCTTAAGCACCTTCAGCAGCACTTTTACCCCTCTAGTCAGTGCCCATCATCTCTTCTGATGAACTGCAGGATTTTGTTCCACTTTCCATGGCTCTTGCAACTCATATCCCCATACATTTACTCCTGGGAATCTTGCCAAACATATATGTTTCTTGAGCTATACAGTTTCCCTTATCAATTTTCTGTATTTCATAACTTACAACTTTTTACTTTTTCCACATATATTTTCTGGGTGAGGTTATTGTTATTTATTTGGTTAGCTCANATATATTATCATGTATTTATAAATCACCATGTGATGACTTAGTTCAATTATCTTCTTAAAAGTTTACATGCTATCTGGGAAGGAAGCATCAACTGATGATTCAAAAATTGCCAGGAGCTATCCTAATATGATTGGCTGAGAATTTTTTGTCCAATACATTTAAGATTTTCAAGTAAACATTATAAACATAGCTTGGATTTAACATTGAATGTACATCGATACGCACAAATGAAAGAAGTTAGCTGTTTCATTTCATATGCAATCTACACAGCTTTTAATGCATATGTAAAAATAAGAATGTTATATTAGAAGTTTTCTGTCGAAAATTGGAGAAAGTTCCCTACTGTGTTCTGTAACCTGAGGATACAAGAAGTTTAAGTGGATTTGTATGCCACAACTATGTATCCAAACCAGCAATTTTTGATCAGGAAAGACAAATAATTAAACTCACTTCAAAAAGATTATTTGATTTTCATCATTTTCACAACATCCAGTGACTTGCAAAAGAAGCTGAACTTTTAAAGGCTTAGAAAAATAGGTAAGTTTGGTATAAAACTAAAAATATAAGAATCCAAAGTCCAGTTCAAATAATGATGAATAATAGCCTGTGTGAATTTCAGAAGACACAGATGGTAATTATTTCAGACTTTATGGAAGCAATTTTTCATGTACAGACAAGCTTTTGGCAAGGCTCACTTCACAATAAAGTGACTTGGACTGTAGATGCAATAGGAAAATCACAAGTCAGATAAACATTTTGTAAAGCATGAGGAAGATGAAGCAAAAATAGATATGGAATGTCAATAATGTCTCCCAATGAGTTATCAGTAGTGGAGCATGATGACAAGTAAGAATTTAATATCACCAAGTACTTATTACGGAGTTGCAAACCAGGTTATAGGTACCAAGCTCTCCTGTTTAGCAAAGCCCTTAAGGACTTATTAAAAAATCAATTAAATGCCCACCCTGAATTTTAATGGGCTTTGGGTCAGACTCCTCGCTAGCTGTTCACTTAAAAACCCAAGTAATCCCACTGATTTCAGTTAGACAACTCTCATGCCCCTAATGCTGTTGCTTAAATAGAGTCTCAGTCTTATCATGTGTCTATTGACTGCTGAAATCTTACAAAACATCTTACACCATAAAAGACCAATAACTGCTCTTCAACATAAATCTGTCATTTTAATTACATTATTGCCATTTTAAGCCTATTTTTATACAGGAGATATATGAACTTTCTGTAAAAATCATATATATTTAAATAATATATTTTATATTATTTAAACATATCATATTTATATTATTTAAAATATATATTTAAATCTGACCTATTTAAAAGTGACCTATTTAAATGAGAAAATTTCTTTCTATCATTTAAACACTGAGGAAGAGAACAAATTAGTTTTGTTTGCCATGAAGTTCTAAGCAGGAGATTGCTGACAAGCTTAATCCCTTTTGTTGTGCATCTCCCTCCAGCCACCTGGACTACTGATCCTCTTTTGAAGCAGCCCCTGAACTGCTGGAGTTTACAGCCTGGTGTGATAAGTCAAAAAGATCAGAGACTGTTTTGTTCGTAGAAGAATTTCCATGCAGAAGTGGTAGAGTTTAGCTAAAGGTGGTAATTTTGCCCACCATCTTGATGTGAATCATCTTGTCATCATCAATTTGATGTAATCACTTTTTGACCATTATGTGAATAGCAGTGAAAGTATCTATTTTCTTTGGCAGACAGCTGCATGGGGAATGAGAACAACCATGTCTACCATTAGACTAGTAATGTTTTTTTAAGCATGCATATATACTCTGCTATTGCTAAGTAAAATAGTTTATTATTTTGCCATATTCTTGTGGGCTAGAAAGCATAGAGAAAACCAAACTGCTGTGCTTCTCTGGGTGTTAAAAGATGTGTGTAACTAGCTCAGCCTTCATGAGCTTTCTCTAGAATTCTGTGAAATACTATTCTGAATGCTTAGGAGCTCTTAGAACCACACAGAAACAAAATAGCTAAATCTTTTATGGGTACCTTTCTACCTATAGCTCTGGGTAGACCTATGTATATATACACATATACTTAAATGTATAGCTACACTTACACTGGGGCTAGCAAAATGCCAAGAGTCCTCAGGCAAGACTGGAAGAGATTGCTGTCTCATTTCAGATAAAAGCGAGTACGCACATACTTGCACGTGCGTGTGAAGAAGTGGCACACTGATTTTCCCAAGTGGGGAGTGTGTGTGTGTATATATATATATATATATATATATATATATACACATGCACTTGTGTGTGTCTATGTGGATATTGATTGTGTACATGCATCAGATCAGTAGCAGAAATTGGAAGGAGACAGACAGGTTCTTCCAAGTTAGTGTTCTCTTGTCCCCTCTCTTCTTGATTAACTTACAGCTTTCTATTTTATTTAATATATTTGTTACATTATTATTTAAACACCAAAATAGAAAGAGGAAGTAAATTTTTGGCAGTAAGATATGTTGAATCTGTATTCAGCAGACTTTTTAAGTAATGGGAAGAAGATTATACAGCACATATAACCAAAACATTGTAGTTAGACGAATAGAATCCAATAGTCAAGTTCATCTGTTATGTTGCTTCAGGGTTTTCTAAATCTTTGTCATAGGAAAAGCTAAAATGACCCGCTTTTCTGTGAAAAAAAAAAAAACTTGATGAAAACAACTGGTTGAAGCTAAATCACCATCTATTGAAAAGTTTAAGATATTTAATGGTGCTAGTCCTGTTTATGTTATTGCCCAGGTGCTTACAGCAATTTTGACATGTGGCACACACTGACATTGGCAAACAGATCCCCACCTTGCTGGTCATACCATATTTCTTGGAAACAGAGCAAAAGTCTGGATATCCAGCCACTGGAGAAACCCCTCCAGTTTGAGGTTTATGCACATCAGTTAGAAACTTACAGCTAGATTCAAGGCCAGAGCTAACAATTGGTTGCTTGTCTCTTATATATATCACAGACATAAAAATGTACCCAGATACCACTGAATAGAGATCCATAGCTTGGATTGACTGATTCTTTCTGCCCACACAAACTATCTGAACTTTCAGACATGTAATTCACAAGCCAGACCCAAGTAAACCTGCTTCTGCTGTTAACGCTGATTTGCCAAAATATATCAAACACTGGTTTTGTTGGTATTTTGATGAAATACAAAGATTTGTGATGAATTGTTCAACATTTTCAACCTGTGTAGGGACTATCTTGTAGGAATTCTGCATCAGTGTGCTGTGGGACAACTCACCCTAACTTAATGTTCCATATTTCAAACAGGTATACTCCTCCCCTCCCCCCATTTTTGCCCCTTTATGTAATTCAGACATGTTTAGAGGCTTCCTCAGAAAGATAACTGAATTCCTTACAGATATGGCAAGAGAACACTCAACAGGGAGACCAAGGACAAAATATTAAAGATATCAAATCTAGCAGTTATCAAAGCTAAATCTAGCAGACATCAAAGATATATCTAGCAGATATCACATATATCTGGCAAGAGCATGCCAGTGAACTGTGGGTCTCTAATAATTAAATCAAGTTGACTAGTTAACTGACAAACTGCAGGCTGTTGGTGCTATAATCAAAGGGTTTTTTTCCTCAAGGGTTGTGAGAGAAAAAAATGGACTTCAGATGATGACCAACTCTCAGAAAATGGGATTGCTAGTGGTAGGTCTTTTTATTTCTAAGGCCACCATATTTATTGCTCATGCTCAGAACAAATATGAACCATGACTCCTCAGCAGACCCAGTGGTTTCCAAAAATTATATAGATCGGGACAGAGGTGCAGAAGATGACACAATCATCCTGTATATATAGAGCACATGATGTTTTTCCCAGTCATAATGGGTTAATTATGCACACACAGCAAGTTATTGGTTCTTATCCATTACAGGCAGTCTGCATGTACATGGTAAATCTAGTACTTGAAAATGTACTAAATCTTTGCAAAATGTCTTCTACATATATATATATATAGTAACAATATGATGGGAGAAGGATAATAGAAAGCAAGGAAGGTAAAGAATGTAATTGAGTAAATGCCACTACAGGAACAATTAACATAGCTCTCCCAAATTATATCCAACAAGTGAAGATAGCTGGCTGAATTAACTGTGTTCATATTCTTCAAGTGGTCTGCTTTTCAGAGGTTGCCTTTAGGTATCACTTATAGCAAACACAAGCTGTTTGGTACAGTCAGCAAAGTATGGGGCAGTTTTATAACATTACAATTCTTATGCTTAGGCAAGCAGAGACTCTCTTTCTTTACAATCACGTTGGTAGGGCAGGAAAGAAGTAATCTCTTTATTTTGGGGAACTCCCCTTTCTTGCTATGGTTTCTGAAACTAAAGCTAAACAACACGGGACGATTCAGAAAATACACACACTTGCAGTAATGATAAAAAGCTAATCTGGAAAAGCTGAAGGCAAGTGAGACTTGTCTCTGCATCACAGGACGAAAATAAACACCATCCTCCTTGGAACACAAGAAGTCTGAACCGAGGGATATTTTGTATTTCTGAAGCTTTCTCACATGAAATGAACCTGGGCATTTGGGATGCTTTAGTCAACATGCTCAACTAGAGAATACTTCCCTCTTTATTACAGAGTCCCAGGGTCAAGGGGAAAAAGAACATTACATTCACAGAGGCTCAAATATCTTCCTGATTTGACATGCATATGTATTGCACATTACCAACAGATTTCTTGTACAGATATAGGTTTTTCAAACTCCCAGGATTGAAAGATTGTTAATATTTCTGGAGGATTAAATACTTGCTTAATTTCAGAGGCTGTTTTGGTAAGGTTTCTGCCAAACAAAGTGTTAATTTAAATGTAAATCAGAGTTTGGAGATACAGTGTGCCATATAATTGACTGATATAGATGGTTTACTGTTTTATAATGCATCAGTAAACTGGTTTGTAGAACTGGAAGTGAGGAACTGGAAATGTAGAACTGGAAGCTGTTGGAGAAGGCAAACACTGAGCATTATTGACTTCATTATTACTTTGGAAAGTAAGGACAAAATTATACTGTAAGACTATTCAATTGCTGGTCAAAAAGACTGTATTTTAATGGAATTAGACAGACACTATTAGAGAAAATGCCACACAAACAAAAAAGTCCAAATGTGAAGAAAAAATGGCATTGGGAAAGAGGAGCTGGAAATTGTAGTCATTGTGCCAGAACATAAGATATCAGTCTGCTTCTTCTAAGGAACACCAAAAGGAATAGCAATAACTGAATGTTCTGGTCACAGGTATGAGCCCAAAAATTGTACATGTACACAGAAAAACATTATTTCAACATTTCAGAAGAATGTCTGCACAAAGCTTCCTGGTAGATTGATCAAATCATGACCAGCTTTTTAATCCTCTTTTAATGAGAACAACACTGGAAAGTGAGTGCATCATTGTACTGGATTCAGCTGGGATAGAGTTAATTTTCTTCCTAGAACTGTTGTGTTTTGGATTTAATATTATTTTAATATTTAATGTTCATAAACACTGATGTTTTAGCTGTTGCTAAGTAGTGCTTACATTAACTCAATGACTTTTCAGCTTCTCATGCTTTACCAACGAAGAAGACTGGAAATGCACAAGAAACTAGGAGAGCACAGCCAGGGCAGCTGACCTAAACTGGCCAAAAGGATGTTCCATACCATATGATGTCACACTCATAACTGGGGGAAGTTGGCTGGTCAGGGAGGGACTGCAACTTGAGGACTGGTTAGGCATCAGTCAGTGGATGGTTAGGAATTGCATTGTGCATCACTTTCTTTATACATTTTTTTCCTTTTCCTTATCTGTCCTATTAAACTGTATCTCAACCCATCAATTTGTGGTGATTTGACCGTGGCTGGAGGCCAGACTCCCACCAAAACCACTCATTCACTCCCCTCTTAGATGCACAGGGGAGAAATCATTTATTGAGAGGCTTTGGGTTCAAGATAAGGACAGGGGGAGATCGTTCTGCAATTAGCATCACGAGCAAAAGAGACTCGGGCAAAGAGACGGGTAAAAGAAAGACAAGAAAAAATTAATTTATTACACTACACTACACAGTCACAGAAACCAGAGTCAGATAATGAGAAGTACAAAACAGCTCTCAAAACCCCCCCCCCCACCCCTCCCTTCTTTGCAGACTTCACTTTATTCATGATGTTTCTCTTCCCCAGGATGGCATGGGGGAAAGGGGAGGAAATAGGGAATGGAGGCGTCAGTCAGTTCCTCATGAGTTATTCCCCTTCTTTGTGGCTGGGGGCGGGGAGGCAGGAGCATTTCTCATACTCTTTTTCTGTGCCAGGGTGGGGTCCCACCCACGGGAGACAGTCTGCCATGACCCTCTCCACATGAGTCCTCTCCCACGAGTCCTCTCCCACAGGGCCTCAGTTCTTCACCAACTGCCCCAGTGTGGGTCACTGCTATAAACTCATAGAATGTCTCTCAGTCTCTCAGTCTCTCAGTCCCAGACTGCTGGCCCCAGCCTGGTCCCCCACAGAGTCACAAGTCCCCCCAGAAAACCTCCTCTGGCATGGGCCTCCGTCTCTCTCTCTCTACTTCTTATCTCTCCCTATGGGCTGCAGGTTCTATCAGGGGCTTGCTCCAATGTAGGTCACAGATTCTACCCTATTCCTCCACCTGCTTCATGGTGGGCTCCAGCCTGGCCCAGGTACCTCTCCACGGGCTACAAGCGGGGTCTGTTTGTCCTCCATGGGCTGTGAGGGACACCTGCCCCACCAGGGTATTCTGCAGAGGCCACAGGGAATCTTCTCTCAGCGCCTTCTCCTCCCCCCTTTCGCTGACCTGGTCGCCTGCAAAGTTTCTTACATCTTCTCACTCCCTTCTCTGGTGGCAAAATGCAGCTGTTTGCATTATTCTGTCTCTAAAATGTGATTCCCAGAAGTGCTGTGACCAGCGCTGATTGGCCCAACTGGCCTTGTCAGCAACAGGGTTTGGGAGTTTGGCCTTGGGAGCACAGCTGGGATTGGCTTTGTTGGACCCTTAAGAAACTTTCTAGCTGTTTCTTAAAAAGCCACGTTGCAAATCCACCACACAGTTTTACCTTTATTTTTTCCCTGTGTCACTGGGTGGAGTAGCCAAACAGCTATGTGGTATTTGACTACCTGTCAGGTTAAACAACAGTTATAATCCCCTTCTATCTAAATACAGAAGAACAGTGATTGAGCACTTTTGCCTTTTGAGCCTTATCGTTAACTAGAATTTCCTTTATTCTTTTAGGATTTTCTTCACACTTCAAATTTTTCCCTTCTTTCTTTTGGTACTATAAGACACGTGGGTTTGTTTCCCTTAGTTTCCTGTAGCAAAAGCCAGAAATCTAATCTGTGAAAAGCATTTGTATAGTTGCTCTGTTTCTTACATTATGTCTTTAAACACGATCTGTTGTTGATCAGTAGAAGATCACTAGTTTATCATAGAATCTCTTGAGTCTCACAAACATACAATTTCCAACACACCTGAAGACCCTTTTCTCCAAATCCAATTTCTAAAAGCAGAGCTAACAGTGGCTGGCCTTGTGACGAGTTGTGCAAGGCCTGAATATGCAATTTATACAAGAAAATCTCAGTCAGAATGAGATAGGTGTTTTGTATGATCCCATTTTCATATGTGCTCCATTTCACTTTGGCTTTCAAGTGAGATATTGGAGCCCTACTAGATAAGAAGAGCAAGCTGGCTTGGATTCACACACAGGTTTGTTGGTTGATGGTTTCATACCACCTCTTTTCCCTTCAGTTTCTGTGTGAACCAACCCTTGTGCTCTAAATATGTTTCACCACTGTAGGAGATTCTTTTCTCAGCTATTAGAGACATAACAATTAAAGGCAGGAGCAGTGGTGTTTTCTATACCAAAAGTGTTTCCACAATTATTTTGTCTTCCCACTCTGGAGCCCAAACACTTGTCAAGGAAGCAGGATCTGGAATCAGTTCTTCCCACAGCCTATAGGGACATGGGATATCTGCTAAGAGGGTGACTTAACTTCCAGGCTATGCTGTCTGGGTTAAAGATTTTCCATCCTTCTTACTGAAGCTGTGTCACAACACAGAAAAAAAAAGGCATGATTCATTAGGCCAGAGTGGTCTGGCCCCTTTATAAATATAAGACACTAATTATTTTGTTCTGCAAACAAGCCCAACAGAAGACCAAAGTGAAGATGTGCCTGGATTTAATTCATAATTCAATTAATATTTTCTGTATTATTATTATCCATGGGTTTGAACAAAGCACTGGGATATTTGAACTGGGGCAATTCCAGATTTACACAGAGGTGCAGCTGTAGTTTCAGTAACAAAGTGGCGGATTTGTAGGTTTCAGTGTTCTGAGGATAGGTAGTGGCTGAAAAGGCAATGTATATTTTTTTTATCTTTTCCCAGTTTGGACTTGGCACATACAGTTCACTCAAAACTCACTTTAGGAACTGGGGACTGCCATATTTGGAGAAGGAGTTGAATTCAACTTCCTAAATCTGGGACAGCAGTTTTTGCAAGTTTCATGTCTTGTACACTGGTGAAAGCTAATGGAACAAGGCTCAAGGTTACAGAACACATGACTGCATGCAGTAATCATAGTGGATAGCACTTCAGGGAGTTGCAAGAAGGTGGCAAGTGTGACTCACAGCAGTGAGAGAAAGAATTAAGAGGAAAGCCAGTCTAGGTACATATCCTTGTCACTGTGAATTTTGTTCTTTCCCTTCACTAAACTAGTATGAATGTTCCTTTCATTATTTTTCTAACTCTTTTTTTTTCTTTTATGGGTTTATTCCAGATTTTATCTGTGTCATATTCCATCTTTCATGCCCCTTTTTGCTCTTCTCCAATTTGCATTCATTTGTCTAGCAATAAACAACTGCCTTTTACAGTGCTTGCACGTGTTTTTTTCCTTTCTTAGAAAGCTTTATAATGGCTGCCTTAATTTCCATTTTAAAGTCTGCAAGATTTTGAAAAGAAAAAAATATGACTCATCATCAAAATATCTTACGAGCTCTGGAATACTGACAAGCGACCCTCTTCCAAAGACTGTTATGGTTTAATTCCACAATATTTATGCAAACTTTTAAAGCTCCAAGTGCATTACAAGATTTCATGCTTTGGGATGGAAAAAAGAACACATGGATATCATTCCTTGGGCATTTAAACTAATATTTTGTTGAAAACTGCAAAAGTAACACATATATTTACAACACGTTTGGCCTTGCCAACATCATTAAAATAGCATCTTTCAGACTAAATATGCAGGGTCCAGTGACAAAAATAAAACCTATTAAGATTATTGTAGTACCAGAAGACTATGACTGAGTATAATTTATATGTTCGGTGCTAGCCCGTGACAGAAAACATTGGTGCTGACCCATTGCACGCATTATGCGGGTGAAGTGCTCCATCTGCTGGGTACCCCAGCAGACGAGCAGAGCAATTTGTGCTGCGTGTTCACACACCCCTCCGTGCTCTAGCACTCTTTATTACCCGTGTTTGCAAGCACAAGTGCTCTTACACCTGCTCTTACAAAAGTGCTGAAAATTCTTGAGGGTATTCAGCCAAAAAAAAAAAAAAAACCAAAGCCCCTCCTCCCCCCAAAAATGAAGACACAGATAATGAGGTTGCTTCTCTTGCATGGAGTTCCTTCAATGAGTTGCAGTTAGCAAATAGGGTGCTTGGGAGCATCCCCTACCTGTATACCTGAAATATTTTTTCATTAACATTTTAAACATGATGCTAATGTGAAGTGATTTGATTGCTCTTACGTGCATTAAATTGTTATCCCACCAGATGTCAGTGCATCATACAGCACTCAGAGTATGCGACACCCCAAATTTCAGCTGGTTCCTGAGCTCTGTGGAAATTCAGGAGGCTGAGTCCTTGAAAAATTTTTTCTTTGTTTTCTTTTGTATAGCTCGTTGCATTTAGATCTAATGCTTATTTCAATGTAGGTTGCTTGTCTTGGTTTATTCTGGGGTTCTTACTTCTACATTAATAATTTTTGAACAAACAACTTTCTGTTTTTTTTCTTGGCTATAAACCAGGCAATGCCTAAAACATGCAACACCTGAGCAAGACACCACTGCTGAAAATTCTCCTTCCTATCTTATGAGAACGAATTGTGACTTTGAAAATGACTAGTGTGTTTTATTCATAAACCTCAGTAAAGACAAGTTTATTTCACAGAAATTTCACAGAATTTAGGGGTTGAAAGGAACCTCCAGAGATCATTGAGTCCAACCCCCATACCAAAGCAGGTTCCCTAGAGGAGGTCACACAGGTAGGCATCCAGATGGGCCTTGAATATCTCCAGAGAAGGAGACTCCACAACCCCGCTGGGCAGCCTGTTCCAGTGCTCCATCACCCTCACTGTGAAGATCTTTCTCCCACTGGTGTGGAACCTCCTGTGGTCCAATTTGTGACCGTTGTCCCTTGTTCTGTCCCCACAGGCCACTTCCCTTTGTCTCCCACACTTCAAATATTTATAAACATTGATGAGATCCCTTCTCAGTCTTCTCAAGGCTGAACAGCCCCAGCTCACTCAGCCTTTCTCATAGGGGAAATGCTCCAGGCACTTAATGATCTTTGCGACCCTCTGCTGGACTCCTTCCAGGAGATTCCTGTTTTGTAGACAAAAAAGTATCCCTGTACTGATACCTGTGGTTGTTCCTTCCCAGGTGCAAGACTCTGCACTTGCATTTATTGAACCTCCTCTGGTTCCTCACTGCCCAGCTCTCCAGCCTGTCCAGGTCTCGCTGAATGGCAGCGAAGCATTCCTGTGTGTCCACCACTCCTCCCAGCTTTGTATCATCGGCTACTTGCTAAGGGTGGACACTACTCCCTCATCAAGGTCATCAATGAAGATGTTAAACAAGACCAGACCCAACACTGACCCTTGGGGAACACCGCTAGTCACAGGTCTCCATCCAGACTCTGCTCCACTGATCACAACCCTCTGAGCCCGGCTCGGCAACCATTTCTCGACCCACTTCACCATCCACTCATCTATCCCACACTTTCTCTGCTGTGTTATCAGGATGCCATGGAAGACAGTATCAAAAGCCTTGCTGAAATCAAGGTAGATGACATCCACTATTTAGAACCTGTATCTGTCAAGTCCTTGCTGTGGTTCTGTTTATTTTTTCTACATTTCCTTGTATATCTTGGACAAATCCACACAAAATGGACCTCTAGCAAAGTTTGTGTCTTCTGAGAACTTAGAGGGATCAGAAATGCACAGGATGCCAGATAATATTCATGACAGAAGTCCCACTTACAAGTCAAGAAGAACAGAAAGGACTGAAGCTGGAAAACTGAAATAGGGGACTGGTCATTGGATATGTTATCACAGAGCAATGACAGGTACTTCCCTGTCTGTGTTACTGTATGCCTGACTCATGTTTGATACACAGTAAATTAAGTGTAGGGAGAAGCCACTGCAGAACAGCCTGGCTGAAAGTCTAGGACTCTCACTTTTCTCCCACACCACAGATTGCACTTTCTCCTCTCTCACTCCAATGTTACCAGCTTCCAACAGGCTTGATCTCCTCTCTCTAGTGTCTGTATATCCCAAGAGCCTGCAAGCTGTCACTTCCAAATGGCTTAGCATGTTAACCAGCAGACTTTGTCATCTCCACCAGAGTCCATGTGGGTAGCCAGCTGGTCTGTCTTCCTAGTTAGACATTGGAAAAGGATGGGAATTTCAGAAATGCTTAGCAACACCAGAAATATTTGTACATAATTTGTCCAGCCTTAAAGTGATTTCCTCTCTAAACTATATGTTACAGTCAGCAGCAAGATCCAAATAGATGTACTGGATCTTGATACTGACAAATAAATTGTTCTGGAGACAAAGAAACCCCAGAACGTACCACAGTATAGTGAATTCAGTACAATGAAACAACTTGGATTGAGAGAAGTCCTGAAGAGAAGAACTTGAGGGTCTTAGAGGACAATATGCTCAACATGAGCCAACAATGTGCACTCGCAGCCCAGAAAGACCACCATATCCTAGACTGTGAGAAGTGTGATTCTCCCCCTCTATTCCATTCTCATGAGACCCCCCACTAGAGTACTGTGTTCAGTTCTGGGGCCCCCAACATGAGAAGGACATGGATCTGTTGGAGAAGGTCCAGAGGAGGGCCATTAAAATGATCAGAGGGCTGGAGCACCTCTCCCGTGAAACAGGCTGAGACAGCTGGGCTTGTTCAGCTTGGGAAAGGCTCCAGGGAGAACTTATTGTAGCCTTCCAGTACCTAAAAGGGACAATGAACAAGCATAAGTTTTGATTACATATTCAGAAGAAATTCTTCCCTGTGAGGGCGGTGAGACCCTGGCAGAGGCTGCCCAGAGAAGCTGTGGCTGCCCCTCCCTGGCAGTGTTCAAGGCCAGGTTGGATGGGGCTTTGGGCAACCTGGTGGTCTAGTGGATGGTGTCCCTGCCATGGCAGGGGGTGGAACTAGGTGATCTTCAAAGCAGGAGGATAATCCTGCCCAGGAACAGATGAGCTTTGAGATCCCTTCCAACCCAAACCAGTCTGTGGCTCTATGAACTTGCTGAAAATTACTCAGAGCTTTTCTTGGAGAGCAGTAATACAAACCTGAAGGAAACATGGTCTACATTTCAGCAAAAATCCAGGCTCATTTTTAACTGAGATTTTAACAATTTGACTGAAGGACTCTTGGATCACTGTGGTCCACTCAGTGGACCTGTAACAATCCAGGGCTACCAGACATGATGACTTCTTTGCTTCCTGAATATCTGAGTTCCTTGTACAAAGGAATATTTGCCACCCATGCTCAATATGGCAGCCTGGGTCTTCCCAGTATCCTGCATTCGTTCACCCATTTAACAAGAAGAAATCCTCTCCCAGAAACGGCTCGAGTGTGCCTTATGAAAGGATGCTAGCACATCACAGATAGGACAATGTATAACATTTACGGCTTTTTCTTTACTTTTACTTGAGTAACTTGGGCTGAATAGTGAGAAGGCACCCTTTTACGCATCTAGGAAAATAAATCAATTTATTTAGATAAATTTATTTAGCTCTCAAAAGAGCTAGCCTTGAATGAAGAAGAAAAAGGTTTGGGCTCTGACAAGCTGTATTTTTAATATATATTCACTACACCAAGGAAATCAGAAGTCTTCTATAACCAGTGTGACTGAGAATGTATGTCGTGTGACTGAAACAGCACACAACTGGATGTAAGTTATTGATGTGATGTATCTACTTTGACTTTTGGGATAGGTGAAATGGAGAGAGTAGAAATGTGATATGAAAAAAAAAAAAAAACCTGTTTGAAAACAGTTGCAAGAAAGTCTCTGAAGAACGAGGAGTGTGGTTAAAACACCTGAGGTTATTTGTCCACATTTAGATATGTGACGCAAATGCCTAAACTCACAATATAATTTGCAGATAAATGATCAAGAGCATTTAACAGCAATCAGGGAGCAAATCAGTTGGCCAGTTATCTTATCTTGAGATTAGATCCCACATGAAGAGTTCAGGAAAAATGTTGTTTGTTAATAGTAAAAAAAAAGCTGGTCTCAGCTCACAGGAGATTCTGCACTGATGTGAGAAAGAACTTCTTCATAGGGAGGGTGATGGAGCACTGGAACAGGCTGCCCAGGGGGATTGTGGATTCTCCTTCTCTGGAAATATTCAAGGCCCATCTGGACACCTACCTGTGTGACCTGCTCTAGAGAACCTGCTTTGGCAGGGGTTGGACTCGATCTCCGGAGGTCCCTTCCAACCCCTACAATTCTGTGATTCTGTGAATACCTCCAGGGACCAGGACCTGACAGCAGTGCAATGCAAGAGTAATCACCATCCCTGAGAAAATACAAAGCATGGCTCTCTATCAGTGACAAAAGAACTGTGACAGGAGCAGAAAAAAGATACCCAATCTTTTCTACAGTGATCTGAAAAGTTGGCAATATTCCCAGAGAACAGAGACACGCTGGGCAGAGACAGTGCTGCATATACATGTGTGCCATGGAGCAGAGGGTCCCAAGGGATGCTCTTGAGGAAAGAGGACCCTGCACAACCTTGAGGACTAGCCCCTATGTGTAGTGACATAAGGCATAGGACCTGCTCCTAATCCCACAGGAGAAAATTATAATCCTTTCACTTTCATGGGTTTAACATGTCATTGCTGTCATTGTCCTGTTCCTCTACATTTCATCCCACCTTCTCCTTGCCTCAGCTGCATCCACCCATTCATGCCTCCCAGGAAAAAGATGGCTGCATGAATATTTAGGCTCAAACTTTGCCCAAGGAACTCATATATTTATTATGCAGCTCACAGTCATCACTCCCAACTTCAACAACCATCTGGAGAAAAGTTTTGATGCTCACTGTCATGCTGAAGAAGAGGACCTGATTGAGAAATGATGCTTAACAGCTACCAAAGGATGCCCCCCCCCCAAAAGGGGAGGGGGATGGGAGCTGAAAGTTTTCACTGATGGCTCCTGCATTGCCCCACAATGCTAATAGCAAGAAAAATATGTCAGAACCTACTGATTGTGCCCAATTTGCATTTCATAAATTAAAATGTATCAGCTGTTGCATACCATTTTATTTTCAGTCTTCTTTTGGTCATATTTTGGCCTAAGGGCTACATCTGTGATGAATTCCTCACAACAGGACCTTGCCATTTGGACTACAGTTGCCATCAGAATATTCTAGTGTGCTCACACAGGCTGATAGACAGATATGTTTTAAAAATATTCTATCACTCAAACATTAGTTAAAAATCACTATTGTTTGTCGTGCTGAAAACTAGCCTATATTGAAATTCAGTGTCTGCATCACTCTGGTTAGAAATGTCTATGTGTCTGTGTGTGTATATATACAAACATAAGCACAGCAACACAATAGCAGTAATGTGTACAGAAAATAAATATGTAATGGAGTTTTCCAAATCACATCTTAATGTGCTGTTTTTAGTATTCAACAGCAGCTTGAAAATAACTCCAAGGATCAATTTTGAAACAAGTCTTCTCAATTCTGATTCTTATCTAAATTTTGAGATTAAGTGTTGTTATTATCAGGCAGCTACACGCTTGGTGCTACAGAGGGAGATAGTACAGGCGCAAGGTTCTGGAGAAGTTTTTTTTTAAAACACATTTAAGTCTCATATCCCCTCCAAACACCCCTGTGCCTTTCACAGCACTACTTTGGGACAGGCTGTGAGCATCTAGTGGATTCCAGGAGGGTCCCTAACACTCGGTAGTGATGAAAATTGAATCTGTCCACCTCCATTTCACGAAGCCTCCCTGAGCATCCTGCAGCTCCTCATCCAAAGTAGACCTTGGCTGCAGCTCCTGGAAGTGGAGTTCTCCCCCAGGGGCTGGCCTTGGTGAGTCACCCTTCACAGCAGCTGTATCTACTTTGGACAAGGAGCAGAGGCCACCCTGCAGAGCAGAGCCCTGTTCCAGATGGCTCCAGTCGATGTACTGCAGGGCACATCTGAGCCCATCAGACAAGATAGTGACACCTTGGAAAAGTACAAAATACCCCAAAGAGAGGATGAAGGAACAAAAAGAGTGAAAAATGAAGGGAATAACAGGGCCAGAGGGGAAGGAATATGAAAGCAGGTGGAAAAGGGTTTTTCCTAAGTGTGTGAATGCTTCTTTCCTTTTTGGGGTTTTGTCTCTGAAAACCCAAATCAGTAATTAAATATTTATACTGATTGACAATAGATTAATTTTCCCTGAGTCATTGTTGCCTGTGACAGTGACCTCTCTGTCTGTAACTCAACCCATGAGCTTTCTCACTCTTCCTATTCCCCATCTCTGTCCTCCTTGGGGGAAGGGGTGTCCAAACAAAGAGTTGGTTGGGAGTTTGGCTGATGGCTGGGGCCAACCCACCATACACCAGAGCAGGGGTTCCAGAAGTCCCAGAAGTTTGATCAACTGACCTCTAGGCAGTAATAAGATTTCAGGTATCAACATTCCTGCTCCAAACATTAGCAAGCAAATCAGCCACCAAATTTTGGCTTTTGCTTTTCTAAGAGTTCCTTCAGTGCTGTATCACTTCCTTCATATTCATCTGTGAAGCCCCACAATGAAGAGTCAAGGCAAAAACAGCATGATGTGGAGGAGAGTTGAGAACCCACACATGCCTAAGCCCTGATCTTTGGCTACTTTCTGCAATACCTGTGCAGTATAGGCAGCGTGAGTCCAGACTGGAAGGATTTGTGTCTATTTCTTGCTCTTCAGGAGGACTTCCCTGTACCAGGGACAGCAGCAGAATGGGACAGTATCATCTCATTGCTCCAGGGCTATGTTTACACTGCCGGGTAGTTCAGCAATTGCCTGTGCTAGTTCTTAACAAAGTAGTTGAGGTACTAGTTCAGGAGTAGTGCTTGAGCTGTGTCTGCGAGGCTGGCAGAATAGATTAGCTGCCGTGGGAACTCCTTGTGGTGCCTACACTCACTTGCAAATTACTACAGCTTTTACCCTCTCTGTATAGAATAATCTTTGCTTGACTTTGAGCTGTCAATGCTTCTCACAGGAAAGTCAGTCCCTGATAATGTGCAAGCAAGAAGAAAGATGAGAGGACCAAGACTGCAAGGCAGTTCCCAGTGATACCAGATATGCTTTTCTAAGGAGGTATATTTCCTTTTAAAAAATCAGTGGCAAGAGAGATGTGTTTGTCTCTTTCAGCTCCATCCATCTACTAGCCATTCCACAGCATTTCTCCTGCTTGTTCATGCTGCTGTCCGATGCTGATATGCAAAGGTGTCCACTGGGATTGGTTGCCACTCATCCAAGGAATCTCACGCTTTTTACCAGTATATCAGCAAAAATCACCTGACCTATCCTGTACAGATCAGAGGTAAGAGAGAAATAGTTTTCTCAGCCCTTGCGTCCTTCATAGAGTGGAATTATTTTCCTTTCTAAATGAGCAAGAAACTAATGTATGGGAAGGTGTCACCTACCTCAGGTGTACTTGTCTGAGATACGAGGAGTCCAGGCACATAATAGTCCTCTTTTGCTGTCTACAGATCCTCAGATGAGTTGTATCATTACTTTACTACTGTTTACACTGAGGCTCAAACTTCCACACTCCTTTCCCCTCTTGATCGATGTTACCTCCTGTAGGCAGTGACTGCTCATGAAAATGCCCACATTTTTTCACCTCAGTTTCTCACTGGCCCAGTAAATATTTAACACTTTATTTCATGACATTTTTATAGTAGATCCCAGAGGAATAATGAGTTAGGTACACCTTCAGAGCTGCCTCCTAGGTGTGCCAGGCTCAAGTCTGGGTCAGGTCAGGGAGCGTGTGTCAGTCTACACATCCTGATGTCATTGTATCAGAAAGCCATCCTACATATCCATCCTTACACTGAAACCACTACCCAGCAAATGTCACCACAACTTCAATATTCCTGTAGAAAGTTTGAGTTTAAAAAAACAAAGAAAAAAAAAAGGAATTCCCATCCAAATGCTTCTGCTGTGCACTTCCACCTCTCTGGCCTTTAATAACTCTTGTCAGCTGGGAATGGATCTGGAAAGCCCGAGAGCAGACAGAATTGTTTAGCTGGAGTCATGCTCAGCTTCAGCTTCCATTTTTTGGTCAAGCTCTCATTTATCCTCACCCTCTCTGAAGTTACTGATTCTTTGAACCTGACTGCTATTCCGCATAAGCAGTGTTTTATGTATAATCAACTTCTTTATTACATAATGACCAGTAACATCTGAAAGCTTTAAACATATTCTTACATTTTAATGATAGCAAGGAGAGATTTATGGGCAGAGTAAATATCTTTTATTGGCCCAATAATGTAGTTGGGAAAATGCAGGCTTGCTTTTGGGTGCACAAATCCTTTTTTTTTTTTTCTGGATTTGAAACAGAAGCTGCAAAACTGTGGCTCAATATTTGCTGTTTCTTTTAGTCCTGAAGCAGATTGTGGGTGCCCGAACCTGGTTTCTCAGCTGTGCAAGTAGACAAAGGCATTATGTCCCTGTGAATCTTGTTTGGTTATACCCTTAGATCATCATGTCTACATTACACAACTATATTAGAATATTATAAAAATCAGTATAAAGTGAAATATATATCATAAATCAATATGCTTTATGATCTTGCCCTTGAACTGGTATAATAGATTGCTTTATCTCATTGTTTTCAAGTGATGCCTTCCCACAGAAGTCTGTGTATCTAGCCTTTGTAGATTCACTGTATTTTATTTTATTCTCTAAGCTGGTTTTGGTTCACTTTTTTAAACTTGGGAGAAAATGTTCACTTGATTTTCAGCCCCTTCTGTGAAATTAGCTCCTTACAGAGAAGGAAAATGCACCATCTGTGGCATACTTGTAGCTGCTTATTTGAGGCAGACTGTTCAGAAGGAAGTAAATCTTTCCACATTTTAGAGAGCTCGTGAGGGAAGGAATTTATCCACATTTAGCAGACACTGGGGTAAGTACATTCTTCTGGAAGTCACAGGTTTTGGGGGTAATAAATCCATCCATTGTTATTAGACAGGAGGCAATAAATCCTTTGATCTCTATCACACCCAATGATTTTACTCTACTCTGAATGTACATTTCATTGAGGCACTGTCTTCGTTTTCCCATTTCCCTGGGATTCATTTATCCTTTTCTAGATTACTACCCCGTCTTTTTAATTACTTGGTTGTACATCACAGTTGTTCACAGTAAGGGTATGGCACTCGCATTACCTGCTAAAGAGAGAAAATACATTTTATTTGGTTTTCTACTTTCCTCTCGTCATCTGAATAAGAGATTCTGAAGTTGTACCAAAGTATCCCCTCTCTTAAGAGCACCAAAGTGTTTTCTCTTTTATATAGGCAGGTGTGCTTACACTTCTTGAAAGATTTTCTTTAACAGTTGTTATAGACGTTTTGCCAATTTCAGATGAGAATTGTTCCCTTACACGGAGCCACAAGCCTTAGTAGACTCAGCCTAAAAACACTAATAATCTAACACTCAATGTCTAAAATTCTGGGGGAATAGTGTTTACCTATTGATTCAGCAGTAATTTTTCTCCTATACAGGCAACAGTAGGATTTCTATCTGCAGTTTGGATTCTGACAACAGAAAATATTGACCATTTCTGGCAGTGCAGCATTTCCCAACTTTTCAGAACCCCACATACACCCCCCCACCAACACATACACACACACACCCACCCACACACACACACACCACCTTTTGCTTTTAAAAAAACTGAAAGCATTTTTGAAAAAAAAATCCACTCAAAACTAAAAACAACTCCCTCACAAACATTCTTGAAAACTCCGTCTGCTGAGGGGACAGATGGGGAAGACAATTTTGGAATGAAAAACTGCAACTTTGAGCATACAAATGGAGAAAGCACCTGGAGTTTGTAGCCCACCAAAGTATATTTCTATCAAATACTGACACCCAGTGGCTAGTCAGGCTATCTTGCCATATAGTTTGAAAATACCAGACCTCGGACCTCTCTGCTCTTGAGAGTAGGTAGAAAAGAGTGTTTCTGGCAGGCTGGCACCTAATTAGTTACCACATATATATCTCTTAGGTATCATACATATAAAGCCTAAATACACTGAAAGATCCATCTTAGTGTGGGTTTTGTTTTCTCTTAGTGTTTAATAACATCATATTAGACCAGAGATGCTTGTCTGTTCCCCTAAGTATAGGAAATAATTTATATTTTGTTTATAAATATGTCAAGTATTCCCTTCTGTTGGTGCCTGCTCGTGCAGCTGTTAGGCTGGGGACAGTTTCAAAGAACTGCTGTATGGGTGAAAGTGGGTGTTGCCAGACTTTATAAACCATCTGGAACAGCAAACTGCTTTTCACACCCTGAAATCACCAAGCCCTGGTTTTTGCAGTGTATGAAAAACTGTTATCTTCCAATAAAAATATAAGGTTTCAGCCATGAAATTATAATAAGAAGTTCCAGACTTTTCATTAACTCTCTGATCTTGTTAATGAGGTGGAGGAAGGTGTGTTTGGCACATGAAATATGGGGCAAAATGTCTTGCAGCGATGCCTCAGCAACATCAGCCTCCAGCTCCCTGCAGCCCTGCTCAGCAGTGCCCTGAAACACAGCAATAGTAAGCAGCACTTTTACAAGTGAAACCAAGGGTCCATCTTAACCATTTTGTCTAGAAAAAAATCTGAGAGTTAGAGAATACCTTTCATGAGTTTTGCCAGAGGATTTTCTGTAAAAATTCAGTGTAGACAAGAATCTTTCGGCCTTTACATCCATGACTCCTTTATGAAGAAGAGAAGGAATTGAGCTGTCACTGGCAAAAATTCCTTTCAAATACATCCAGAAAGAGGACTAGTGAGAGAAGGAAGCAGGACAGGATTGCTCACTAAAAGACAGAAAGAGTCTTCATTCATTCTTCTACCCAGCTCCATTTCTAATCCCGGTCATTTAAAAAAAAATGTTGGAAGACCTGATTTCTCAGTTTGATCAATGAGGACAGTTAATATGTTAACTCTGCTTTACCCTGTGAACTCTGCATTGTCGTTATTTTATATCCCTAAATGGATGGCAAAATCAAGTCAGATTATAAAACTTCTTTCTTATTGTGAAAAATCTTACCCTTTTGTTATCAATGCTTTTCTGGTTATCTAAAGCAAAGTTATAAGATGGAATTAAAGATGAGAGAGTAGCTGACAAAAATATGTATAGCTATCTAACAGGAATTTTCTAATTTTCCTCATATTCAAAATTCTGAAATGTACTGTTACATCCAAAAGATACCCGAACACACCATTATGATCAATGCACAGTCACTCAGCAAGCCATAAACGCTTCAAAATTATGCCAGGCAATGCCATGTTATAGCAACAAAGATATACTTACAACCTCTGAATATGTTTTACTGATTTAAAGAAATTTCCTACAATTTCTACTATATACTAAATGTGTTCTCATTGAACTTTAGGAAAGGGGAGAGATCTATCTGACATTAGTATTATTAGTAAGTGCTTTACTTAGGATTTCTGACCTACATACATCAAAGTTATGTTACAGCAATACAAAAGCCAGATACTCAAAATTGAGGCTGTCAGTCCACACTTAAACTTAGTCCCTAAGGAAGCCATTTGTGTATGACATCAGCAGGGAAAACAGGGTAGCTTCTAAAATTACTTACAGACAAAATGCAGGAGCTGCTTCTACCAGTGCTCTGAGGTCCAAATTTCCACCCAAAGTAAAATGCTGAACAAATAAGAGGCCAGTTATGCTTGTGTCCAGAAGAAAAACAATGTTGATACAAATAATTTTGGCTGTGCAAAGTCACCATGGTTTTGTTTCTGTGATGCTGTTGTTTCTGTGGCAGTGACACTTTTACATGGATATTCAGTGTTTTCAAAGAAAACTGGAATATGTATCTGTCATATTCATTTTTCATTCACTCTGTTTCTGTCTTTTGCTACTTGTACTTTTATTTCTTCACGCTCCTTTCCTTCCTTTATATTTCCCTTTTTTTTTTTTCTGCTCCCAGGCTCTGTCCCTTCAATCTCTATACTTCAAGTCTTTCCTCCTTCAGTTTCTATCCCTCCTTCTATTCCGCACTGTATAGCTTGTTATACCTCTCTTCCCAACACTACCTAATATTTCATCCTTCTTTCATTTTCCCTAAATCCTAGTAGGCTGCTAGTTATTTGGTTATTTTGAATGACCATTATTACAGCCCCAGAATTTCTAAATTTTAGTTAGTAGCTTTTTGAATGCCCTTAGAACTACTTTTTCCTCTTCACTTCCTTCCCAGCACCTGCAGATGGAAAGGTTCTTGAATGTAGCATCTACTCAGTCAGGTCTGGAGGAAGGGAATAAAAAAAGATGGGAACATCTAGAGCCACTGCAAATTTTTAGAGCCCTCACATATGAGTATGCTTGCAAGCACGGCTATTACAAGCAGGTTTCTTTTTATTTTTCTGTATTAATCTTCTGCTCTTTGTCTTCATTTCTACTGTCGTTTGGTGTTAACTAGTTGGTTGAAATATTTTGTGTAATTGGACTAAGCAACTATGTTGATAATAAGACAGAGCCCTAAAGGTCCCAAATTCTGTAGCTTCCAAACACTTGCAATTTTTCCTTGTTGCCAAATGCTGCCCCTGGCAGAGAAAATTCATTTTGTGCTCCATTAGATTCTGCTGTCTTCAGTTTTTTCTGTTATTCCTGCCCCTTTCTTCCCCTAGCTTTCTTCTACAAGGGCATCTTCAGTACTTAGCATCAAAAGTGCAGTTCTTTAGAAAAACCTGTCAATGCAGGAATTTAAATCTAAAAAAAATTAGAGTAATTCCACCTTGGGGCAATGTACCCTGTACACAAGGAGACTTTTTATCTTTTGATGTTGGTCTTTGTGTCCAATTACCAAACCCATCTTCCTGACTTATTTTTATCATGATTTAATAGCATCGTGGCTGTGACAGAGACCTGTATCACTTCCAGCATTAATACTGCTGATGCATGATTTTGCTTTAACATGCAACTCCAAAATTCCTAAATTATGTCAGGAAAATAATACCTTGCTGTCATTCCAAAGGAATGTGCCTTACTCTGATCTGTATTAAAAATAAAAAATGGTATAAAATATTTTTAAATGGCTATTAGAAATTTTATATGCATATTTTACTGTATTAATATGCAATGGGTTAAATTAATTATTCAGCTTCTTCCACACAAATAAACTTCTATGACTCTGAAGAAACTCCACAGTCCTACAGCAAATGTGAGGGGGTGACTCATGTTCCCAGGTCATGCAAAAGACCCAGCTGAGTCTGAGGAAGCATGTGGTCCTGCTAAAGAACTGGACAGGGGTTTCAGGCTTCACAGTGGGAGGTACATATTTCCAAAAACTCAGGTCTTGTTGAGAGTTGCAGTTTATGAGGAGTTTCCTAACTAGGGTAGACACGGTCCAGGATGCTGGAGTAACCATTTCTCCCTAAACAGAGTGAAGAGGTCTCTCACAGCTGAGGTGCCTATATCAGTTTTCACAACCATGGGGCACTAAAACCAGAAAACGCATGCTACACAAAAGAGCAAAGGTTTCAGCGAATACACATGACTCTCCGTTTGCCCCCACTTTGCTTTCCTGCACATCCTGCATGAGAAATGCCTGCAGAAAAGAATGAAAACCAGATAGGCTGTAGCCTGTTTTCACATCAAGAAGTGCCTCCACCCCCTTAAATTGAAGATCGTATGTAAGTGGTATCTTGGACTAGCATATATCATGAGGAACACACACTGATCAAGTCCAAAGAGATCCAGAAACAGTTCAGTGAAGGAGATCTATGTCTTCACAGTCAGCTAACAAGGTCTCACTTTCCCTGTTCGAAGGCAGAGCTGAGAACAACAGCTACAGGTGGTTTGTGATTTTCTGGCACAGATTTGTTGCTGTGATACAAACGTGTACAGACTTGTTGCTGTGAATTAATTATCATAAAATATAGATATTATGTGTCATGATATAGCTATAGAATGTGCCACTTAAATAGAGAGGAACATAGGTAGAAACAGTTGTCTCAGAATTCTGTTCTTGTTGGCTGCTACTTTATGGTCATCTTTGAAATAGTAATTCTTCAATAAAAGTCCTTTAAAAACCAACTTGTGTTTTCTATCACAGGCTAAGCCCACTACTTTGCCATTTCAATTCCTAAATGTGGATAATCCTCTTGAATACATTTCAAGAGCATTTTCTCTATTCTCTTCACTCTGGTTTCTCAATTTAGGTGCCTATGATTGTGGTAATAGTGCTCTCACAGAGATCACTTGTTAAGGGAAATTGGTAGCATGGAGAAAAATGTGATGTGATTTAGCTTCAACACATGGACTTAGGGAAGGTTTTGGCAGCTGCTGGTTCCAATTTAACTTTCAGCTATCCCATTCCTCAGAGGAAATATTTACAGTATATATAACTCCTCTCATAAAGCACTTCTTACAAATTTTCTGATTTCCTTAACTAAAACAACTTTTTTTTCACCCAGGATTCTCATTTGCTTCTTTTATACAGTTCTTGTCAACTTTCATTATACATGAGTAACAGACAAACTGAAGGCTATACCCCAGAGTAAAAATAAATCAAGCCTTTCCATCTTAAGCAAAATTGACTATAGGTAGTAACAATTACATTTCTAAAGAACAATACTTAGGGCACCACTTCATAAAAATTAAAATTACAGAGAACGCACTGCTTTCTTAGTAGTTTGCTTCAGTGTTACTCACTCTCACCGCTCACATTGTGTCACTTTCCCAAATTAAATTCTTCTGTTTTCAGCTTCCAGTTGTTAACTCTTATTATCCTTTCCTCTTCTGGATTCAAAAGCCCTTTACTAACATCTTCATTATTTCTTCTTCCTGAGGAAAAACACTTCTCAATCTTCTTATTGATCAACCAAACAGATTGACCTCAGCCATAAGGAATAATCTTCATGTCTTGAATTATTTTTTAAACTTTTTATATAAATTATTATAATTTTGTTCTTGTGCAATGTCCAATGCTGAGGTGAACCAAAACCCCACTTCTCATTGCCCCTGCCCTGTTTGCACAGCTGTGCATATTATTTTATGTGAAGAGTTGTACAGAGCAGCTTCTGGTTACTTATCACTTGGACTTTCTAAATACTTTTTGGTATCAAGGGGGGGCTTTAAGATGGGCTTCTGTGAGAAGACACCACCAGCGTGTTGTATATAGGCAGTTTCAGCCAGCTGCAAAACAGACCCACCACTGCCCAAAGCTGAGCCCATTAGTGACATTGTTAGTGTTTCTGTGATAACATATTAAAGAAAACATTAAAAACTGTGCGCAACAGTCAAGGAATGGAGTGAGAAAACGTGAGATAAATATCTCTGCAGACACCAATGCCAGTGAAGAAGGTGCTCCAGGTGCCAGAGTGGAGATGCCCCTTAAGCCCATGGAGAAGACTATGGTGAGGCAGGTTGTTCCTCTGCAGCCCATGGACACCCATGGTGGAACAGATAACCACGTACAGTGGTTATCCTAGAGGACCCCACACCAGAGCAGATGGATGTGTGCAAGGAAACTGTGGCACATGATGATGAGCCCATGCAGAGCAAGTTTTCTGTCAGGAGCTGCAGCCCATGGAAAGAAGTTTGGGAAGAACTGTATCCTGTGGGAGTGACCCTATGCTAGAGCAGGGGAAGAGCATGAAGAGAAAGGAGCAGTGGAGAAGTGTTACAGACGGATCGCAACCCCTATTCCCCACTAGCTCAGGGTGAGGGGAGGAGGTTAAAGACTCCTGGGTGAAGTTGATCCTGGAAAGAAGGGGAAGACAGGGAAAGATGTTTTGGGGTTTGGTTTTATTTCTCACTATCCTGCTATATTTTTATTTGGCAACAAATAAAATTAATTTCCAAAAAATTGAGTCTCTTTTACCAATTATAGTATCTGATGAAATTTCTCCTTATCTGAATCTAAGAGCCTTTTATTGCATTTTCTCCCCCACATCCTGATGAGGAGGGGCAGTGAGAGAACAGGCTGGTGGGCACCTGATGACCAGCCACAGCTAACCCACCACTCCACTGATGATTTAAGTTCTATACCTAGGGGAAACAAGAATGACATGCTAAAAAACAGCGCAGGTATAGTGAAAAGATGGGTCTGCAACTTGTATGGACCCTACCAGATGACCTTTTTTTATTCCTCAAGAATAACTGGAAAATTCTGTCTTTTAGTAAGGCAAAATGCCATCAAACATCTATGTCTGTGGCAAGAGTTTACAGCTAAATTTGGTAGTCTGAGATGTAAGGGAACTGGTCATCTCATGTTTTAAGCCATGGAATGAGGTTAACAGTACATTTCTGTTTGCAGGGATGGGAATAGTCTAAAGTTCAGCTGTTCCAATAATGGGAGGCAGTATGAAAGACAGGAAAGCGAGAGAACAATAGAGAAAAAGTGTTGGTTAATTAAAGCAAACAATAAACACTTCCACCATTTTGAAGCTGAATGAAAATTTTTCATAGTTAAAAACATTGACTGTTAAATACTAACAAGGATTGTGATGAACCAGTTTCTGCAGTGAGAAATTTTACTTTAAAACTTTGTTCTGATTTCAAGTTTGAATCAAATGTCTCATAAACATGAAGTATCTCAGGGAAAAAATATTTTGGGTCCTTGGGCTGGTTTTGTCTGTCACAGAGTTAATCTTTCCATGGCAGCTTGTATGGGACTATATTTTGGATTTGTGCCAAAAACAGTGTTGATAATATAAAGATGTTATTGCTGAGCGATGCTTACACAGAGCCACTTTACATCTTGCAAAGAGCCTGTAAATTTTGGTGTAGATGGGTAGATGAAACATAGCAATCTAAACACATTCAAAAGTGTAAATGATAAAACTAAATCAGCAAACTGTAAGAGGTTACCTTCACTGAATTCCTATCACATTTTTGGAGTCTCTCCTTTCTTGAATTAGTTCATTATTGTATTTTTTTTATTTTGTTTTATTCCTTTTTGAATCTTTTGAGGATACAGAAAATTTGATTTAATGCTAAAAGGACATTTTTTTAATACTGATGAATTCTGCTATTTATATTGTAGCTCAATCTGTAGTTCTTCCATGACTTGGACTGTAAAACTTTTATGTCTAACAATTCCTAGCTGAATCCTATGAGATCACAGATAAAAACTACTCATTAAAAGTGAAGGGAAAATAGTGTTTTCATGTATTGTTATGTTAAAAGTCTGTCTCCAATGAATTACAGTGTTATAGTCTCTCTGGAACCAACTATTATTTTGTACATAATAGAGTGTTTAGCCAACATATGGGACCTTAAAGATAAAATTACATTTAACGCCTGCCAGAAGAACATCAGCCAGTCAAAGCAGGTGATTAGCTACTAGGCAGCAAATCTGGGCTGTAATTTAGTGTTGAAAATATGGATGGAGACTAGATAAATAAACTCTGGAACAAACAGAACATACATAATTGCAATTTATAAAATAAAATCCCTGTCTAGTGAGGCCAAAAGTACAGTTTATATTTATAAATACAGTTTATTTATATGCAGCATATGTTGCTATTGTGTTTGTTCTCTTGGTTTACAACAATCTGGAGAGAAGGAGACTAAAACTACTTTTTCAATAGCCTGGCTAAGGTTAAAGTATCGATGGTGACATACTGTCTTTATACGGTGATCCACATCTTAAGGATTATTTCAAATGCTTTGTAAAACTTGAATTAAAAAAAAATCAGTGATTGCAGTTAATATGTATGTTTGAAATTATGAGTACTGTGGCAGAAGTAAGCAGAGGAGGAAGGAAGAGGATGCATTTTCTATTCTTCTACTGGATTGTGAGTAAATGTGAACATAATTGTTTGCCACTCCATGCTTTGGGCTTTCCAACCTGTAAAATGGGGACAGCAATACCCACTGGGATAGACTGGGACTGTAAAGGACAATCACATGACAGGGCAATTACACCTCCAGGGATCCACAGATGGTTTCCACAGAGCTGACTCCAAAGGCAGTCCTGCAAAGAAAAGTAACATCACTAACGCCACTTGCAGACCAACTGGCCTTAAGTGTGGTGTCAGCTGGTGATGCCACTTGAATAATTGGCTCCTTCCTAGAAAGTCTTCACCACCATCTCCTGCAAGAGATTATGGGATTTGTGAATAATTTGAAATTATTCTGAGCTCAGACTATCTACAGGCAGATTGTAGAAGGCTTCAAGTCTCCTAGATACGAAACTGAATAATTACAGAATTTCCTGGGTTTATTATTTAGGAAATGTTCACAATATGAACCTCATGCACAAGCAACATCCCAAGCACTTACACTCTGGCATCTCTGCATGCTGAGAAACACTCTAGTAGTATGCTAACAGAGAAGAATTTGCTCTTCCAGGACCCACCTGATCTGTTTGGCCCTGTTAAAGCCTTTCCTCCACCTCAAGACTCCTTTTTAAACTGCAACCACGAGCCATGCAGAAATCTCCAGGAGCGAGGAGTTAAGAATGCTCTTCTTCAAAATCTTCTCAAATGTACCTCACCTGCAAGCACTCCTGCTCCAGTTAGAGGTTTAAACTGAGCAATTTCTCGCTTGAAAGCATGAAAAAGGTTTATATCAGATGATGGCTTTAAGGAGCATATCTGGTGCCATTCAGAAGGCATCAGTTTATCTGAGATGATACCCTTATGGGAGAGGACCCTGAGGATAGCAGCAGTCCCCCAGAGGGGTGATTGCAGGCCAGGAGAAGATTGTAGGGCACCCCAGGGACAATGAGGTGCCTGTGGGTGATGATTGTGAATCAGTCCTCAAAGTCAGGACAGCTGGACCTGCTCATTCAACTCCAAAACAAATTTGTAGAAACACAACTGCTAAATCAGAAAAAAGAAGCTGTTGGTTTTAATTTCCATGGAAAAAATGGATTTTCAATTAAAAACTGTTTAAAAAAGAGCATCTGTGTTTTCTTGAAATTATTTATAGTTCTGACAAAATAATAAGCATCCAAAGATCAAAATGTTCCCTGGATTTGTCTGAAACCCCCCAAAATACACATACACCCACCATAAGTATTGTTGTGATGTATGAAAGTGTTAATATTGGTTCTTTGGTTACTTCTACATCAGAAAAGGTTCCTCAAACAGTCTATAACTACTACTGTGAACACACAAATTGCCATAATACAAGTAATGAACAGATTAGTCCTTGCACCCACCAGAGTTCCAAAAAGAAGTGGTGTCTTCAGGGATAAGCTCAAGTTTGAAGGGGATGAAAAAGACTGAAAGGTTCCAGAATAAGCCTCATCATTGCCAAGTCATAAAATTTATGACTGCAGTACCCACACCATTGTCCTTTCTGTTTAAACAACATATATAAGATTCGGAACACTTATTTGCTGGCTCTTCAACCTTATTCTAAATTTTATAAATCCTCAACAGTCTATGCTACAGGATACTGAAAAGTGTTTAGTGGTGGTGGTGGTAGTAGTGGAGTTTTTTCCGAAAGCTACAACCAATCTTAATGAAGATTATAGGAGAGAATCACTGCTTATTTTTGGAATTAATATGTGATTGCATCTCATGCTGGAAAGATTTGTGTATACATTTTACTAGAGGCTGTCCTATGTTTTTCATATAAAATGTAGGCTGACAAGAACTAGAGTGGAAGGAAAAAGGAAAAAAGTCTAGATTTATATGTAATCTGGAATTAAAAGAATTGGTAGGAAAGTAATTAATGATATCTCCAAAACACCTTCAAGCTTTCTAATAATATAAATATTTTTTAATATATGTATTTGGAATTATTCCATACTTCGTGTTACAAGTCTTTCCTATTCTTTTATGTTTTCTGCCCTTAGGACATAATTTATCTGTTGCCATTTTCTCCCTATTTTTAAGATAAAGGCTTGATGTTATTCAGCCCCTTAAAAGTAGCAGCAGATACCTCCTATGGGGATGAACATACATATGGGGATGAACATACTTCATTGTCACACAGCTACAGTGAGTATCCTTGCACTTTGATGAAGAGCTCCCAGGAATCCAGCCATTCCGTTTATATTCTGATACCTGTGGGATCCAACTGATATTGTAGTTTAAATGCTAAAGTATAGAGCAAAAGACATTTCAGGCAACTTTTAAACACCAGAAAGAATGAAGGAACCCTGACTACTTTATTGCCATTGCTGTCCAGCACACAGGGACAGAAATGTGGTGATGGCACTTCTAGGAAACTGGTTTGTTTTGAAACAAGAATTGTGCTTTAGCTGACCACCCAGGTACCAATTGAAACAGTCGGTATTTGGTGAGGAATATTTTTGGTTTCTGTTGGCTCTTATAGCAGGTTTTGCAGACTCACAAAAATAAGCTTTTCTTTAGAGAATCAAGGCCAAGTGTAATAAATTAGGACATCTTAGTGCTGCAGAGCTAGAGATGGTGTCTTGGAAAAGGCTGCTGGGAATAACATCCTGTAAAGACAGTGGTAGGATGCTTAGGCCGCATTAGTTTTGCAGGGAGTGAGGCCTGACAGTGTTGTAAGTATAGCTGGCAGGGCACTTTGTGGGCTGTATGCACACAGAGGAATGTGGTGAGATAGTGTGCTTTGGCACTGACAGCATCACAGCTTACCGGCCTGGAGCCCAGAAGGGGTGATCTTACCCCTCTCAGTAGGCTTCACTATCACACAGCCAGACAAATTATTTACCATGAAGTGTTTTTTAAAAACACTCAAAGTCCTTTGCTGGAATTTGCCCATAGTCACTTCTCTGTCACTTGGCAGACATCATCCACAGCTAAAAAGAAGGAAAATGACACATCATTAGCAAGGTGAAGAGTGCTCAATTAAAGGCTTTGTTTTAACTGCCAACACATCTAACACTGAAGTCAGTGCTGCTCTGTCAGAGGTAAGCATAGCTTAGCCAGTCAGTAACACCCTGAAAACATCTGTAGTGTGAATCTAGAAACCTCAGCACACTCATCAGTAGTGTGAATCTAGAAACCTCACCCTAAAAACCTGTTGGGCCATACTGAGAGCTAATGCAGATCTACAAAAGAAGAGTCATTGCAGTATGAGCAGCTAAAAATATGTATATATGAGTAATAAATAAAACTGTACCTATAAAGAAAGTTCATTTCAAGTGAGTGCTTACACATAAGTTCAGCTCTGAGAGAAAACAGTTTATTAAAATATTCATCTTGCCCTTTCTGTTCCCTTTGATTAGATCTGCACCATCTGATCAGTGCACACTTCTAGATTTCACAAGATTGTCCTTCTCCATGTGTCCAAGCTATGTTTAGAGTACAGTATGAACAGGAACTTATTTTGCTATAATTGCATGCATTTTTAAGATATGTGTTGGAGTAGTATAAAGTACATCAGCCTTCCAGTCACTTATTCGAATGAGAAGGAGGATGTCACACTGTCAGAGACAGAGGGTTCTCAGTTCTGTTCCTCTATACTGTGCTTGTCCTTGATAAGTAAGCCTCTGGGAAACCAAAAGGCAGAGAAGAGAAATGCTGCTGCAGACAGAGCACTGAACAGGCGAGTGTCCCTTAGCTGTCCACTGCGTCTTTTACAGAAAGAGCAATGAAATGGAGAGATGTTGAAGCCCAAGAGAGGTTTGATTTTATGTCACAGGATGATGTAGGAAAATGTTCCTCATACAAAAGCATGCATTTGCTTAAACAAGAATATTATACGAGTGCTGGAGGTGCTCTCAAGACACCAAGAAAAAAAAAAGAGGAAAATAAAAACTAAGAGTCTGGAAGGAGGAAAAGATGTAAATGAAAAGATCTTTTTTCCACGAATTATCTCTTTTGATAATTAGCAAAGAGACCTTTACAAGCTCTTTAAAGCAGAGGGAATGGCCCAGCAGGGGGATACCAGAGGCAGCCACCCACCCAGCCTGCGCCTGCGCGGCAGCGCGGCAGCAGATGGAGCTCTCGGCCCGCGTTTGAGCCACCTTCAGCCGCTGACTACCCTCTGCTTCACCCCGGTGGTGTTCCCTTCAGGCTGCCGGTGAAATGCAAACACTGTGGCGTTCTTCCTCTGAAACCAGGAAATAAACTAAGTCCGAGGGTGTTTTGCACGCTAACATATTAATCGTTCCTTTTGGGAACACATCTGTTTGTAGAGGCACTGCTGCTCTGGTCAAAGCAATGCTCTCTAGGGTCGGATCAGGCCTGAATGAGGCCACCTCTGTCGACATCTTAGTAAATACATCTCTCATAAAATGCACTTTTTATTAGAGGTTGCTGAATCATTAATTAGTATGAATACTGGAATATCATGTCCAGTTCTGGAGCCCTCAGCACAAGAAGGATGTGGACCTGTTGGAGTGCATCCAGAGGAGGCCACAAAAAAGATACAAGGGTTGGAGCACCTCTCCTGTGAGGATAGACTGAGTTGGGCTTGTTCAGCATATAAGGTCCAGGGGGACCTTACAGCACCTTCCAATACCTGAAAGGTGCCTATAAGAAAGCTGGTTCATGAGGGCATGTAGGGATAAGATGAAGGTAGGGATAGAAAAGGGGAGATTCAGGTTCTTCAGTATGAGGGTGGTGGATCACTGGAACAGGTTCCCAAATAGGTGGTGGAGGCCCCATCCCTGGAGATATTCAAGGTCAGGCTTGATGGGGCTCTAAGCAACCTGAGCTACTGAAGATGTCCCTGCTTACTGATGGGGGGTTAGGGCTAGATGATCTTTAAAGGTCCCTTCTAACCTAATGCAATCTATGATTCTATGAAGGAACTTAATGTGCCCGCAAATACATTGTGCTATTGTTTCCATGGAAAAATTCATCCAAGGTTTAACCTGAGTTGCCTTGCATTGTAAAATACTGCAATACTGTAAAACACCATGTTAATGGTGTTTGCAGGTAGAAGGAGAGTGCAGAAAAGAAATGCATGAGTTGTGGGCCAAGGTAAAGAAGAAATATAAGGTAGTTTAACTACAGTGCCCTTGATTAAGAGGCACAGTTGCAGGTTTTTGCTCACAGTAGTGTTTAGGAGGGGGATCCTATTTAATTTTAATTGAAGATACTTATGCCATTTTCAGGACAAGGATTAGATTTCCTTCTTTAGAAGTTGAGCTCAGAGTTTTATTCGTGATGTGTAGGGAGATTTCTACAAGCTACTGTCTAATTTCCTTGGACTGTTTTTTGTAATAAAGAGTGTGTTTTAAGTCCTTCCTCTGAGAGTCTTGTGGCTTTACAAGATTTTGAGTAGTACTTTAGCAGTCCTCAGGTTAAAGCACCCTTGCAGTGCCCATTTGCTCTTGATCATCTAAAGGCTGATTGCGATCTCTGAGGAAAACAAAACTGTTTCTTTTTCATTAAATTAGTAATTTCACAGGCACAATGGGAAAAGCCATAGATGCATTGTGTTGCATTCCTGCATTTACATTTTTACATCTAGGAGCTGATAGAAGAGTGTAAATTTAAGTGACTTTGTTCAGGGGGAACAAGCTTACAGCTTCTGAAATCTCCTTTTTCCCTCTGTAGCAAATAAGCTGTGGTCACTCTGCCTTAATACAAACCCTCGTGCTCTCAAGAGCAGGAGTGTTGGGAGTAGTACTGCATTAGGACTTTGAGGAAAATGGGAGAAGCAGCAGGTGTCTGGGAATAGGGAACAGGAAAAAGTCACATAGACAGATTGATCATGTATATCTTATGGAAAATACTGGACAGGTCCCTTAGTTTAGCTGTTTGGGATGAAATTTGAAAAGAAACCCCAGAGTATTCTGACTTCCTGGGCAATGATGTGGTTTAAAGAATTTGCAAAGAGCAGAACCTGGCAGACAGGGAGAATCCATCCACTGGAGCAGGCTGCCAAAGGTTGCCGAGCTGTGCAGTGGGAAAAGGGTGCAAAGAGGCTGATAGAGAAATTGAGCTGTTCAGCCTAAAGAGACAGTTGTATATGAATGCTGGAGCCAAACATAAAATTGAAACAGCCAATTCATCCCAGAAAAGCCTACTTAAATACTATTACACTAGACCCCCTGAAAGGAGAGTTAATTCTGAAAGTACCTGCTGTGTGGGGGTTTTGAGCCTGTAAAGGGAAATTCAAGCAGCAAATGGGCATGAAACAGGATTAGGTACTTTCTCTTCACCACCACCATGCTTGTGTTGTCCAGATTAGTCTGTTTGCATCCACAAAAAGAGCCACACACTGCAACCGACAGCTGAATATAACATTAAAACAATTAACCAAAGAAGTCCTCCTTCATTTCTGCTTGCAGAAATATTGAGAAACTGCATAAATCTTTGTGCAATAGCTGTGCTGGTGATTCTGGACAACAAAACTTCACATCTAAAGTCTTTAAGCATAAGCATATAAAAGCAGGTCCTACAATCTTAGATTGCTCAGAATATATGAATATATTACAACAGTAAACAGGTAACATTACACTAGAGCCATTTTTAGAGAAAAAAATCAGTGCAGAAAGGGATGACAATGTAAGAATCACTTTAAAATTATCTGAATACACTTAATCCAGAATATATATATATTTCTCAAACTAAAAATTTGTGGTTAAAAATTACTGGAAATTTTCACACGATATTCCACACAGTTCCATGAACACCATGCCATATGCACAGAGAGCCCTTTAAAGGCTAACCTAAACAATTTGTAATTAGATTATGAGTATTTAGATTATCTGTTACAAAGCTTCAACTGACTTTTACATCCATTGTGGTGATATGACCAAGCTGTTTGTGTATCTGCACTAACTTCATGCGCCTATTTTTTAAACCTTACATATATATGTTTGTGTGTGTGTGTGTATATTTACATATATACACATGTAAAGAAAGAACCTGTATCCCTGAATAAGTGACACCAAAATGGAGCTGCAAAGCTGCAGTGATAGCAGAGCTACTGCTCAAAGAGACAATGCGACAGCATGTCAGACTCCAGGAGCCTTGCTCCTGTGCTTTCTCCTTGACGAACATCTGGGCTGATTTGTCTTGTGCCAGTAGCTAAGCAGGTTCTCAGCCAGTCCCAGGACAGGCAACAGTTTGTACAGCTGCCTCTGACCTCCCACAACCATAGGTTAAGTCTCTTAACTTCATCGAATGTCCTTATAAATAGCATGAGGGTAAATATATGAATAAACAGTATTTCGCTTATGAGCCAGCTTTATTAATCTCAGGCTGCCCTGAGTTTGCAACTTCAATGTGCAGCACATCTGCAGGTCTTTGGAAACATCAAAGCAACAGGAAAAAAAGCCTAAAAAAACCCCCACCTCATTAAAATAATATCTATAAAGTACCTTATGGCTAACAATAATACATCTTATGAATATGAGTGTTTGAAAACTGAGAGAGGCATTAACGGGGAACTACAATATTAAAAATATTTTCATGCTTCTTCTCACAGGTCCTTTTCAGCTTGCGATGGAAATGCATGTTGTAGTACTCTTCAGTCCCCATTAACAGCTGTCATGGCTTTCATCTTTCTGCTTGATGCACGGTGGTCTCTTTCTCTGCTTCACTTGTGGCAGGGAAATGTTGCCCGCATTTTTATCGCCTTACCTGCTTGAGAGTGGTTGGTCCCATTTGCAACAAGGACCTGTTGCACTTTAGGAAATTGGCCAGTAAACTTGCAGGTAGCTCCGCGTTGGAGTAAAGAAATAGGAACTCAATTGCATAATCAGGCAGCACCACTGGTCTTTTCGACAAAACTGAAGAGGAGAAAAAGAAAAATTAATGGAAGTACAAACATATTATCAACATTCACTTAACTTGCTTCAGAGGAAAAGCTCTAGTGAGTCTGCCTCCACTAAGGACTCATCTGAGCAGTGAGGCGATCAGAAACCTGGCTGCTGCCCTCCATCCTCTAAAGGCTTGTATCTCAGTATGTCCTCAAGGTTCCCTCAAAGCTCTGCTGCACCAGGAACTATTTCTCCAGATCTCAACCAGGGTCCAGGATTTTGCCATTCTCCATCTATGTCCCCTCCTTGCATCTCAAGGATAATGGCTATTGCAAACAGGTTCTAGAGTTACAACTTTTCACCCCAATAGGGACATTCCCCTTTATGTCATTTAATAGACTCATGTGGTCTGTAACTATGAGAGGAACCTAGGCCTGGTCTAGAGGACCCTCACAAAGGGAGGAGTAATATCACCCTTTTTCCAGAGTGAGAGGACCCTCAAGGGCCAGGGTAAGCATGTGGCAGGTGAGGAATGTGGTTCTCCTAACATTCAGTCTTTGTTGTGACAGCAAGTCATTCTTTCTACTCAGTATATGGTTTTCTTTTTAGTATATTTAAGCAAACTATTTTAAAGAACTAATTATATTACATAAATAAGAGTTCTAGGATGAACTCTTGTAAGCTTAATAGGCATTGGGTCTGAACCAGAATATCTGACCCAGTTATTTTTCTACCTTTCTCTCAATGTCATGTAATGTTTCCATGGTCTTCAATTTTTCATGGAATACAAATGCATGAAGCACAGATAAAACTCCACTGATACATAAGCATGATCTTCAGTGGAAATGGACTTGAATTAGAATTGGATTTTGAGTAGCACATAATGAAAACTCTTCTATATGATTGGGAGACATCAGTATAACATTACCCTTCAATTTCTGAATTATTCAATATTTCATACAAATTTATTATTCCAAATAGAAAGGTCCTGGAATATAAAAGCAGGTAAAGATAGCAATGACAGCCTGAAATACATCATCATCAAAGGTCCAGATTTTTAGATTATCCTATTATCCCACACGTGTCTTTGGGGGGGGGGGGCAGTGTCTCATTGTCCCTGAGGAATACTGCCCCTTGCAAACTCTGCCATTTAACTGCCCCTTTTTTTCCTGTTTTCACAAGAAACAGTGTATATTTTAACTCCCTCTCTGTCTCTTGGAAGAATTGTAGCTGATGGCAACAGTATTTGTCAGTGAGATGATGATCACAGAATCAGAGAGTGTTAGGAGTTGGAAGGGACCTCAAAAGATCATCTAGTCCAAACCCCCTGCCTGAGCAGGAATGATCCCTATTAAGAGCCTCACTCACTGCCTTGTATCACAGATGGGGAAAAGCTATACCTCTCCAAGGCTTCCTATCACTGTTACAGTTATATAGCTTTACCTCCAGCCTCCTTCCTCCTGTGCTTTGCTGGTACACTGGGATATCTACTTTAGGGAATCACTCAAAAGGAGCATCCTGCTAGGTTCATTGACTTCCATTTTGATCTTCTACTTTTCACCACCTTATCCTTTTCTTTATGCAAAAAGAAATAGGTTCTGCTCCCTGGTTGTTCAATTAAACCTCCGTATTCAACAGACCAGCATTTTACTAGTCGTTTCTCCACTCATACCATTGGAAAGCTAGGTTGTCTATCAGCAAATCAATTGTAACCAACAGCTCTGCTGGTAGATAGCCTGCAGCAGGAGTGTGGTTTTTGTTATTTCTGTGAATGACAACTGGATATGAAAGCAGTGTCGTAGTCATTGTAAATTTTTGTCTTGAGCATACCAACGCTAGAAACTCACTGGAAACAACTTATGATTTTCAGTGAATACTTTGAATCCAAACCAGCAAGTCAAGGTTCACCATCAGAAATTATTTCCAAGTAACTATGAAAAAACTTCTGTTCCCTACATTCTCTTCTCCACTGAAACCACTGCATCTGTCAAACCTTGAACTTCCTGAAGTCAGAAACTGGAGCCTAGCAAGATAATAATTATCTCCTACAATTTTCCACTTGCCTTCTATCACTGCAACTGTCACATTTGTTTGGAAGGGCAGCAGAACATAATACATCTAGAGAATGCTGCAACAAAGAACTGTCACAGTTCATTTCCCAAGGCTGTAAGTGATCACCCTGAGACAAGGCTTTAAAGGTACCTGGACAAGGAAAAGTGTCTGGGCATCTTATCACCAAAGGGGTGAAATCACAATTGCTTACCAAGAAGGCCTCCCTTTCTTGGGTGGAGGACACAGCCCATTAACTGCCTCTTCGGAGACTTTAATTTCTTCTCTACCTCCCAGGGTAATTCAACACCTTTTATACCCTAGCCTAAGCTGTTCCCTCCCAAGGGTGACGTTTAACACAAGTTGGGTGGAGACTCAAGTATTATAGTCATATAAGTTTAGCATATACTCCTTTTTTCTCATTAGCATATTGAGGAGTATCAACTTTATTATTCATTTTGCTGTTAATGAACCAAAAGGTCCCACTCCATGCACTCTGGCCTTCAAAACTCAGTGCAGAAACTGTCTTATCTATTTACTCTGTGGTCTCTATCCAAAACAGAGCTGTCCTGCTGCTGTAAGACTCCCTCCTTCACGTGCTTCTCACACCAACACCGCAAATCTCCATCCACAGTGTTTGTATAAGAGATAATCAGACACCACCACTTCTTTTAACAGCTTTGATGCAATTCTCACAGCTTGGCTGGACTCTGGAGAAAGGAGCTGAGGTGGACATAGGCTGTGTGGAGGTGACACACTGAGAAAGCACATTCTCAGTATGGCAGCCCTGTATCAAACAGGGGAGAGAGGGAGTTGGGGGGGGTGTCACCTCCCATTCCCTGGGTTTCTGTACTCCTTGTTAAAGTAATATAATACCTGAGGCATCAGAGACAAATGTGACAAGGGACAACAAAAGTCTTCTGCTGTGAGAAAGTTATGGGAGGGTTTGCTTTTGAGGTAACATTAACATAAGCTGGTAAGGGAATTTAGACTGTGAGGTCAATACAAGACAAGGTGCCAAATGTGGGTAGTCTCATGGGACCCCAGGGAGAAATGTGTTTGGTCTCAACCACTACATGTGATTCCCATGAGGTGTGTTAGATGGACTAATGGTTGGCATCCACATCCACACAGATTTTAAACCCTTTCCTCATGCAGTGTTAGTTATCCACACCACAACCAGCATCTGGCTCCCGACAGTGAGTGTCACTGTCTGGTGTGGGTCAGGTCCTCTGGCAGCCTCCGTCATTGCTCCTATGGGCTCTGCTCAGTGCTCTGAGACCCAAGAACTGTGCTATACTGACTGCACGCATGAAGCCACCATGCTTTAAGGTCTAAGCTTGCATTTCTACTGACAATTAACTTAATCATTGTGAAAGAATGCCTGAGAAATTTTCATCAACACAGAAAGCTGTTGTTTTCCACAGAGGTGGTATTGGTAAGGTAGCATATCTCTCCAGCTCTCCTCAGTGGGACTGATGGGGAGCAGTTCAGCTCCCAGCAGCCGCTTCATCTGCAGTCAGTTCTGAACACCATGGTGCTGGGGTGGATTTCTGCCACTGTGTCCAGTCTCTTAATTAGGCATGTAGTTATGTGGAACTGAATGGAAAGGACCATCAACTTCTTACTCAGATTAAGACTGAACATTTTCAAAGGTGTTATGTCCCTCTGGTCTGCTTTCTAATACCTGGCTACCAGTAATGCCTCAGATTTCTAATTCCAAAGAAATTTAAACTTTTGCAGACTCTGTTTCCAGTGACCAGTAAGTAATGCTATAGTAATGTGGAAAGGATAAAACCTCACACCATAAGCCATGCTAGACCTGTGCAGAGCTAGCATCAATGAGAGTTGTACGTATGACCAATAAATACCAAGGCTCTCAAGGTTTGATTTGTAATTGTTTCTATTGGCTTATCTTGACTTAATTTGTGCCCTTAATAAAATATTCAACAAATGAAAAATGTATCTGATAACTCACTCTACTGAATAGCATGTCCTGATAGCTAAGGACTCCTACTCCAACCCTTCCACTGAAACAAATCAATTTCGCCAATGTCGTTTTTCACCAACTGATGTCTTTTCACCTCATTTTTATCTCAGTGACAGCCCTTTTCCAGTAACCACCATTTACACTGACAACAATCTCCTTCCACCACATGCTCCACTTGTCAACAACAGCCACTTTTATTAATACAAAAATAGTTTCTGGGAGTTTTGTTCACAGTCTCAATCAAGTGTAACAGCGTAAGATGATACGTAGCTTCCTCCCAAATCCTCTTCATGGTTTTTTGTGCTGCTTTACTCAATGACCTAAGGATCTCTGGCTATTTCAGTCATACAGGTACACAGAGACAGCCAACCCCATATGTTTGAGAAGACAAATAAAGGTCATTTTTTGTTTCTGCATTGGAGTATATGATGGTCGTGCTTCTGATGACTGTCACAACACTTAAGCCTGGGGTCTGAGAGCTCTGTCCTCTGTGCAGACAAGTTTTATATCCATGTAAATAAGCCGATACACCAAAGCAGTAAAGCTCTTTAGTTGCATCCTCCTACCAGACCTCTAGCTATTTGAGGCCATGTAAGACCAGCCCTAGAAAGAGGTTTGATATTTTACAAGAAGGTGAGGTAAGCACGTATAGATATGATGTCCTTGTAGATGCTGCAGGGGTCTGTACCAGCTGGAGTATCATGCCTAGGAAAGAAGATTTGGTATTGTGTTGTTATTTTCTGATTGGCCATCTCATTGTCTAACTGAACAGATGGACTCTGGTAGTTAATTCAAGAGAGTAGAAAACTTTACTGAGGCTACTAGAGTGCTTAGCATCAGCAAGGAAGTATGTTATCAATTGACTGAAGAGGAAGCTTCAAATGAGGTGCCTGTCTCAGTGATGTGAGGAATCACATAGTTTACCCATTGGACAGGTTCCTGGAAGGACTCACATCTCTGTTACTGCTTTTAGCCCCCTCACCTCTCAGATGATTAGACATTCAAATGAACAGTTAGATATGGCTACTATATGAGGAAGGAGCTTTATTTATCCTAGACACCAAGTAAAAGTGTCTTTCAACTTTTTTGATCAGCTAAAGTCACAAGAAATGGTACTGCAGATCAGAAAATAACAATTTGTGTTGGGCTGTGACACAACTGACAATGTCACCGGTCATAACGCTTAGGCTTAAAAAAGGCCTAACGACACGTCAGAGCGATGGAATAAATAAATGTGAGATGACTTTTAAATCATACAAAATGAATAACAAGCTAATACTTTTGCTTCTGTAATAGTAAAGCCCCTGTTGTGAAGCAAATTTACATGACAGGCCACAAAAGACCATTGATATTTTATATAAGGTAGTACCCACATAGAGGATTATCTTGAAGACTTCAGAAGGTCAGAGAAGCCAGCTCTCCCAAAGTTACATGTCCCAAAATTAAAGTTATCCATTTACCATCAATTTTGGCTCTTTTCGTATGCACATTATGATACGGTCATTAGTTAAAATCTGAGAATCATTTTTTTTGACAGAGGCCGCTCTGTCACTCCCCTCCTCATCGGGGCGGGGGAGTCAAAATATAATAAAAAGCTTAGGGATACATCACTTGCCTATTACCAAGTTGAGCAAAAAAGATTCAAATAGGGAAAATTAATTTCATTTATTAGTAATCAAATCAGAGCAGGGTAATAAGAAATAAAACCAAGTATCAAAATACCTTCCTTACATCCCAACTTCTTCATGAGCTTAACTTTGCTCCTGTCCTGGTTCTGGCTAGGACAGAGTTAATTTTCCCAAGCAGCCAACATAGGTGAGTCGAGCTTGTCAAGGATGTTTTCTGTACTGTGTGACATCATGTGGGTCTGCCCAGCTCTGAGACAGGCTGAGTGCAGGAGTGTCTGGTCAGTCGTCGGGTTGGTAACATTCTCTGTGTTATCACCATGTGTATTCTGCCACAAGTTAAGTTACTGTTGTTCCCTTCTCCCTGTGTGGTGTCAGTAAACTGTCCTTACCCCAACCTGCAGGTGCTTCTGTCCATGTCTCTTTCCCAGGGTAGCAGTGAGTGAGCAGGGCTGCCTGGGACTGAACCACAATTCCCAATTTCTCTCCCTCCTCCCCTCCAGCAGCACAGGGGGATTCGGAATGGGGATTGCAGTCAGTTCATCATGCATTGTCTCTGCCTTTCCTTCCTCCTCAGGGAGGAGGACTCCTCACACTCTTCCCCTGCTCCAGAGTGGAATCCCTCTCATATGAGACAATCCTTCACCAACTTCTCCAATGTGAATCACTCCTACAGGCTGCAGTTCTTCAAAACCACTTAGCTAACAAGGAAAAGGCTGTGGATGTAGTCTACTTAGACTTCAGTAAAGCCTTCAACACTGTTTCTCACAGCATTCTGCTCAAGAATGGCTACCACTGGCCTGGACAGACAGACCCTCTGCTGGGTGAAAAACTGACTGGATGGTCAGACCCAATGAGTTGGTCAATGGAGCCAAACCCAGCTAGAGACCAGTCACAAGTGGTGTCTCCCAGGGCTCAGTCCTGGGTCCAGTTCTGTTCAAAATCATTATGAATTACCTGGATGAAGCGATCAAAAGTTCCCTCAGGAAGTTTGTGGATGACACTAAGCTGAGAGGAAGTGTCAATCTGCTTGAGGGTAGGGAGGCTCTTGAAAGGGACCTGACCAGGCTGAATCAATGGGCTGAGACCTATGGGATGAGGTTCAAAAATGCCAAGTGCAGAGTCCTGTATAACAATCCTATGCAGTGCTACAGGCTTCAAGAGGAGAAGCTGTACAGCTGCCAAGCAGTGAAGGACCTGGGGGTGTTGGTTGACAGCTGCCTAAACATGAGCCAGCACTGTACCAAGGTGGCCGAGAAGGCCAATGGCATCCTGGCTTGTATCAGAAATGGTGTGACCAGCAGGTCTAGGGAGGTGATTGTGCTCCTGTACTCAGCATTAGTAAGGCCTCAGCTTGAGTACTGTGTTCAGTTCTGGGCCCCAAACTACAAGAATGACATAAAGGTCACAGAATCAGAGAATGGTCTGGGTTGCCAAGGACCTCAAGTTCCAACCCCTCCGCCACATGCAGGGCCACCAACCTCCAGGCCTGCATCTAGATAGGGTTGCCCAGAGCCCCATCCAACCTGGCCTTGAACATCTCCAGGGTTGGGGCATACACCATCTCTCTAGGCAGCCTGTTCCAGCACCTCACCACTTTCTCCATGAAGAACTTCCCCCGACATCTAATCTAAACCTTCACTCCTTTAGCTTCAATCCATTCCCCTTATCCTACCAGTATCTACCCTTATAAAAATCCGATTCCCCTTCTGTCTATATGCTCCCTTTAAGTACTGGAAAGCTGCAATGAGGTCCTGCTGCAGCCTTCTCTTCTCCAGGCTGAACAAGCTCAGCTTCCTCAGCCTGTCTTCACAGGGGAGGTGCTCCAGCCCTCCACATCCTGGAGCATGACCAGAGAAGGGCAACCAGGATTGTGGGGAGCCACAGCTGGTCCAAGAGATTGGAATGCGAGGGAGCAGGATGTGAGTTTAACTCTGACATCAAGCCGATACCTGTGTCCTTGAAGAGTCTGGAGAGTACCGAGAAGAACTGAGAAACTAGATAAGGAATTGCTGGATTGCCACGTAGAAGGCAGCTCATCAAAGCTACAACAGAGAGTCATCCAATGAAATGCTTGTTGCTAACTGTGTTGTCTTGAGTGTGCCAATTGGATTCTAATGCAATGAGATACAGAGAGGATAAAAGAAAGCAGGCTGTAACAATAAATCGCTTGACTCCTCTCAACCCGTCTCGACTCTTTTTACCTTTACTTCTACTTTCTTTCTATTTTCCTGACCATCATGACAACAACACAGGATGATAAAGGGTCTGGAGAATAAATCTCGTGAGGAGTGGCTGAGGAAACTGGGCTTGTTTCACCTGGAAAAGAGGAGGCTGAGGGAAGAACTTATCACTACCTATAATTACCTGAAATGAGGTTGTAGAGAGGTGGGTGATGGTCTTTTCAGCCAAGTGACAAGTGATAGGACAGGGGAAAATGGCCTTAAACTGGGCCAGGGCAGGTTCAGATTAGATGTTAGGGAAAAGTTCTTCACTGAAATAGCTGTTGGGATGTGGAATAGGCTGCCCAGCAAGGTGGTTGAGTCACCATCCTTGGATGTATTTAAAGACAGATAGATGAGGTGCTTAGGGATATGGCTGAGTAGAGGACAGGACTCAATGATCTTAAAGGTATTTTCCAACCTAGTCATTCTGTGATTCTGTAATTCTGTGTGCACTTGCTCTTGGTGTTGTTTGGATTTTTTTCCTTCTTAACTATGTTACCCTAGAGATGATACCACCACCACTGGTGGACTCGCCTTGGCCAGTGGTGGGTCCATTTGGGAGCCAGATGGAATTGCCGCAATTGGATATAGTGGAAGCTTCTGGTAGCTTCTCATGAGAAGCCACTCCTAAGGCCCCTCTACTGCCAAAACTTTGCCACACAAACACAGTACATCCACACAAGCCAGTCTTGGGTTGATGACTGCAAGAAGGCCATTTTAATGGACTCTTTGGCCTGTTTCTTCAGGTTGAGGTCCCAGACATAGTTTTAACATGGTGTTCAGAGTATATTAAATCCAACATTAGTTTCCAAGCAGAATTTCTGCTAGTGCTTGCTCTTTAGCAACTGAGGTCTCAGTTTCCACAGGAATTGAGCATTGCATGATCTCTCTTCTCAGTGCCTAATCAGGTAGCAGAACTCTCAACCTCCACTTTGAATTCAAGTACACTTCAAATTGTTTTTTTTGTTAGAGCTGGGCATCTGCAAACAGAAACCACAAAACTAATTTAAAATTACCCAGTGAAAAATGTCAAGAGTGTATCCTAAATACATATTTCTCTTTGGGACCCAAACAGATTCTTCTGACCTGTAAATCTACCCATTGCTCAAAGCCCCAGGCCCTTTTCTCTCTTTACCAGGAGGAACCCAGCCCTCCTATCCAAGACACCTGATTTTTAGGTTTTAGACATTTACTAAGTCATCCCTCTCAAATAAATTGCATAAAGACCTAAATGAACCATTAGAAGAGTATAGTGGGAATGTTAGAAGGCCCCCAAAGTTAGAGGAGTCTGTCTCCACCTAGTAACACGAACAGGCAGATGATACTTCTTCCATTTGGACTCCTTCAGAGTCATGTCACACACTCCATTGTCTATACAGAGAACTAAGTCATCTATTGTTGAACAGCATTTCAATAAGGTGTCTGAAATGTGTGCAAGCTGGTTCACCCTTACGATCATACTCGAGTATTTACTGTGGAAAGATGCAAAGTGGAGCAATTTAAAGGAGTGAAAGCTCATCTTCCCCATTTCATACATCTTTGTGAGACACAAATTCAGGTCACTTTAGAGAAGGATCTTCAACCCCAGACTCCATAGATTTCTGCCTGAGGGCTTTATAGCTGCTGCAGAACACAATCCGAGTCTGAAAGGTCTTTTGGATTAAGTCTCCAAAATGAAACCAGCACCACAGGGGTGTATTTTCAGATTCTTCACAGAGCTGGAAGAGAAAGGTGTCATAACATAGACTCAGCATATAGTCTCAGGATAACTGTTTGTGTATGTCTGGCAGCAAATGTTAGGCTGACAGGGCAGTGGGATGGGGATGTTAACACTGAAGTTAGGCATTTAAAATTGCCACCAGCCTTTACATCTTTCCTATATCCACATGTCCCTTCACAACTCCTTCTGTGCCATGCGTGGTTTCAGAAGGGACAAATTCTCAGGTAAACAGACCAAGGTGAAAAGATTTTTGCATGTGGGTATGGTTTTACTCGTGTTTTTAACAAACACTTTGGGTTTATGAAATATTTCAATTTAATTAGCAAAATGAATCTCATGAGGTGGACTCAGGAGAGAGTAAAACCATCTTTATATTGTTAATTTAAGGGGTTGAACTGAGGCAGCAGGTAATTCAGAAATGTTAGAGGGGGAACTGCAGACTGAGAGTATCATATGCTTTTGGTATTCCAAAGGGGAAAAAAAAGGTGGTAGTAGTTTTTATAAGACCTTATCGTATTTTTCCACTGAACAACAGCATACAAAGAGGAACAGAAAAGAATATGAACTTTTGTTTCCAATGAGTGGCACACAGAGCCTGTTATTCTTTATATAAACACTATTTTTTCTGTAATGCTTCATACAGAAATCTACATAAAACATTGAATAGTGCTGTTGAAAGGAGTTATAAATATCAAGTTATATCTACAGACATATTAATAAATAAAAAGTATGCATATTTGGATATTGGGCTTTTTCATTTTATGTCCTTTATTTCTCTTATAGTTGCAAAAAAAACTGATTTTTTTGAAAGTAGTGTGTTTCACTGTATTTTAAGGTAATCTTACATAGGACAAAGTAGAATTAATATAATCAAATCAAAATATCTATTTGGTAGAAGAAAGTCCACAGCAAATATCAGCAACATTTTTACTTAACTTTTAAAATACTTACTGCAGCTGGACATAGGAAGCTAACTAGCTATCAGCACTGCAGAAATAGCATTTTGACAATCCCATGTCATTCTGGCTATAAAAAAAATACTAACAATATAAACATCCCCTTAGTGATGCTCTTTCAGAAATGGATTAAATAGTCAATCAGGTTCAATGGTTTTCTGTGGTAAGGAATTGTATACGGCATATCTGCCAAAAGTCATTGCTATATACTCAAAAGCATGTTATTACTTCCCTGTTAGGTCTTGAGGACAGACTAGTGTTCAGCTGGTTTTATCTAGTCCATCTTTCTATTTATATTACATTAATATCTGGAATTCCTATCGCTGTTTGTTTTTATCATCTGAAATTATGGAATGAAAGTAATCGGAATCCTTTTGAGACTCATTATTTTTAAAGTTTTCATGTTGATTTTTGTTAGGCAAGAATGGTTTGAGTAAATTCAGGACTACATCTTTGCCTGGTTGAAGCAGGAGTCTTCAATTGACTAAAAATGCCTTGATCTCACCACTTCACGTCTTAAGTAGAAACACAAGGAGACACAAATCCTCGTATTGGTTTAGCACAAGGAGAGATATCATTTATTGAAACTATAGATCTGTCCAAAAGTGTATCATGGAAGCTTTGTGAAGTTTCAGTCATCACTTTAGTAGGTGATGCCCTAATTCTGTATCCATTCTGTATCTTGCCATTCAGGACAATAATGTCTTAAACAACTGGAAAGAAATCTTTACCTGGTTTTAAATTGCTTCCAGTGTTGTGGGGTTGTTTGTTTTGTTTTTTTTTTAATTTGGTAAATTAGAGGCATTTCAAAGTCCACATAGTCTGTGACGTGTAATGCAACAGCAACCAAATTACTGAGAAAGACACCTGCAAGCAAATCCTACTGTATATCCAAAGATGCTGAGATTTTCTTTATGAGAATTGAATGGGAAATTATTTTCTGATTCTTATGGGATTTTATGATGCCAAATAGAATACTCCTTGATAATCTCTCTTGATGTCTCTTGGAGCATTCAAGAAAAACTCCAATCAAAATTCTAATTTTCCCCTGCCCAGATAGATTGTCAGTGATGTATTGGCTAAGGTAAATTGAGGCGGCCCACTTTAACAATGTATATCATCAAACTTTTTCTTGTTTAACTTCTTAACCTCTTGGTTAATGCTAAAAGCACTCCACTACTGAAATGCAGGTACTATGTATGTAGAGACAACCCATTTGTTAACAGGTTTTTGTGCAGACAGTTTGACAGAGGTTGCCCTCAGTTAGTGTTTAACCCAAAGTCTGTTTTGTTACTATCATCCATGCTTTCCTATGAATGCTGAAACGCCAGGCTTCAGCAGAACGCCCTTAAATTCAGGGGGCGGGGGGAAGAAAAAATAAGTCAGAAATCATTTTTTCTTTTCCCACAGAGCAGCCACTTCCTTCCCTCTCGCCCAACCCCATCACCTGTTCCCAGAAGGTAGCCACGCTTAGGCCATATTGGTAGCTGAGAAATCTGCCATAGCTGAGTGCTGCGTATGGGACAGTGCTGGAAGTGCTCACTCTTCAGTCAAGCCTGGCAGCTGAGAGAGGTGTCCGGGTGCTTGGTGCAGTTGTTTGTGGGCTGTTTGGACCTGAACTTATTAGAGTTCACAACTGCGTGCCTCATTTTCAGGTCTATGAGCTACGTTCCATTGTAAGTCTATACAATCAAACCTGCGTTGCTGCAGCACAGAGACATTCAGGCAATGGAAACCCTGAAACCACCAGCTCAGTACTCCAGGAATATGTCGTCCCATAGAATACCTGTAAGCAATTGCCTTTGTGTCTTTTTCTTCACATCAAACATGATTGTCCTCCCAATCCTAACAATTAAACAGAAATAATTTTGTCAAGCATACTTCTCTAAACATGTCTGCTCCACAGAGGTACAGTAAATAATTTCTTGTCTCTGAATTGGTTTACATTTACACTTCAAAACTGTGAGGAGTAAATCTGACAAAGCTATTTGATCTTTGCATAAAAATGGACTTCAAAGCTGAATGTGTGTTTCTGTTCATTTTACAGCTACAGATTTCCAGCAGAAAGTGATTATGCCTCTGATTACTGATGCCTATTGTAGTAGCAGTTTCATCTAATGCTTTTTTAGAATTTAATCATTGTCTTTTGTTGACCAGTACAGCAGTACAGAGAGCTTTGCACTACATGTGTAAGTGGCTACTGTAATTGAAAAACAGACTAAATCTACTGGATTTTGGTAATTCAGTAAAACATGAATAGGAGAATAAAAATGTCCTCGATGTCTGGATGTGTATTGTTACTTTGAAGCTACTCCTGGCTACCACCATAGGATCAGAGAAGAAGCTAACACCCACTATTTTAAATAATTATTGGATTCGTTTTTCTCATTATTTCTCATTCATTCTATTTTGAGCACCACCCCACTTGATGTTATAATTAGTTCTCTGAAAAACCTTTTGCAGAATAAACAGTTCTGGCTTTGCAGTATCAGAGATATGACAACTATGTGTGTTAGGCAGAAGAAAGAATTTAGTTGTCAAAATTTGCTAGAGGGACCAAAGTTTAATTTGAATATTAGTAAAAAAGGCACGTACATAATGTTTGCAAACAACTTCCAGTTATGTTAGGATGTGACTTGGTACACCAAAACTTTTAAAGCTACATGTTAATGGATCCTTTGGGATGCTTTTCTAAATGATGTCAAACACATGTACCCAGTCTCAAACATAGAGATGCAAGTTTGTGATCAAAACGTAGAAGGAAAACAGTCATCTTTGCTGACGATGCTGACGTGAGCACGTCTATTCAAAAGAAGCTTTAGGAATTTCCATCTGTTCATCTACAAGCATTTTTAACATATTCCAAACATTTTTTTAAAGCAGGAAGACTGTAAATATCCAGAAAATTAAAGACCCATAAATGTCTGTCTTTTCTTTCATCTTTCCTGTTTTCCCCTCCACCTCTTCCTTAGCCTTTTAACTTCTGCACTCTCTTTGCTCCTGACTTTTCACACCAGAGGGAAATACCAGGTGCTTCCCCTTCCTGCGATACACAGTGAAAATGGAATATTACCAGAGTCTAAAAGCCTTCACAGGCCAAGAACCACTCTCAGCCAGTGCTAACCCATCAGTGGACACTGCCTATACAGTAACTGTTACATTTATGACATTTCCACAAGACTTATAGTAGGTAAAAGCCTCCAAGAATGGTTGTCTCTTCTCTCATTACAAATTCAGTTGCAGAGGGGATTATATGCATCAGATATAAAGATGTCTCAGAGTACTGAATATCAAACCTTGATTCAGGAACTGAACCAGTCTTGATTGCAGCTCACGCAAAGAGATGAAACCAAAGAGTGTCTAGTGTGTTCAGCGCATTCAAAGGCAGTGCTTCAATATTTAATAAGACTGGAAGAAATTTTGAGATCTTACAGTTGTCTGTTGGTATAATTTGAGGTACACGGCATTAGTAACAAGTTGACATGGTGTCATGGCATGACTTCTCACTTTCCTCTTCTCCAGATGTCCACTCACCTCTGCAAAATGAGTCGGCAACCATTTCCTTTCCAGAAAAATACTGTGTGTTCCTGGAAAGTACCGGAAAATAAGGAAGTCATTCAGAATGCTAGAGCCAGATTGCCCATGGCTAAATACAAGTAGGGTACCACTTCTGTTTCAGCTTTTCCATTCATCCTGTCAATTTTTTCCAGTGGAAAGAATTCAGGTGTCCCTCATTATCCTTCTGTGCTGTTCTAGCAAATAAAGACACAAAATAAAATTACATTCTTTTCATTGGACAGTGTTTTAATGAATCAAATAGTATAAAGTCAATATTAGTATTCATGTCACATTCAATTATCTCCCTACCATGTCCCCCCCATTTGCTTTTTTTCATCTGTTGGTTCATCACACAATGTTAATTAGGTCACTTCAAATGGACCATAATTGACAATGGCACTTTTGCAGGTTTATATTTTCACACAGAAAATCTGAGAATAAATTAATGACCAGCAATTTTGACAATTACGGTCAATTAAATTTGTCAACATCACGATTGACAAAATTAATCCATATTTAATATTGAAACCTTGACATTAAGAATGCAGTCTTGGCAAGTAACCAGATTTAAGTGACAAATATGGAATACTGCATCAGAATTATTCTCTCTCAAATGATACATGTTTCAATATTGATGTCCTTTAGATCCAATAACCTACTAATAGACAACAACAAAAATATTACTGAAGCTCACATACATTGGTGGAAAGAAAAATCTTCTGTTTAATGATAATACCGTCGTTTAGGCTTTAATGAAGGCATTAAATATTGGAAAATTCCAAGGTTAATTTTTCAGTGCTTTAATTGCATGCATTCTACGTCTAAAACTTTCCTTAATATAGCAAAAGCTCTGGTTGCAAATTTTTATAGGCAAACCCCAGGATGCCTTGGCAATTTACTGTCAATGCTCAACTTGAATCTTATACAATCAGGTCCATGGACAAGAACTACAAATTTTGTTTAGTCTTCTGGGCAAGCTACATGCACTGTTAGTAATCCTTCCCCCATCCTTAGGCTGCATATACCTTATAGTCACAATAAATAAATAAATAAATAAATTTTTTAAAAAGTTAAAAAAATAGCCAGATTGGATTAAATGCAAATTTAATTATATCAGAATTAAAACATCTGAATAATGATGACTGTAGCAAAATAAATTAAAACACATTGTAGTCAACAGTGTTTGTGCTATACTTATTAAAGAACCAAACATGTTACAAAGGTCTCCTTCCCAGGAAGCCTTGCAGAGCAGATTGTACCAAACCAAAACCGGGTAAGACTGGCAGGAGTTTAGCACTGCTGGATCTGGAAGTCAAACAAAAAGTCAATTAACTGAACTTCATTTCAGAAAAAAAAAAAAAAAAAAAAGAAAACTGCAGTTTGAAATCCTGTTTATTGTTACTACCTTTTGCTTGGCTACATTTTGCCCCGGGGATATACACAGGTCAAATAGTTGCATTAATGCAATTCAGACAAGCTTTTTGAAATTAATCCCCCACACTTTGCAACACCCAGGGAGACTTCTGTCTTCTGTGGTCATTTGGAAGTCATTAGTCAAGCTAAACAGCCATGAAAAGCATTGATGGGACAGGGTAGTAAAGCAGACACAAAAAAATCCTTATTATCCAAGATATATTAACTGCATGTTTAACATGGAGCTAGTGCTATATCAACTGTAAAGCAAGATGGCTTGACAGACATTGATATAGTTGGAGCTGTATTATCATAGTAAAATGCAAATTGAGGATAATAGCTGGCAAATCTGAGAATAGACTTCATTAGCTTTCCAGACATGTGCTTGCATGTGAACAGCATATTCCCATATTCATTTTGACCTAAAGCAGCTAAATGGGTTAAAAAAATTAACAATCTCTTACTAAACTGAGTTTTCTTATTGAAATACAGAGAGATTTCCATTTATGGTCACTATTTTCAGAACCTCCAGGAAGACCAAATCAAATTTAATTGGAAATTAGAGCAGAAAGAGGTACATGTCCTGTACACTTTTCCTTGTATTTTTCAGAGGGGAAGACAGCATGTGATAACATAATGCCTGAAAAAAATCTAATATTTCAATTGCTTTGCGGGAATTATTTTAATCTTTCTTTAGCTATTGGAGTCATTGGACTGGGTGGAGAATGCCAATGAGATAAAAATTTAAGTCCTTAAGATTTATTAGTAGTTTTTGCATTACTAAAGTGTTTAAAGGGTTCCAAAATAAACAGTTCTAGCTGAGGCAGTCTTAATCCAGAGTGGAAACAAAATTGTTTAAAAGCAAAAATAAAGGCACTTTAAAAATAAGTAGCTAGAAATAAAGCAAAGGGACACAACTCAAAATCTATGTTAGGAAAGAGAAATATGCATTAAAATTCCAGATTTTCAGAAGTTTCACCAGCAGAATGCCACATTTTGGTTTTCAACCCAAAGCAATCAATATTCTTGGGTATTGAACACTACTGGCAACCTGTTTTCTTCAGTCAGGTATTTCCTTTTGTCTTTTCCAATTATGTCAGAGCAACCAGAGCTGGGAATCCTTCTGTCTGTGATCCATGTCACCATTTCTGACAGAGCGATGGTGATAATGGAATGATGTCAGCTTATTCCCTAAAGAAAATGCATGGTGAGCACAGTCATTATAAAAGTAAGAAGGGAAATAGTATAAAAGGTTATTTGATGACTGACAATAAATGTGTTCTCCACAATGGACTACACTACAGTTCTCATTTCTATATGGACCATAAATCTTGCATTTCTTCAGAGAACAATTCGATTGTTAATTAAGCAAGAAATCAAAAAATGGGCCAATGGAGGATAGTGCCCCTCCAGAACAAAGGCTGTCTGACTCTCCAAAGACACCTCACTTGACTGTACCTATGTATAATCCTATGTATTCCCTGACTTTGACCTCCTATTTCTTTGTCACATTTCTGAGATCCATACACACTACTAAATCCTCAAAAGAACCACCTTGGGCATAACTTGTACAGTAAGAAGCAGGAGCACAAATCCAACAGATTTTCACAGGGTGTTAAAAATTGCTCATAGAAAAAGCAGGCATCAGAGGATGGCTTTGAGGAACCAGCTAGGCAGGCTGGCTCTGAAGCTTTCTGTTTCCACAGAATGACAGAAAACCTGCAGTTTAGTTGGTGTTATTCCTATCCCAAATTTTCTGTAGAATAAGCCATTTTTTATTTTAGCTGTCTTTTCTTTGTGATGCGTGTTAAAAGAAATTCCTTTCCTTCTTCTGATCTGGCTTGTACAATATTTGTTGTATTTCAGAGATCAATGTGTAAATAAATAATTTTGAATTTACATCCTTTTCCTTTTAGGCTTCTTGCTGCCTCAACAGTTACTTACTCTAATTTGTAATTAAGTCTAAGTCACAGATTCACACACAGAATCACAGAACATTAGGAGTTGAAAGAGATCTCGAAAGATCATCCAGTCCAACCCCCCTGCCTGAGCAGTCATTCCAGACATGTAAATGGCAGGCAACGTTAAATGCAGATCAAGTCCCAGGATACAAAAACCTCATTCCTACCAGTCCTAAAAGTGCATAACTGCTTAGATTATGGACTCTCAAGAAAGTGAAGTCTAATATAAAAATACTCTAATATAAAGTCTAATAGAAGTCTAAAGAAGTCTAATATAAAAATACTCAAACTATTCATACCTTGTGAACTGTCAAAGGTCCATCAAACATCAGCACAATGTTTTTCTTTCTGTATCAATTTTTTGGCTAAAAATCTTTCTCCAATGTTTTAGTAGCCACCTTTCAATAGCGTATGTGACAATAGTCTTTAAAAAATTTGCTTATTTTGTAAAGATGGGGGAGTAACTTATTAAATAGGTGTTGTGTTAAACATGTCAAAGAGCACTAATGGGGATAGCATTCTTGGCAGCAAGAACTTATCTCAGTAATAAGGTATTGGACTGAAGAATTTGGTGCCTTGGATGTCAACGTAGGTAAACAGAAGAATCATGAGATTCCTTTGGAGTACTTTATTAACTCTTAGATGACACATAGATACAGTAAAATCATAGAATATCCTGAGTTGGAAGGGATTCATAAGGATCATCAAGTCCAACTCCTGATGAGAGCATGACCAGATCTGTCTTCTGTAGCAACTTCAGGGGACTCTTCGATGTGTTCAATTGAAAACTTTGGAAGATGGTCTTAGTGAAGCAAAAATATTCTTTGTACCACTGCTGCTGCATTTGGGAATGTCATTAAAGGAAGTTTGTTCTGGGTGTGCTCAGCCTTTAATATTGACATTTTTTATTTAATATTGAATGTTTGTTTTTGCAGCCATTTTTGCTCATCAGCTGTCACTGTGGGGTTTTTTTGATAGTGGTCTTTTTAGATGTCTGGGAGTGCACCCCAGCCCTTGATTTGGCAAAAATCAAGACTGGTAACACTTAACTGAAAAGGATGCTGTGCAGTTCAGCTTTCTGATATTGGTAAGATGATTTTCAAACCCTCAAATTGAAGCCACAAATAAAGTATAAAAAAGGATCTTACTATTTACATCTAAATTTTTAAGGAATCATTTGAATACTATTTGAGAACATGCATTATTTATTTTTTTAACCAGAGAATGCAGATGAAGAAACCCACTGATCATAGCATGAAAAGTGTAATAAGTCCCCTCTTCTCAGGGATGAGGATGAAGCTTTGAAGTTGTCGTCACAATTATACTGAACACTCTTCAGTACCTCTGCAAAGTTGCACAAAGGATGAGGCTGAATACGCTTTCATATAGATAATGTTTCTTCTGACAGAAATGAGCACTTTGTAGATGGTGTCAATAAGATATAAATACAGCCTCGAGTCACACAAACATATAGGAGAAAATTACGGATAACTGAAACCTCCCAGGAAAGGTCTACATCCAATATTTTTATGGCATGGTTGATGCACTGCAGCCATCTTTTCTCCAGAGTCATTTTCTTTTCTATTAAGAGCCGTGGAGGGCACATGGCAATTCTCTGTCATCCCTGCTTGGTTGGGATGAGCAGGAATTCCCACAGCACAACCACATGCTTTGACCTGCCCCCACCAGCTGAACATTTCTTTTCATGATTTTCTAATGCTTCTACCAGGTTAGTAGCAAGCAACGAGGAACAGATTTGACTAGTGCGGGACCCCATGAGAGCTGAACACACACCACCAGCACACACAGCTCAAGGGTGGCTCCAGCTGCCATCTTTGCAAGCAGTATTTTCTAGCCCAGGCTCTGGATCTGTGTGAGCTGAAAGAAGAACTTTCTCCTGTATAACTAATGAGTCATTTGCATGGTTAAGTTATGGTTTTGGAGGAAAGATGTCAGTCAGACATGCCTGCAGAAGGGCTACTTTCCCTGAGCATCCAGCTCATTCCTTTGGCTTGGTGCGTTTAAACACATCATTTCTGGTTCAGCTTGGGAGGGAGGGCATTTGCATCATTTTTTGTTGGTTTCTTTCCCTGTTCTTCTCTGCTAGGTTTTTATGATGTATTAAAGAGGATTAACCCCAGCTGACAGCTCAGCCTCACACTGCCACCTATTTACTCCCCACAGTGGGGCCACAGAGAGAATCAGAAGGGTGAAAAAGAGAAAACTCACGGGTTGAGATAGAAACAGTTTATTAGGGAAAACAAAAGCTGGGTGAGCAAGCAGAGCAAGACAAGGAATCCATTCCTCACTTCCCATGGGCAGTCAAGTGTTCAGCCATCCCCAGGAAAGCAGGGCTCCATCACAGATAATCATTACTTGGGAAGACAAACACCATCACTCGGAACACCTCCCCTTCCCTCCTACTTCCCACAGCTTTATATGCTGAGCATGATCATAGAATCATAGAATCATAGAATCATAGAATCATAGAATCATAGAATTTTAAGGCTGGAAATGACCCCTAAGATCATCTGGTCCAACCATTAACCCACCACCACCAAGTCTACCCTTAGACCATATCCTCAAGCACTGCATCTACCCGTCTTTTAAACACCTCAAGAGATGGGGACTCAACTACCTCTCTGGGTAGACTGTTCCAGTGCTTGATGACTCTCTCAGTAAAGAAGTTCTTTCTAATATCAAACCTAAATTTTCCCTGGCGCAACTTGAGGCCATTACCTCGAGTTCTGTCGCCTGTTACTGGGGAGAAGAGAGCAACCCCCACCTCACTGCAACCTCCTTTCAGGTAGTTGTAGAGAGCAATAAGGTCTCCCCTCAGTCTCCTCTTTTCCAAACTAAACA
>VXBZ01001923.1:431361-505221 GCA_013399135.1 Heliornis fulica | reverse complement strand
CCACTCTTCCCTCCAGGCCACACTTCCTCAGTTTGCCCACCAGGATGCTGTGGAAGACACTGTCAAATGCCTTACTGAGGTCAAGGTAAACCACATCCACTGCCCTACCATCACCCATCCACCTGGTTATAGCCTCATAAAAGGCTATTAGGTCAGTCAGACATGACCTCCCCTTGGTAAAACCATGCTGACTGCTTCTAATAACCCTCTTATCCTTGATGTGTCTAGAGACAGCACCAAGGACAAGTCTTTCCATCGCCTTTCCTGGGATGGAAGTGAGGCTGACCGGTGTGTAGTTACCCAGGTCCTCCTTCTTGCCCTTTTTAAAGACCAGAGTGACGTTTGCCTTTCTCCAGTCCTCAGGCACCTCTCCTGTTTCCCATGATTTCTGAAAGATGATGGACAGCGGCCTAGCAATGACTCCCGCCAGTTTCCTCAGCACCCTCGGATGCATACCATTAGGACCCATGGATTTATGGATGTCCAGACAGCTTAACTGGTCTCTGACCCAGTCCTCATCAACTGAGGCAGGCTCCTCATTCATCTCGGCCTCATCCAGGACCTCTGACATCTGTGGCTCTTGCCAACAGTCCCCAACAGTATAGACAGAGGCAAAGGCGGCATTCAGTAACTCTGCCTTCTTTACTGTCCTCAGTCACCAGGGCACCTTCCTCATTCACCAGTGGACCCGCACTGCCTCTAATATCAGTTTTATTGGCTATATATTTAAAGAAACATTTCCTGTTATTCTTAACCTCCTTTGCAAGATTTAATTCCATATATAGAGATAGATAGATAGATAGATAGATAGATAGATAGATAAAGTTATATAAAGCTAATAGTTCTAAGAGCATTTTTTATTATGGCATTATTATGGTCAAAACAATTGTGCAGTTTAATTATAGCTCACATCATCTATTTCCAAACAATCATGATTGATTACTCTGAAGTGCAATGTATGGAAATTGATTTAAGGATAAAAAATAGAACCGATAGAAATATAAAGCATGGAGGAGGGGAAAGAAAAGCAACAGAAACTAAATATGCATATCGCTATTTTTCCAAACTCATTGCAAAACCGTATCATTTAAAAGCATTCAGAAATGAGGTCAGCTTCTGGAAGATCATGTGGTTCTGACTTTACTGAACCACTGTTCTGTGATCAGCTCCGTATGTGTCATCCTTCTGCTGTGTAAATTTGTTTTCAAATTCTAAAGATATCATTAAAGTGACATGTCTGCAGCCCGGTATGAAAGACCAAACACTTTGCAGTTAAGACAAAAAAAATCCCCAAGATTTTTTAGGCATTAAAGACACTCATAACTGTTTTGTGATTACTGTTTAATCATCAGAAACATCCTGCTTACTCCTTGAGAGAATGAAGCTTCCAAGAAGCTAAGAAAAATATTATTGCAGACACAGAGCTTCAGGTCTTCCTCCTCATTTAAACATTTTGCCTTCTGATTTCCTAAGAAAGGCAAAGTCACACTGGCTTTCACATCATTGTCTTAAAGCAACAGCAAGAAGTACATAACCTAAATATTTAGGAAAAAAAAATTGCTGTATCATAGAAAGCTTTTAAATTTTTGATGCAAAGCCAACATTACTCAGATGATTAAAGCAGCTTCATAGTAGAGGGAGGTAATGAAAATAACTTGGGTTTGTAGCCTCTATTTCCCTAAAGCAAGTTTGACAGTGCTTGGAGGGTTTTGTTTTCCTTTTGTATGTTCTGTCTTTCTGAGCATAAAGAGTACTCAGACAGTACTCAAGCATTTTTAAAATAAAGAGGGAGAGTGGAAATATTTCTGAACCAGGAGTATATGACACAATAGTTTTAATTATCAAAATTAATATAAAAATTTGTCTAAAGTAACAGTAACAAAATGAACTATTCTTAGAAAGGTAGATCCAAGGTTATTCAAACAATACTATAATCTTAAATATTTCGTGTTCAGTTAAATTATTCATCCTTGCAAATCACACCAAAAAATTATCCTTATTCTTATAGGAGCCGTGGAAAAAATACCGAGATCCTTGACACAATCTTTGGTGTTGTGCTCAAATAATCCAGGGCAATGAAAGAAAAAATAATCAAAATGAAGAACTTCAATCAAAGTGTTGGCATCCAGACATAAGTAGTTGACTAAATGTGTCCAATAAAGATCACTGATCCAGGAGACAATTTCATCCTTGCCTATGATTTGAATAGGAAAACATCTTTGAGATGTTTATGTCTTTCATGATGATCTTAAGTCAATTTAGAATATATTTACTTGGATTTGTAGGACTAAATACCTAAGAACCTAAAGACCACAGTGCCATAATGAAACACATTTGGAAAACCAGAGGTTTCCTGCCACCTGTAACTGCAGTTTAGAGGTTTTGGGCAGTAAAGGAAAGCGTTGACTGTGCAGACATAATGAAACTGAGTGACTGGAATATAAAATGACAGGGCAAGTTCAGTGTAGTTGAAGAGGAATCTGGGAAAAGATCAATTAAAAAAAATTTACATATATGGGATTGAGCTCTGAACTGGCTATTATCTCTGAAAATAAAAAATCTTTGGTCATAATGGATAGTTCTGTGGAAAAAAATGATTAATGCCAAGTAGAACTCAAAAAAGGAATTTAAAAATAGATATTATTAAGAAAAGATTAAAAACCAGAAGAGAGATGGTTATACAACTGCATAAATCAATGTTCCTGCCACATCAGGAATGCTGTTCATGCTGGTGGCCCAGGCTAAAACAGGGTGTGGAAGGAGCTCAGGTGTTCAGAGCTCAAACCTCATGAAGATGTTTCTGCACGGCCTGAGCCTTGCAGAAGACAAGCAGCCACTCATGGCTCCTGTGAACTTTTTTTGTGACTCATGCAATTCAGCAGTCAATCAAAATAGTTCAGCCTTGTGATGACAGATACTGACATATCTAAACTGGAGAAGGTGTCACAATATTTCCTAGCTTGGAGTCAGCAAAAAGCAGGGTCTTTGACTGCTTCCTGAAGCTGAGGAAACATTTTGGGAGAAGCATTATCCTGTACTTGCATTCTCCCTACAGTACCCTCTGTTGGTTACTCCCATAAATGGGACACCAACTAAACAAACACAATTGCTCTTACATTCTGGTAGGGAATTGGACCGGTTTTGTCTGGTTGTGTCTATCAAACTATCGAACAGGCCTCACAAAAGCCAGATAATCAGTGTATTTATAAAGAAAATAAGAAAAGGCTGATGACTAAGCCACAGTTTATTCTTCAAAACATCTCTCTATTAACCAGCATAGATTCATCCCTCTTGAGTCCAGCTGAGACAGGTTTTTTTCTGTTCAAGAGCTGCTTTCTTACAACACCCTTATGCTCGTGGTGGCAGTTGCATTAACAATCAATGAGTTTTACGGGTTATCTGCTGCAGTTGGTAACTAGATCATGGTTTCTTCTTTCTCCCAAGATGATGAAGAGGAGGCAGGGTAACACAGATCCCTACAGAAATCTGCTGGTAGGGATGTTCAGAGGGAAGAGGCAGAGGCATACAGCTTGTCCCCAACCACCTGGTCGCACTAAGTCCTCAGCGGGCAGAAACTACCTGGCAGCCAGAGGTACCAAGAACTCTGGACACTGAGACATGGGCAAGGAGTATTGCAGCTAACTACGTCCAACAAGGACCTATTGATGGTGCTGTTCAGAGGACCAAAAACAGCATCCCTGCCACAACCAGACTCACATTCATAATAAGCCAAGTCCTCATTCAGTAGTCTGAGACTGAAAAAAAAAATGTTTTTCTCTGGTTTATTGTCATTCAGTGTAGATTTCTTTACATTTAAATATTATTAATTGGAAATTATAACCAAACACTTTTTTCATTGGATCTGAAAGTTGTTTTATAAAGCTGTTATGCCCCATACTGTTTAGAAATCCCCATGTGTCATGAACGTACCTGATTTGCCAAATTTTTTTATTAAGATATGTTAGGTACTTCACAAAAATTTTTTGGATACACAACAGGTGTTCTGAAAAAAAAAATATTCAGAGAACCAAATAGTCAGCTGATTAAAGCCACAGAAGTTCACACTAGCAAAAAAAAATATTAATCTGGAGGTCAGTGTCTTGCTCACTGCCTTGAGCTCTTGTCAACATGTGTTTTTGACTTATTCCACTCTCTATTGAAACAAATGCCAAAATACTGTTTTGGTTTTTTAAAGCAAAGAGTCCTTATCTTCCTTATCTCCTTCTTAGTCCAAATTATAGCCAAACTCTGTCAGGCTCCTTAGATATTTACTTTCCTACTGAATTTCACTTTATCAGAGCAACCTTTGTAAGACTGAAGTAAGTCATGTACAAGATGGACACTCACCTACATTTCATTCCAAACATAATTTTTAAATTAGGACATGAATAATCAGGACCTGTGTATCGACCTGAGGTAAGTTTCACAGAAGGACTTGTTCTCTAGGGATTTCATCCATTGGCCCAATATAGGTCCAGATTATTCATATTCCAGGCCTCTTTTGATTTGCAGGTGCTATGAGGAAGCTTTAAAAGGAATTTTAGCAATATAGAGACATTGGGGGTAAAGATCATTCAATTTAGTATCCATAAATAGTAACTTGTGAAGCACTCTGCATTGACCAAGTAGAAAAGAAGAAGGGGTTATTTACATGTGAAGTATTTTTCTGTGAATTTTGGTATGAGATCAATGTGGAAACTGGACTGTTTTGATTTTTGAATGAGCACCAAGTGTTCAGGTAGGCAGTCGCAAGATGGTAGACGGATTGAAATGCATATGTGGAAGGATGATGGACCCACGCAGAATTACAGGACTTGTAATGAAGGAACAAACTGATAAATCTGTTTGGTTTGAAAACTGCATTAATCTACACATTAAGTATTATTATCCATATTTTGCTCTTGCTAGCAGGTCTCCCAGGAAAACAGCAATGTTCTGTGTTGAGGATAAGTAGCTACTTATGTGTAAAAAGCCAGACAGTAATAACCAAGAGACTAATTTACCTATTTGATATTTCACTAAGCATTTCTTAGAACATTTCTGCCTATGATTCAGTGTGCAAAAAAAACCTCTAAATAACCTTTGTAAATGCCTTTAAACATGCTGCTTCTACAAGTTCTAAATTACTATGAGATTTTTAATTGAAAAGTATTAGAATAATTCAGCCAATGTCAACGACAGACCTGCAAACATATATCCTTACTTTCAACAAACTCTACTATCTAAGTTACCTGAATACCCTTTTAAATATGCTCTCACATTTTTATTTCATACACTTGAATTTTCTTTTTCTGTAATGGTCTCCCTTCAGCCAACAGCAATCATTTTATTTTTTTCTGAGTGGATTTAAAATGTCAGGTAGCATTTGCTATAAGACATTTTTTTTGTGTCTTAGTTAAAAGCACATTTGCAGTAATTATTTGAAATAAACATGCATTTCATGACTACTTCCAATTTCATGACCTCCTGAGTGTCCAAACAAGGGGAGAACACTTTCATTCCATTTCCTATTTAGGGCAGTTCAACAAAAACTTTTCCATTTCACTCTGATGTAAATTCACTGGGATATGGTGTAAGCTTATAACAAGATGCTTTTTGAAAGCACTGAAAAACTTTTTAAACTGTGATATTTTTCCTCTATAGGAAAACATAGGAAATGTTTGCCTAACTTGTTAATGTTGCCAAACAATACTCTGAAAACAAGGGAAAAATCACAGACCTGCTGTATTCACATGTGCTAGAAGGCATTTTCACCCCCGCATGTTTTGTAATGGCAAGCTGAACCAACCAAATAGGTTTACCAAATGAAAAAAAAAAAAAAAAACAGAGAAGCTCTTTATTTTAAACCTGAAATGCATTATCATAATTATTAGTTCAAGAAAGTTTTAGAAATATTTCTTTAAAAGGCAGTGCAGTAAGACATCTTTTGAAACGCCTTGACATAGAAAAATAAGTCTCTAACTCCTGGAAAATATTTATTCCAGTGTCAGTGTTTCCCTGACTTTAAATAGTAAATAAATAGAAGTAGATAAAAAAGAATGATTATACATCAAACTAAACACTAAGAAAAGTATGCACACCTGTATGAATTAAAGATATTTCGAGTAGTTCTTTTAATTAACTATCACAGTTTTAACAACCTTCTTAGATTTTTCATTATTTTCAAAAGTCTAATATATTCTAAATTTCTTCAGTCAAATATTATTTAAGATATATTTTCACATAATACTGATATATATGGCAACTAATTTTCCTTGGTTATACTAAATACCTGACCCAAATTTTCAACAGTTTCACTTTTTAATATCAGCTAAGTAATATCAGTAATTAAAACACAATAGCATGTTCTCAAGAATAATTCTTACAACATAAAGAAAAATATTCATAACTTATATACCTACAGCATGAAATTCTAAACATATCTATCCTTTTTTTTTCTTTAACCAGCCTTCAGAAAGAAATATTTTGAATTTTTATTCAGATATGGAAAACAATTAGGGATCTGTTAGGTTTATACTTCATTAGTTCTTAAATTACATACAATAAAATACTAACACAATGTTGTACAGGAAACACATGAGGTTTTTTCTAGTAGAATGTAAATTATACTTAGCTTGAGAGGTAAATAGACATATCAGAAAGTATTTTAGCAGCTAAAATATATTAAAAATTACATATCTCTAGTTCCATAACTGAAACCTGATGTTTGGAAATTTAAATAATTTCAAAATATTTCAAATTTTAAAACATTGCCTTTTATTACCTAGTCTGTTATTCTCTATTCAGTTATAACAAAAAAATTTTCCTTATGTCTGTAAGCAAATATGTCTTCTTAACAAAGAACGAAACACAGTACCCAAACTAGTATTTTGCAAAGAATCAAACAGTTGTATTCATTTAGCTTTTACTGAGTCCTTATCTTTAGCTTACCTCAGAAATCAATTCTCCAGCTTGCATTCTTCTTGGATGTCTTTGAAGCACATTCCTACTCTGCCAAGACCACGCATACACATACTTTGGCTTTATTTATATCATTCATATGGAAATACATTATGTTAAAGAGCCTCAACACCACAGTGTAAGAAGATTATGGATGGTAGCGGGAATATCATGTTCTTGAAGAGCCTCATAAAGCATAAGTTATTAAGTAGGCACTGTCTTGAACTTGAATTTAGCTAAATAGAGATGAAAGCTTGTCAAAAAGTTGAAATGATACCCTAAGAAATTGACAAAATTAATATATTATTTTAAGTCATGAATAGTTAACCAGAAAACTAGATGGGCAGATATGCTGTTGTTTTCTCTTTAATCAAATTATGAACTCTCTCTGTTGTAGGCACAGATGTTTAATCGTATTTCCATAAATAATTATTTAAATGATAACCTAAATATTCAACTACTGTTAATATTTAAAATGCATTCATTGATGTTGTGATGTAGTGTAAAATAATAATAATAAAAAAAATCATAAATGCTGCCACAGGTAATTATTAGTGGCTTAGCTGTCAGTTAGTCTAATCAACTAAAAGACCAATTACTCTGATGATACACAGGTTGAAAGGCTGGTTAAAGTGGAGTTCATTGCTGATATTAGGTTGTGTTTGGGAGTTCTGATTGTACAACAGTGGGGGTTTTTTGCCCCTGTGAATTATTATAATGAGGATATTTTGCATTTGAATCCACACACAGTAACTTGTTCTCAATTTTTATCTCTTAAACTTGCTTAGATCCTTAAAACATGCACAGCACATTTTCCATAATGCAAGTTCTGCATTACGTTTCTTTTTAGGAGAAAAAAGGCTTTGAATAGACACAGCACCACAAAATTTGTCCTGCAAACTTCCTTTCCTTTCATACGCATCTATAGAGAGCTGAGTAGGTCGTGTAAGAAATTCGGCCTCCAAAGGATAGTAAATAGCCCTTGAAACTTCTACATACAAAACACAGTTGTATCAACCTTTGGAAGATGTTTCCCCTCTGAAACGTCAACTCTGAGGTGACTTTTCAGATCAGTGAAAGCAGTCTGGAAGGACATATCACTCAGATGAATAGCCTGCTGCTATTGATTCACTTTCAGAGGACAGTCACTATAGCATTAATTAATTTTAAAGACTCATAATAATGTATCAATTAAAAATATATTTCGACAGACAAATCACTAATATGGAGGCAAATTAGACCAGGATGGCAATTTTCTAAAAATATCTCCCCAAACACTCTGAAGAATATTTTCAATCTGTTCATGAGTTGCACACTAAGAGGCACAGAACCAGAGTACTTTAAGAAATCTAAGGCTTTACTCTTTACTGTTCAAAACTTCTCAGTTTTTTTTTAAAGAAAGATCTGCTTAGCTTCCTTAGTGATTATGTAATTTTAGTCTACAGATTGCTGAGAATATGTACCAGACCAGCTGCTGAAATGTTGAGAAAATACATATAGGTGTTTTGAATCTAGTTCAAGTATTAAGCATTGTAATGCTGTGTTCTTACCCAGGATACTACACCAATAACTGTGTCTCTCCTTACATAAAATAGTCTCATAAATTGGTTTGTATTTATGAATTTTATTCCTGTTGCAAAAATTAAGACATATAAATTATATAATCTTATTACACACTGCCAACTTCTAAGAAGAAAAATAAACCAAATTCTTTTAACAAAATGAGATTCTGCATCTACTAAACAAGAAATAATGACTAGAGTGTATTCCAAAAACACTTAAAACAGTCAAAATCTCACATAAACTGTATGGAAAAGAAATAAAACAACTCATGGAAGTAAGTAATGAAGCCAGAGGCACTTTCTCTCCTGTTCAGATGCCATGTATGTAAATAAAGAATGAAAAACTTTTAAAAGATTCATCTTGTGGCGCATAATAATTGGCAAAATTACCAATTCTTTTATTGCTGAGTGCAAGCACTTGCAGTTTCACTTGTCCATTACCGAGCTCCTGAATTGCAAGTGAAGAGTATAATTATTTAGTTGCATTATTAGCTCATTTTAGCAAATTAAATTAGTTTTAAGTACTTGGTATGTTAATGTATTTAACTTACAGTGTCTCCTGCTATTGTTTTTCCTGAGACTGAAAATTATTTAAACAAAATATGAGCAAACTGAATTATAAATCTCAAATTGTCTTAATATGTAATGAAACATCATTGCTAATGATGGACCACTATATGATGTGATTTGACTTAGAAAACAAGCTTAGATTAACTAGTACTTGCAGAAAGAGCAAATATTTTGTTTGGTTTAATTTTCTGCATTAGAATTATTTACATGAATCAGATGGTAAATGTGGAAGACAATGCTGAGGTGTCCTTACATCTTGATGGAAGATAATTAATGTTTCAAGCTGTTCCACCGTGCTAATAAAGAAAAGATCACTATTAAACCTTGTCTTTTATTTCTCAACTGATCAATGTCAGCAATGTGATTTATTTAAAGAGAGGGGAAACTTGAACCATGACAGCTTAACAAACACACGGATGTTGTTCTGCTTCGTATCGCTCTTAAATAAAACGTTAACATTTTACATCATTTTCCATTAAAAAAATAAATGCAGGATATATCTCTTTATAGCGATCCTTATAACAAGTATCCTTTATTCAGTTAAATTTTTTATTTCATAAAATATAATTGCATAAGCTTTATTTCACAATTAATATGCAAGATACGTTAACTAACACGAAAGAGAAAAATGTGTATTTTTAAAATTCTTCAGCCGCTTGATCTGGGATTAGGAGATCTTATGCAATACTATATTCCCTTAGACTGAAGACCCTCAGGAGGATTAAACAAACATTCTTTTTTTACTGTTTCAAGATGCAGTCTCTCCCGGGAAAAAATTACTGAGCCTTTTTCTCCTACCATTTCATACCAAAAAAAAATAATTGGCAAATAAGAATTTAAATTCTAAGAAATGAATAGTAATGAACTGATAACTAAAATATTGCTTAAAGGTTCAAATACACGAAGATTGTAATAATAATACTATTCTGTTAAGCTATGTATACTTCATTGAAGCCAGCGGAAAGGAAAACATACCATATCACCACCATACCGCAGGCATTTTCGTACAACCTAGTGCAAATTCAAAGCTTTCTACGACTGTGCCCAATAAAACAGCCACAACTATTTTTAAATACATCAGGAGTCCATGACCCCATAAGTAGTAACTTCCCTTTCTTGATGGAGTGCACATCTCACTTTTGTAAGTGTCAACGGTTTCTGGCTGGCTGGCTAGAGACCACGGCATACTCTGCTTTTCTTCCAAAAAGGCCATGTCATTCTTATACAACTTAATCAGTGGCTACATACAGGAAAGCAACACTGCAGCCTTTCTGATCATTTTAATGAGGACCCCTGGCTATTCAGTCATTGAAATATAATTGACTCGCTCTTCTCTTATTTTCATAATAGACACTCCAACCTAGACCACATTTATTTTGCTATAAGAAATGTCAAGAAAGATTGGAAGTTTCCTGAGTGTCCCCATTAAAACTGAAAACATGCCACCCTGTCTTTTGCATTAGCTGCGATCATTTTGTATAGAACTCATTATGCAGATAGAAGATTCAAATGTTTCATCTACCTCACATCTAACCAAACTGCAAGTGCCAAGAAAATAAGCATGAGAAAAATAATTTTCTCTTTCTATGCATGTGCGTGCGCCTGTGGTGTTTGCGGTGTGTCACAGTGCCAATGCCCACGTCTGCATGTGCACATATGTGCTCACAGATAACATACGCGTAGCTCAAAGTCCTACTATTGTATTTCAGGTAAAATCAAAAGGTTGTTTGGTACACACGATCACAGCCAAGGAAGAGCTTTTTTCTCAACTGAAACAGCTCTACGTAGTAATAAGTATTACTTTAAAATCAAACGAGTAGCAGAAACCATTCGAATGTGAAGATATCCTCATGCACAGGAATGCGCTGAGCACTGGTTTTAACTAGAATAATGAGCGCTTGCATGTCAAACATGTTATTTTGAATAAATCCCAGTCACTTACTATGACTACTCAGTTCACTAAATAAAATATCAGGTAGTGAGCCTACTGCATGCTTACTGCTATGGCTAGACTGGGGCGCGCATTTCCCAGCCAAACACGTTACGTACGATCCCTGGCATGAAAAATCATTCACTGTCAACTTAACTAAGCAGTTTGCAGCAAAACAGAAGATATCCCTTCCCATCAATTCTTAACATATCCAGCATCTTACTGACCTCAACAATAAATACTACCCTTACTATATCACCGCTTTTTAGTATTTTAAAGACACGGGTATCATATATTTACCATATTACTAATCACTCAAACCACTTGTGATTTTCCAATCAGATTCCAGTTATTTACATTCCAAAAAAAAAAAAAAAACCCACTCTCTATAGTTTTAATTGATCATGGCATAAGCTTAACAATTAAAAGATCAGAAATATAATTCCTGGGAGATCTGACATTTTTAATCTGAATTTGAATAGAGGAAGTAGATTGATTTTTCCAAGACAATCCTGTTATGATGTACTATGTGGTATTGCAGAGGGGACACAAAAATCATACTTTACCTTGAAGCAACTGCATACTAAAATAATATAAAGGGGTGGGAAAACAGATATTTTAAGTCAATATTTAATGTCATACATTATAATTTTTCCTCACTAGAGTACTGACAATTTCCTTACCCATTTTGAGCATAAAACCATGAAAGTATCATCCTTTCTGGCATATTTACACAGTTTATGTTTGCTGTCTTTACATACAGAACTTGAGAAGGAGCATTTCTGGGCCCTGTTTTAACGGGGCGCTGTGCACCAATCAACCCCAGCCCCAGAGCAATGGAGCTGGGTCCTTGCCGTCTGCCCATGCTGTCTTCTCCCACAATTCAAAAATGTTGCTACATGGCACCTTCAGGAAAAAAAAAAAAAAAGACTTGTAAGCATCACGCGAGCTATCTGTTTGCATGTACAGCCTGTCACCAAGCCATGGCCCCCGCGCTCTCACACGGATTACTCCGTGCCTGGCAGAAACAATCAGCGTACAAGAGGGAAGGGAAGAACCCCTAGGCTTCCTCTGGATCAACATCAGTACGCATGTTCATGCTACTTTGGCAACATGTGGGTGTACCTCACGGAGATACTTTGTGCATAGTGGCTGTATTTGGACAAATAAAGGTTTTGGTAATGTCAGCACGTACATTTTTTATACAGTTTTAATATACTGGGATATAATTATGTAATTTAGATGCTTGAAAATGGAACTATTGAAGTGACTTTTATTTGCCTTTTAGCTAGAGCTATTTTAAAGATTTTACAAACAAAATCTCTAGATAATGGAATTTCCACTGGAATGTTTTTAATAGAAACTATCAAAACCTTCCATCAGTCTTCTCATAAGAATTAAATCTTTAAATTGGAAGTGTAAATAAATAAATAGATGTCTGTTTCCAGCACAGCTCTATCTTCAAGAAGCACTTTTTAAGATATAAACAGCAACCAAGACTGTCCTCATGTAAATTGACAAAAGGCAAAAGTTTCAGAGCTGGGCTCACACATAATCTCCCAAGCTCTCTCTCACACACACACACCTCCTTAAAAGTGAAAACATTTCATAAGGAAAACTAAAAGGACTTCTCTTTGAGAGCTGCTGGGCTGCCTGATGTCTGCTGGGTGCCACCAGGTGAGATGAAACACCGCCAGCAGCAATCACGTCAACTCTACCTTTCCACTCTATCCCGCTCTCCATCTGTGTCCAGGCAGTCAACATTCGTGACTTCCCTGACTCCCTGAGTACTGCATGTCCCTCTGGTCACCCAGGTAAAGGACTTAAAGTCTTGCCTCCTTCTTCTAACAATCTGCTTTCAGATACCACTCTTTTTCCATAAAGTCTCACACCTGTTCTCACTTGTGAAATGGTTCATTATATCCTTCCCTCTGGCCTCCAAAATAAATCTGTTTTCTCCAGGTGGTCCATCCAGGAATAGGTAGGAAGATCTCAGCTACAGGAAGCACCAATATAAACTGCATCAAGTAAACTTACTTGGTCTAACAAAGCATGTTCACTAGGAGAAATAGAACTCCTGCACAGGGGAAAGACCAGTTTTGGTACTCACAGATTTGATTTTGTTTATGGATCATGTTTTCTCCTGTAACTTGGAGAAAGAACAGAAGCCTCAGTTTCATCTTCATCTTCTTGGTCTAAGAGAGGACTCTTTCAGTCAGGAGATCACATTATCCCACCTGTCATTGAGATCATGACATCTGAGGACTGAATCTGCCTCCCAGGGGTGGGTGCTTTTTTCCAGTCCAGAAGGGATGTTATTTGGGAAGGTAGCAGTGCCAACCCATGTGGGCAACATGTGCTTCTTGTGACAAAAAGCCTGTTTAGCCAGAGCATAATGACATCCCTCTATCGCTGTATGTCATCAAAGCTCACGTGTCCCATTCTTTCTCATTAGCCTTGAAAACCTTGCATGGCCTGACATTCCCCTCCATGCATTCTCATAGATATCTACCTTGTTGACCTCTTCCTCAACAATCTCCATGCTATTTTCAGGCTGTACGCCAGTTCAGAGGAACGTACTAAGGTCTTTGCTCTTCTGCACTGATCGGCTGTGTCTACCACAGGGTGCTGGAAAATGCTAGGAGTGGGAAGTTGGGGCAGAAAGCTCTTATGGCCCATCTGGACCAATCAACTACCTGCCATTCCTAAAGGGAATTGGGCTTGGGGCTAGCAAAATTGGTATCTGGGAAAAAAGGTAAAAAAAACAGTTAAAGTCTCATTTGGAACTTGATTTTCAAAGCCATGCATGTGTTGCTCTTCACCTCAGAGGCCTCCAATTTCTCAGAAAAAAAGATATCTGGATTAGTGAACTGTGGGTGAACCACGCATAATCTAGCTTCCCATAGTGCAGCTCAGAAGTTCGCCATCTTCCAAGTACCCTCTTCTTCTTAGTTATTTCCACTTCTTCTAACTGTAAACCAGTCACTTCAGGCCCTAGAAATCTCAGAAAAGAATCTTATCCTCAGAATAAATTCTTTACAATTCAATCTATGAAAACAAATCAAAGAGTTCTTTATGTACGCTAATGTTGCTAATGACAGTTTTTGCTCCACCCGAATTGGAGCAAATTTGCTCCATTGTTGAAGTGGAAAGATTGTTTTTCCCTTTTAAGTTACTCTACATACATTTATAATGGAAAATTACAGTATCAAGTATTACACTGAACAAAATGCAGCTTTGATAATGTTTTTTCCCTGCAAACATTTTAATGCACCAAATGATAGTTTCAGTGTGCTGCGGTTCAGTGTGTTGTTTACCCTAGTTAGCAGAGACCAGCTGCCACTCACAACAGCAGTGTGTCTTGATCAGATAGCTTGATTTGGTATTTTGGACACCCCAAAGTAAGAATGGGCCACTAGGTAAAAGAAGGAGTTTTACAGTCACTTCCCCATTAAACCATGCTGGACCAAAGAAGTAAGAAGCCATCAATGTGAAGTCTCTAGTTCTGTCAAGACTAGTGGAAGAGAGAAACTGTATTGCTGCTGGAACATAAATAAGGAATTTTAGACAACTTCTGCTGAGTGCCAAAGAGAGAATAGATTCTAGCAGGAATCGAGCATCAAATTAATTCTGAGAGTCTGTATCTTACCACCTACCTGACACTATTTCTAACAACAAACCAGAAAAGGCTTTAGGAATCCATAGATATTTCAAAAATGGGCATGGAGTTTGGAAACAGGGATAGCCTTATTGTTGAGATATGGTGACACATTTTGCCTTCTTTCTCCATCCTATAAGTTACAGGTGGGAAAGGTAAACATGCCCAGTAAACATGCCTTCCCAGGCTTCTGTATCTACCAGCAGAATTTACGTTTTTAATTACCCGTAAGTTTTCCAATTTTTCCAAATCCAATGGAATTTTTCCAATTTACAATTAGAATTGTTGGTCTTAATCAAAGTATTACTGTCCTTAACTTCTTATCACTTATAATGCATTTAGCAGTTGGAAATATTTGCAAGTTTTATACATATATATATATATACACACACACACATGCACACATAGATATTTGTGGGCATGCATCAAATGACATTGTAGTTATGATACAGTATATTTAATATCACATAGACATTACAGCCTTATCATTCTTCGCATATTGGAGAAAGTAAGCATATTGACAAATGGAATCATAACCAAAGCATCACTCCAAAATGTAATTTTTGAGGAACGTCCAGTAAGCCAGAAACTTGAATTATTAAAAAATCTAACAACTATATCTCTAGATTTTCAGGCTTGCTTTTTTTTTATCTTTTGGCATCTTTGCTTGTACTGTGTAATATTTCAGAGCTACACTCTGTCCTGACTGATGCTTTTTGCTTTTTCTTCGGTTGAACAGGGGAAGCCTAGAGCAGCAGATGTCACTGGGAGTCAAGGTGCCTCACAGACAGGCATGTTGCCTTCAGCAAGTCTACAGATTTGGTCCTCAAGAACTCTTGGTATCTCCAAGAAGCGGCAACTAAAAAAGCATTCTGAGTATCCACATTTCAGATGAAAATACCTAAATCCTCTGCAGTCTTTAATTTCCCTGAACAGTATTGCTGTTTAATTACAATACGGACATCTGAGCTGCTCACCCTGAACTCTGTGAAATCAACAACACTTTAAGAAAAAGATTCAAAGTGAGACATAATAAATCATGCCTAGAATTGCTTATTTCTCTCCACTGACCCTGAATAGCATAGGATGTTTAGCTGGGATTTGGAGACCTACACTGCAAGCCTCTACATTTGCTCACATGAATCCTACTTCCAGTTGCCTTTTTTCAGTGAGAAGCTACTGCATGAATGCCCCATCCTAACGGTGAGAATAAACACATCAGTGATTCTGACATACTGGGATCCTTGACCCAGTGCATGTCTCTTCTACATGTGAAATAACCTGACCTATCCTTAAATATCTTTAAGCCTCTACATATGTCTATGTTCAAATACAAGTGAAAGTCTCTTTCAGATAGATAAAAGGAAAAAGACTTCCTGCAAAACGTGATGCAAATAGAAGCTCACAGTAGAAGTAAAGGACTCACCATTAGGGTTTTTTCAGTTTTGGGCTCCTTATTTGAATATATCCCCTCTGAGATTCAATCATGACCCTGGTATTCACACCAAGTAATATCTTGCTCTACTAGTTATCACATGGAAGGCATTGTTGGAAGGTAGCCCCTTACATTCAAAGCTCCTGAAAACAGAAATACAAAAAGAGGTGAGCAAGTAGTAGCACATCTCCTTAGCTAAAGGTGTTGTTCCAAGCCTGTCAGTAGTCGAGTGTGTCTACTACGCTGTGGTCCAAGACACATACCAATATGGTATGTTTTTTCAAGTGTAATCAAGTTGACATCTATCTACACTGATTATACTTCAGAAGGAAAATTCTGGAGGTGGGAGAGAGGTTCTCTGCTCTCCGGTGGCTTCAGATGTATCCTCCATAGGGTAACTTCAGGCCTCTGGGAATAGCCCTGAGAAATGGGTGGTGCATAAGGAATCGTCCTGGAGGCCTTTATGCCTCAGAGATGCTCTTTCCCTATTCCTGCTCTCTCCTAAGGGCAGTAATTTGTTGCTGGTCTATACCAGCAGCAAATTATAGCAACCCCTGTGCCAGTTCAACTTGCATCTGGGAACTGGAAGAAGCGTGCAGTAAGGGACAGAGGGCTCTGGCCTTTGCCTGACCATCTGCCTGGTAAAGCGCTGGTACTATTCAGTCAGTTTTCTGCCCACTCTGCAGTGCATGATGGTGACTGAAGCCTCATAGTCCTGATTGTGCTGTCTGTCAAACACAACTCGATCTGCCCTTTGCTTCTGACTCTAGCAATTCACAACCATACAAGAATTTCTAAAAACACAGTGACAAGACCCTGCTTCACTGAATCCCTTTTTTGCATTGGATAAGCTGTGTACAGCTCAATTCTAAGCCCTTCAAAACCCAGTCAGAGAAAAAATGATGACTAGCTTTTGTTATATTTCCATAGCACCCCAAATGCCAAATAACAGACCTCTTCATGCTTGGCACAGTGTTATTACATTGCTCTGCAAATGACAAGATGCTGCTATCACAGGATGCACCAAGTGAGTCTGACAAGTTACTAGCAAACCTTTATATAGATTGCAGTTTTATTGTCCCTTTATGGTGGCAGGTTATTTGAACACTCATTTTCAGCTGCTTGAATGATGGTTCCACTGGTTTATACTGCTGTTCGGTTATCATATGTGTTTAAATTCATTGTTACAAACACAATTCTGTCCTCATTGCCATCAGCATTAAATAAAGATAATCTTATTATAGTGGGAGTACTAAAAAATTGCTTGTTTTATTGGTCTTGTATCCAAGGCAAAAGACAGTCAGGAAAACAGGGTCTTTTAATTAATATGTTAAAAGTGTACCCTGTGACCTTGAAAGCCACTCCTCTGAAGAGATCTGGCCTCACTCTGCCTGTGTGATTTTGCTAGTGGCGTTAGAAGATGGAGTGACAGGTCACTTTTTTAAATGTTGATACACGTGTCACAGCTGCATTACTATTGTAAAACATAGAATAAACGTCTCACATCTTTCAATTTCTACTTATCTTCTCTTGCTAAAGCACTTTTCTTGATTTTTGCCTTGAACTGGTAAGAGAATTACTTGGAGACATTTGGATGTTTCTGTCCAGGAATCCTGCTGTTAGCCTGCACACTTGATGAACACTTCGTGCGTGGTCTCTTGGCTGACTTTGTTCACCTCCACCACTGCTCACAGGTCAGTCAGCCTGTTTCACATGGACACAGATGCCAGCAAGGATGCACTTGGGTGGACAGCACGCACAGTAAGGCAACATGCTGAGCCTTCTTTAAAAGGATGGAATAATTTGTGACATGTTATGAAACTATTGGGTTTGCACTGTTGTTTCATGCTGCACCTCTATTTTCGGGGAAAGGGAGGACAGGTTGTCACCAAAGCAGTAGCTGAGAGGCTTCACAGGCAACTCTGTTTCCATCCATATGTGCAGTCCTTCTTTCATTTGAAAGGGAAGTTGGTGTGCAGCACTTAGGTTTTTGCCTTGGTAGCTCCAGTGTTTCCATACAGCTGTCAAGTATGATATGTTAGAAGGAGCCAGTAAATCTGAAGTTCTTGCTTGCACTTGCATCTTTGAGTTTCACTTTCTTGAGTACAATAATGAGAAATTTGGATTTAAAAAACCCTGTCAAATAAAGTTTTGCATCATCAAATTATACAAAATTGCATATTAAAAAAAGTCACCAAATCTGATACCCTAACTCTATCAACTAATATAGACTGAGGAGAGATTAACTTCTAATCCACAAAGCCACATCTTTATAAGCCAGAAAGTCACAAAATAAGGTCTAGCCATTGATCTGAATATTAAGGAATATAGAGTGAAGATGTTTGTCTGTGAGAAACATTAGCAGTTTTTCATGGACTTTTGGTGTGTCCTGAGCTCTATATGGGGCTACAAGGAGATATGCAAACCAATTCCAGGCTTAGAAAAAATTCTCTGACATGAGATTACGCAGTCACTAATAGACCGCCTACACTGTAGCTCTACATTATAATCTGCACCAGCTCATACCCAGTCCTTCCTCTCAGCACACAAGGCTTTCAAATATGTCATTTATAACATGACCCTTGCTTTTAAGCCTTAGCTATAGGCTTACCCAAACTGAAATGAATACTCAAGAGAACTCATTGATTGAGATCATTCATTGCTAGTGTCACTTGCCCACTGCCCTCCCATGCTTCCCTCACACACCCACAGAGCAGAAAATACACCAAGAACCATGAGACAGAACAAGATACACACAGGGAAAAGTACTGAAGAAAAAAAGTACCAACAGCACAGGTACAGCCATAGCAGGACAACACAATCAAATCAAGATGACAATTTGGTGGATCGTTTACAAGCCAGAACAACGATGGTCTGCAAAATTAACAATCCATATATCAAAACCGTGGAACGTATAAAGAATCCTAGAACAAGCCCCTCGTTTGCTCACAAAATTCTCCTTGGAATTGCAACAAGGAGGGTTTCTAGTGGAAATAATAAATATTTATAGATGAGAATAGGAGAGAAGTCTTTATCAGAGATAAACTTTCAATTGTTATCACTGAGAAAAAAAAATATTGATATTTAAGTGCAGGATTACCATTCTGCCTTGTTTTTTTGAGAATTCATGCTTTATAATATGTATGATTTAGTATGATTTCCCTGTAAAATAGAATGGAAAATCAGCAAGCATAATTTTCTATCTTCTGGCATTTTTTTCCTCCAATTAAATGATATATTTATCCCACCAGAGTGTTCACACTTTCAAATATCAACAGGACACAACTAACCCATGGTAATGTGTTCATGCCAAAACATATTACTCCCCATTAGTTTTTCAGTTCACATATGTCTTAAAATCGGTACATAATTTTAAAAAGTCTTGCACAGAAATTTAAATTCAAACAGTTTTCTTTAGTCACTGCAGACATGCACAGAGATAAAGAACAGTAATGGTAATACCCAGATACTCAACAGGCTGAAGACTTTAATGATCATGGTGATTTAGATGATCAGAGGCCTGGAGCACCTGAGGTCAGGCTGAGAGAGTTAGCTTTGGTCAGCCTGGAGAAAAGGCAACTCTGGGGAGACCTTATAGCAGCCTTCCAGTACCTGAAAGGGCCTACAGGAAAGATAAAGAGGGGTTGTTTACAAGGGCAGGGAGTGATTGGACAAGGGGTAATGAAGGAGAGCAGATTTAGATTAGGTATTAGGAAGAAATTCTTCCTAGTGAGGGTGGTGAGGACCTGGCAGAGGCTGCCCAGAGAAGCTGTGGCTGGCAGTGTTCAAGGCCAGGTTGGATGGGGCTTTGGGCAACCTGGTCTAGTGGAGGGTGTCTCTGCTCATAGTAAGGGATTGGAACTAGATGGGCTTTGAGGTCACTTCCAATTCTAATATTTTAAGTAAAACCCAGCTCTGCACTTACACTGTACATCTAGGTTTAAGACCTCAGTTATCTAAATACAGAAAACCTATTTGCAAAATCTGTTTTTTTTATGTAGATCTTCTCTCTAACTCTTAAATAATAATCTCTCTGAAAATGTATTGTTATGAATTCCAGTATTATATGCCAAATGTTATGACACTCAGATGAGATTCACCCATCAATGTGACCAGTATAGAGCTCATTTTTATGGGAAGAATTTAATCCAGTAGCCCCAGTAGACTGGAATTTTTTTCTTAGACCAAACACTCTGCAATCCAAAATTACTACACAGGCCATTTTGCAGATGACTACAATGCAATTGCTAATATAAAGGGCTCCTCCTCTGCCTTGTGGAAAAAGAAAGGAAAAAAAAAAAAAAGAGAGGCAAAAAACCAACCAACCAACCAAAACCAAAATCTAACAACTCAAAACAAAATCCAAACCAACCCAAACCCAGGTTTTCAGGTAGCAGAAAGTTGGTGATTTTCCCCTGTTTAACGTGTACCTACCTCAACCTATTTGTAAACCATCGTGTTAGCCCTATGCTGCCTCAGGGATGGGAGACTCAAGGTGCTGCAAACCAGGACTGATGTTCCTGACAGAGCTGCACAGCAAAGTCTGAATGATGACCCGAGTCATGCCCGGCAGTAGCCAAAATTCTGAGTTTTTTCTATCCTGGAGCACTGAATTCGACTACAATCACAAACATGGCATACACAGTAGTCAGTTAGCTGCCAGTTAATTCTGTATGTATTCTTACATTAAGGTTTTGAAAGGCATGTAAGAAAAAATGTTCGCATACAAAGAAGTAGGCTGCAGCTTGGTGACTTACAGAAAGCTTGGGGGCCCAAAGCCAGAGGGGTACATTGGGAGATAGGGTTTTGCATACACTGGAGTGCCATCACTTAAAGGAAACATTCAAACCTGAGATATCTCTGACGTGCTATGTGCTGTAGCTTGTCCCAGTGAAGACAGAATTTGTTTAATGTATTATTGTGTTGCGAATTAATGTGTCAGGTGGGAAAGATGGTGTTTAGCTACTTCAGTTATTTCTCTAGTGACCAGTAGAAATAATCAAATCTCTTCATAGCTGTACTTTGCTCTAAAGATGTTCAAATGTAAAAATAGAAATATCTTCTAAAAAAGTAAAGGGCACCACAGAAGACCATCTCTAACAAGTGAAATATCTGAAAAATCAAAATAGATTTTTTAAAGTAGTTTCTAAGTTGCTACATCAGTGAGTAGTTAGAGGATGAATCTCAGATTATACAGAAAAGGAGTCATAAAAGAGTCATTCCCTTTAATGACAGCTTGGAAACCAGGAGCTTTTGACTCCACGCTCCCTATTATTTTGTCAAAACATGCAGCAGTCATTCTCAGACCCGTTTTATTGTCTGTTGCTGTGTTCATGTTCATGGATGAGTAAGCACTCTGAAACTGTGACTAACTTACGGTTTAACAGTTAGTTTTCCCAAGTGCCCATTGAACATCAGTTCTAAAATATGAGAGCCCACATTCACTTCCTGAAGACTTAAATTTGGGTCTTTAGATTTACAACTCTAAATCCTCTTTTTTTTTTTTTTTGCTACTAAGGATAGCAGTGTGGTTGAGAGCTTTTGTTGCTCAACCACATACAAGAACTAAGAAAATGCTTTCTTCTAAAAAAAAGAAACATAAATTAAAATCCACGTTTTATCTCCTTCTTGACACACACACACACACACACACAGAGAAAAATCAGCAGCTCTGTTAAGAATGGGAGAATGGATTCGCAAGTGGTTTTCCAAGTTCTCTCGTGTATTTTCACAGAGAGCTCTAGAAGCAAAGCACGTTCAAGACTGAGGACAAACAGCTAACAAACAAAAAAATTATATTCTTTTTTTCTCCTTTAATTAGAATTCTGTTTAGATATGAATAATCAGGGAAGAAGTATCTGAAAACCCATGTCAAAAAAAAAAAAAAAAGGGAACAATTTTGCACCCTCTGGAAAAGGAAATCAAATCAAGTCTACAAGCTTTTGTGCTACAATTCATCCTGATATAATTTGTAACAGCCAGGAAATTAACACTAAACAATGAAGCTCATAATGAAAACATTGTGAGTGACAACATTAACATAATACAGAGAGAGCCCCACTGCCTGACTACCATCAGCTAAGGTCCATCCCCCATACACAGGATGCTCAAGTAAGAAAAAACAGGCCAGGTTTCTAGCTTCTAATCAGTGTTGATAGAAGAGCAGTGTGCAGTAGCAGAAGAAAAAGATGAGATTAAAGTGAATATTGCACTAACGAGCATGTTCTTCCTGATGAAAGATTTTAATGTAGACTATAAATCCCATTCTCTCTCTCACATGCTTGTCACAAATGTCTCTATTTGGTAAACTTAACAGCAGAATTATATGGGTAGATGCCAATGGAAATGTATTTAGGTCTGCAGCTAAAAAGAACTGAGGTGTTTTGATTCCAAATCCTGCAATACCCAAAGCACCTGACCCTGGAAGCAAATTCCAATCTCTGTGCTAGGTCTATAGACTTCTACAAGGACCAGGTAGGCTGAGTCTACATTAGGAGGTAAGGCAACCAGTCTGTAGCATGGAAGATTTGGTGCCGGGAGCCATCACTGTAGAATATAGATATAAATTTTGTGGTTTTACATCACAGCATCTCAGTCTGGTGTCACAGACCAAATACTCAGAACGGGAGCATGCCGGGTGTCCTGGAACAGAGCTTCTCATGTTGTTTCTTGAAAAAAAAAAAAAAAAAAACAACAGAATGAGCACTGTGAGAACACTCTGTGATACAAAGTAAGTGCTGTGAGTGGGGATGAGTGGCAGATTCAGTTAAGGAACTCTCAAGCAAACCAAAGTTAACATGCATACTCCAGGGTGCCTCAAACCGAGCCCTTCAAACAAGCTGCACCAGGAGCAGAGAACTGCCAGGACAAGCTGAAAATATCAGTTTCAGTATCTTTCCAGTCTTAGAGGCAAAGTGTCTTACACATGGACAAGTCAATGTTCCTCATCCAATTCATAGCCAGCATCCTCCACAGAGCACCGGGGCCTCATCATCATGAAGGCTGTAGAGAAGCAACTCGACTTTTTATTCAGTTAGTGAATCGTTAAGGCAGAGACTCACAGCCCCTAAATGCCATCAGTGCACAGACCACTGCACACCTCTATCATCACACCATCACTGAAAAAGCTGTCACTGTCCACCCACAGCCCACTTCTCATGTTCTCCAAACACACCACTGTTGGACATACTGAACAGGACACAAGAAGCTCCCACCTGTACTGCAGACTGCCCAAGTCCATGTTTTATCTCCACCTGCAAGGAGCCACACTTCCTAGGACCCAGACCAGCAAAGGGGAAGAATGTTTTTTGTCCCTACTATGAAGTTATTCTGAAATACAGAAAAAGGGTTCAGAATACAGGGGGGTTAGGAAACAGATCAAACGAAAGTCTGTAGACCAACAACCTCTTTATGCTTCTCAGGAGAAGTGTGGCTAAGCAGGATTAGATAGAGCAGAAATAGACAGTACTGATCCAAAGTATAAGTCTGCATAGACGGTCTTCCCTGTCATGGTGAGTAGTCCTGCACTCCCCAGAGCAGTCTCTAGACTACTGAAGGTCAGCAGAAAAATAAAAGCAGACATTGATCCTGGATACTGGACCATGGGTTTGCAGATCCTAAGATGTTTTAGGAATAAAGTGAGATCCAAAGTGTAATCCTCCACAGACTTAAGTTCAAATTAGAAATAAAAGTCTATTAAATCAAATAAGCTCCTGAGGCTGTAGGGGCTACTAGTATTAGACAAGCATATTCAAGAACACAGGACTGCAGCATCCCCAAAGAGCTTTTAGAAGTTGATTTAGGATTTCATTGCTTTTTTAAAATAAAGTTCTCAGGTGTACCATGAGTTAAATTACTTGTGTGTTCAGGATGTAATTTTAGTATCTATATCCTGCTTATTTCTGCCTTAATTTCGTTTTGCAGTGTCTTTACGACAACTTGATATTCTGTATGCATGGATCTTATCCACGGCTTGTTGAGCAATCCTGAGATCACAGAATCACAGAACGTTAGGAGTTGGAAGGGACCTTGAAAGATCATCTAGTCCAAACCCCCTGCTCGAGCAGGATCACCTAGATTAAATCACACAGGAACGTGTCCGGACCAATCTTGAATGTCTCCAGAAAAGGAGACTCCACAACCTCTCTGGGTTCCAGTGCTCTGAGATGCTCCTGTTGAGGCTAAGAAGCAAGAAGGTGGAAAAAGGCAGAAAAAAAGACAACAGCTATGTTTCTGTCTTTCTTATTCTGCGCTGCAAGGGATAAAGCAAGCAATAGTGAACAGCAAAGGAGATAATTGTTCCATCACAATTTAGGAGTGCATGAAAGTTGCTGTTACTCCCAGGATGTGCTCTTCTGACTATAGACCACAAGACTGATGTCTCCAAGGAACATTTGACAGCTACCACTGTGGCAACAAGATGACAACAAGATGGCAACAAGAACTGACACCCTAATCCCTATTTGGCTCCACAGGTCAGTTTTCAGACCTCTTGAACTCTTAGTATCAGACAGCATCTAACATACTGCAGTTTTGTCCAAGTTAGAAAATGCTGATAATAAATTGGATGAAACTTTACATTCCAAATTACAAAGAGCACATAGTAATGCAAAAGCAGCTGTTATTTTCTGGGTTATTTTATTAACATTGAACTAGAAATAGCAAGCTCCTTTTCTACTCTTTTTTTATTTGTATAACAAATATTTCATAGAAGAACAATTTTAAACATCTTGTAATCATCTCAACTGCAAAATTATTTTGTTTACAGATCATTCAGTAATAAAGAGTGAACTTTCGTCCATGGTAAAAATAGCAATTAATTGACTCTCATTTCAAGTCACATGATAGCCTACAGATGAAATTATGTATTTGTGTGACTGCAAATAATGAATAATACACAAAGGAATTCGTGCAATTATATGTCTAGTGTCCTGTACAAAGAACCAGTGAAGCCACAGGATCCTTGTGTTAGAAAAGCTACCTGAAATGCCATCTGCACAAGCCAAATGCTGGGGAAAATATTATTGCAGACAGAAACATCAAAACCAAACCTATTTATCTGAACGTGCCCTGAAGCGCGAGTGCAAAAGTGAAACAAAACGGACATTTCTTGGTGGAAGCACAAGTATTTTGGAGAAAAATAATGAACCTAAGCGGCCACATTTGGAGAACAAAATTAAGCATGAGCTTAATTAATGAACAAATATTAACCATGAGCTGCAAATTTTGGATAACTGGTGGCAGGGCAAACTTTTGATTCAGGACAGTTGATAAACTGCAAGCCTCAGGCTGTCTCTCCTATCACCATAAACATAATTTCAGCACTCAGTGTATAAAAGTCCAAGCTTCTGTCTCTAAATGAGGCTCAAGAAAAAACACACATTTTAAGATATATTTTTAAAATCTTGTTTGCTGTTACAGAGGGTTGGACACTGGGTTCAAGAAGTCTTCTCTGCTCCTCATTTGCTTCACATAAATTCAGAGATACAAGCCCACCGGTGACTGCCAGACATAATCATCCAAAGTGTCCCTGCCCATGGCAGGGGGATTGAAGTGCTGAACTGTAAGGTCCCTTCCAGCCCAAACCAGCCTAGGATTCTATGAAATTCTGTCTGAGATAGTCCCTATTTTGGTTTCTGGAAGTTTGAAGGATATACAAGAAGTTGTATCAGTCTGCTATTAAAACTTTAGTGTTTCAGGTACATATTTCCCTAAATATCCTCTACTGGCCTAGAAGAAGGAAAAGAATTCACTCAACCTTTGACTGGACAGAAGGATGTCCTTGTTTATCCTTATGTTTTCACACCCTTGTGTCTACCAAACACTGCTTGATTACCAGAGTTATGAAAACATAAATCCAGGTTGGTGGAACATGTTGAAAAGATCTCTCCCCTGTCTCCAGTTCTCCTGGCTTACAAAGTGAATGTAAGCATTTTTTCTTAAAACTGGAGGTTGGGAATAAGCTACAGTAAGCCTTGAGAAAACAAACTGTGGAGATCTCTGGGGTCAGAGCAGGGTATTTTACTGGAGTACCAGGTAAATTAAATAAAACAATAATTACTGAATCGTAAGGAAAACATGCTAAAAAAGTACAAGGTAGGATAGGATAAAGAAATATCATTTTTGTCAGCACAGAATTCCTCCAGGGAACCAAGAAAATATAATAGAGAAAAAGAAATTATTCTTTTTTGGTTTCAAAAGCCTTCAGTAAAAGTCAGCAACAGAGGACTACTAAGGACCTGACTATAATTTTAGGATTAATAGATTGGGGATTCTAATTAAAAGTTACTGGGGGGATGAAAGGACAGCAACAAAAGTTTTCTGTATAAATTATAGACTTCTGTATAAGCGATAAATAGACATAATTGAGGCAGTAGCATCTAATACAGAGAAGACCCACAGTAGCTGGCAAATAAAAAAAAATACTAGGGATACAAAAGACACAGATAGCATGAGAGCAGTTGGGTTGTAAGTGAGCACAGAGGCCCAAATGAAGGTTTAAACCCTGGGCAAGTGATGCTCTAACAGCTGCAAGCTGTGTATTTGAAAGCCTGAGAATCCAGCAGGCTGTACCTTGAAAGACAGGCATGAGAAAATCGTCCTTGATTCACCCAGAAAACATCTCCCATGGTTTGAGAAGGGCCAAGATGCTTTTAGAGCTTAAAATGTGCGCTCATATCTTTTTAAAAAAGTGGCTTCATCCACCAAGCCCAGTTGATGCAAGTGCCATTGGACCATGGGCAGCTGCTGAAAGCCCTTGCTGAGTAAGCTGACTTGGGGAACTCACTGCAGGCAAGGATGGGCTGCGGTGCAATGGAAAGTATGATTTGTGTGTCCTTCCCAGCTGCTGCAGTCAATGAAAATGTTCGGCCGAGGAACAGCAGAGATTAATTCCCAGTCCTCCCAAAGCACAGACCATTAAGTTGCATTTGGAAGAATGTATATTATTATGGGTGTCATGTTAGACCACCAGCATGTCCTCAACACGTGTTCACTGAGTTCATCTGGTGTGTTCCTCCTTGAAAAACTACACACAAAATATGCAGCATTCAGAGAAATTTGGTGGTTCCCCTGTCTTCCAGGAGCAGTGAGTGACTTCCAGTACATGCTGCAACTGTCCCCTTGTGTCACTGTCCCACAGCTACAGCCAACTGAGCCCCATAAGCTGATGAGCCACTTGGGTATCACCAAGCATCAGTGGGACTCAGAACTGTATCACATACATCCCACATAAGGAGACACAAAGACAGGATGCAGAAATGTTGTCAGAGGAACATGTCCTGCCTGCTGGACCACTCTTAGGAGACAAAGAAATACTATGTTCGTATCTAACACCTGCCTGAGTTCAGACCAGCACTTGGACAAAACAACTCTTTTTTGCCCCACATAACCAGTTGAATACACACCAAGAGAGGAATTTGAACTTCAGCTTCCCAGAAGTCAAATGAGCTCTGCTAATTGCTAGTATTAAGAATTGACCATCCTAGGTTACTGGTTTTCATCCAACAGCCAATTAGTTACAAAAGGAACCAGCTCTACTGGGAAAGACTGTGAGAGTTGCCCTTTTCAGAAGATGCCATAGCAGAACTGTCAGTGTGCTGTCCTCAACAGCTGCACCTTTACTGTACCTCCTAGTCCACACCAAAAGTAAAGTCTGGAACGGGGTCCAATGTGAGGCCTGTTTGCTGTTTTAGTCACACAGATGATCCCATGGGCAAGTGTAACGCAGGAACACATTTGGGGATGCACGAAGCATTGGTTTAAGTTTACTCTTCCAGACTTGAAATTTGTAAGCTCTTTCTTCAGATCATCTGTGGATCTCTTTTTCTTTCTAAAACGTCAACTCTGTCAACTCCTTTTAAATCAGCAAGCCAGAGAACCAAAATCAAATATTTTTTGTTTAAGTTTCAGTCAAGTTCAACCATGGAAGTCTGATGTTACATTTGTACCACATTTGAAGCAGATAGTTCTTTAGAAGATGGAAGGCTTTTTAATGGAAGCTTTTAAAGGAAAATTTTGATCTTGCAGAAACTGCTTCCTTTTGGGTTTTTTCCGCTGTATTATATATGGAAAGGGGACCTGAGAATTTCACAAACCAAGTTTTTTACTAGAGAATAAATAATTTATTTTGCTGGTTGTAACACCAATATTTAAGTCATGTAAGATTTTTTAGCATTCTGTAGAAAAAATACTGTTCTCTATTCACAGCAACAGAGCTCTCAGAGGGTTTAAATGAATACTTGAATGGGAGCCAGGCACTGTCCAGCTCAATAAGAATGGGACCTTGGTTGCTTTGGCTATGGAATGGACCTGTGTTTCGATACCTGATTTTCCCTGCTCCTTCTGATTGCTAAATCGAGGCTACAAAAGGAATAACTTTGAAAGCTGTAAGAGTAACACATATATTTTCCTAATTCCTAATTTATAAGATACCACAGGTGAGATGAGCTAGAGACCATTGTAAGACTGGGGAGTGTCTAAGCTATTGCAGCCATGCATTCCCAAATGGCATTTAGTGACATATGACAGGACTTCTGTTTTTACATACAGCTCCATAGGATCGGACACCATATTCTATAGGCTGTTTGTAGAGAACATGGGACAGTCCTACACTTCCACCCTATTACCATCCTGTCCCTTATAACGGCCATGTTCACAGCCTTTCTTTTTTATTTTTTTTCATTGGCTCCAAACACCCTTTTCCCTTGTCTGCTCTTCCACCCAACCACACCACCTTCTTTCTATGCGGTAACACTTCCCAGCTCCCAAAAAATACCTTTTGTAACCATGTTCTCAGCTTGCCTGCGCCAGCAGCAAGTAATCTCAAGAGCCAGGCTTCCCTCCTGATGCACTTCCTTCACCAGAAAACCTTGAGGTGTTCCAGGTCCCTTCTCCCCATACCTGCTACTCCCTAGTTCTCCCCATCGGCACTGCCACAGTTATCACCTTCTCTACCACATGGACTAAACTGGTCAACTACACTCCTAAACTGGGCCTGGTAAACAAAAGAAAAATAAAATTAACCAAAAACTCTTCCTCCTCCTCACAAGTGTCAGGAGGGGTTTAAGCAGCTCATTTGGCAGACCCAGCTGAGAGACAGGCTACAGAAACAAAGGAAGAATTGGGGCTGAAAGCGAGCAGCAACCTCCCATGGAGGATGGTGAGAACACACATCTGGGGCAGGCAGAAAAAGGGTGGAAAGATCTTCAACCCTGCTGAGGAAACATAAGGCATAGCTGCAGGTGTATCTTACAGGCTGAGTGAAATAAGTTAAATTCTATTAGTAGGTATGTCAATTTAAGAGTGGAGATCTAAAGAAAATAATGGAACAAAAAGTGAATGGGGGGGGAGTGTTTTCTGGGAAAAGCTGTTCACATGCTACATTATTTCCTGGCACAAACATAGAAGCGTGGGCATAAATTCATCTGTTTTCTGGGTTTGAGTAGCTGGATACCTGATGCAGGTAAAATAGAAAACACAATGTATTCTTCTCTTTCTTTTTTTGTTCTTCTTTTTCCCAACATCTTCCACTATCCAGTCTTTTTTCGCCTCCTATAAAACTAGCATAAGGACAAAGAGGAAAAGGCATATGTCCGTGGAAAAATGGATGCTAGCAACACTTCCTTAATCTGAATATTTCTCATACAGGAAAAAATCAAAATCCAATTCCAAGTCATATCAAAGAAGAATGAAATTTAATGTAATTTTGTATCATGATCTTAGGTGGGGGTTTTTTAATTGCTTTGTAGATTCTCAGCATTGAAGTCTGCTCTACCCTTCTTAAGGATAACAAGCACTGAATTAACAGAAAACAAATCAACCTAGCAAAAAAACTCTGGATTTTAACCAAATGATTGTGTGATACATTTGACTGGAATTTACAATGAGATGTATGAGTGCAATCAAAGTTTGTGTTATATAAGGGTGGGAGAACTGTGCCAATATTACAAGACTGTTACTCACAGGTAAGGCGAAGAAGACTATTTATAAAAACAGTGGGAACACTATGTTGTGTAGTACTGCAGAGGCTCTCTGAGGTTCAAAGGCAAATTATAAAATTAGCTACAGAAAGTTTAGCCCAGAAAGATTCTCATGTATCATGGTAGTTTTCCTCATCCAGGAAGACAACTGAAAAACAAGACAATAAAAATCACAGCTGTGTACTACCCACAGACTGGTCTGCAAATCCAAGACACGCACACCTGTAGGTAACCAAAAGAGTTTTTTCCAGCAAAATATTTACTTTGCCATATGTCTAGACTGGCTCTGTTGATGGAGCTGCAAAAGGCTTTGCATGGTATGTGCTACTGCCTCTCCCAAAGGGAGACAAGACCTTGCTGCTGCTTGCCATTGGCACATAAAAAAGCAGCTACAGCTCCACCGACGAGCACAATTGCTCCAATAAACAAGCATTAATCATGCACATTATGCACAGCATAATACATGTGAGCTTGTCAGCAGGCAAACAGCTCCATCTCTGAATAAGATCCCTTTCCAAATTAGGAGAACCAAATTACACAATCTGACAGCTGTTTGCTGACCTACCTAAAACAATTTGGCGGTCTCAGTCCAGTTCCTCACGGGCAGGTGTCTGCTTTGCAGGCAACATCAGCACCAACAGGCTGGCTAGCAGTCTCAGCAGGCAGCCCAGGGCTTCCCAACCCCTCTCCCTTCCCTCCCCCCCCCCCCCCCCCCTCAGTGTCATGTCAGGCAGGGAAAACAGACTGAAAATGCCTGGAATGGTAGTCAGCACCCACCCAGGGCCTAAAAGGGGGCATGAATTTCCAGTCACCTCAGTCTAGCCCAGAAATAGTCCATTCCAGAGAAAGTAACCAAAAGAGAAAGAACTATGTTGGTTTGTAAAATAAAAAAATCACTAAACACTGATGGATTTTTAGAAAGAAGATCTAGGATGTCACGGATCTGTTTAGTAGGAGCCTTGCTTTTATCCAGCTAGAAAACCCTTCCTGAATTCAGCAATAACGAGCTTGATTCTTCACGATTTATTCATTTCCAATACGTTCAAGCAGAGCTTGAATAAGAAGCAAAGATTGTGGGCTTTTAAAAGTTTCCTTTTCACTCTCTGATAGAGAATTTCACAATGCTGTAATGGTTTACACTGTGCTAGGGAATTAAACACTCTTTTATACCCATTCTGCATACCAGAAATCTCATGCAGAAAGAGCTTATATATTGGGCAGCATCCAGCTATATTTCTCAGGTATAACTAGTCCAGGGACAGAGCTGAGACATCCCAAGTGTCAGAGCCTACATTTAAGACACCAATGTAGAAACTCAGTCATTTTTTCATACTTGAAGATGTCAGACTTCAAAATCATCCAATTCTCCAGTCAGTCTAAAAGGACCTGTCTGTATCCAGCATCTTCCCCTCGAATTTCAGAAGTTTCACTTTTCCTTCCAGCTCAGGACTGAGCGAACAAATGAAAGTGGAGTAGTTTATCCGCTATTGGTGTTTTCAGTGCCTGTGAAGAGCAACAAGACTCCAAAACGGCACCTTGTCCTGAGGTTCGGTGACTAGGGAAGTTGCTCTGCAGGCATTAATACAAATTCCAAGTTACTTGTTTGAATACTGCCACGTGGGGTTAACTGGTGTCGTTACCACCTTCCCTTCTTCCAGAAACTCTGAATTTGAATGTCCGGTGCTTTTGTCACCATACATCTGTAAATAATTAGCATTTCTTTGATGAACATTAATTGTGTCTGCCATGCAGCTGTGCCAGCAGAAGTCTCAAAATAGATGTCATAAATAGCAATGGACCAAATTGTCTCCTTACTCCCAGCTGACCCCAGAACATCAGAGTTTTAAGCCAGAGCATGGCATGGCCTCAGGGGCCAAATTCACCTCTGGGTGAATCTCTGCTGTTCAGTTTTATGAGTCATGCATTTATTAATCAGCCTCACACAGCGAGAAGCTGCTGTTTGTCAGGAAAAATCATGATAGCTGGTAAGCTCTTTATCCAGCCTCGTGTTTGCTATGTCACCTACCAACAAGAGAAGATTAAAGGCAGAGGGGGGTGCAGAGAAGGTGGGTAATAAGCCACATTGCCTGCACTCACTACTCAACATCATTTGGACTTTCTAAATAAGAGCACACCTGTGGATCCCCCTGCAATTCTTTTTTCATTTTCAACACTCTGGATGTTCACAATGTTATACGCAAATTGGTCCATCAGTTCATAACACTTTATACCCCACCACCTCTGAGAGAACACTTACTACTCCCTCTCCAACTGTCTTACTCCACACACCTGTTTCTAAGATTTTCCAACCCCTCCAGCTGTCCTACCAACATCAGATCTCATAGCCATTCTTATGCCCTTCTTACTTCACCTGGTTTGGATTTGTTCTGCAGTTACTCTCCAGTTTCCCAAAATATCAACAATACATGTCCAGGACATCAACTGTCTTATATATGTATTCCTCATACATATAGCCACACACACAGAGATGCACACACAGAACCATTTCTTTCCTTCTCTAATTTCATACCCCTCTAATCAGAAATTGTGCCTTTAAATTAGATGTGGCTTCTGAACTAGGGCAAACAAGAGCAAGTTCAACCTCCCCCTCAGATTCCTGAGACTGGATTCTCATTTCCTTCCTGGCAAGTGTCAGAGCATTAAGCATTGAAGACATTTCAAAACAGTTTTAGTATGTTCTAAATACCTTCTCATGTTTTTATTGAACATGTTAGCCATTCCAGGACTTCATTTTTCAGTGAATAATTATTTGTGAAAGAAAACATCCTCTCTTTTATCATCTAGTGTTTTTTCCTCTGGACCCTTTCTGCACTTACCAGTACTTTCACCTCCTCAACATCAGATTTCCCTCCACTTTGCTGCATAACAGAGTAATGCTGCATCCAGTATCTGTTACTGGAGCACCTCATCTGCTGTATCCCCTTATTTCTCCCTCAAATCACAAGGTTCCCCTCCAGGTTTTATTGATTTTTTTTTCTCTGTTGTTTTCCACTTTTCTTCAGGAAATTATCACCATATGCTTGCTCTACTGCAATTTGCTTTCCCCAAGTGACATCTTCTCTTGGCCATTGTTACAACCAATATACTTGGCTGGGTCTGACTCAGTATGGCCTTTCTTATGTTAATGCTAATTGAAAGTACAGCCTCAATCTCTGCATCTGTCTTCTTCCAGCCAATACAATATCCCAGCCTGCCGCTATGGCATTCAGTCTGAATTATTTAATCTTTGTTCTAAGTTTCATACAACCAAAGCTGAATTCTTAGACTTGAGTTCTGGGTCGCAATGTGACAATACAGATATACATGGTACTCACTTTTGGTAAAAATGTGCAACTGAGATTATCAGACTGACTGTCATCCCTATGTGTTAACTTGTTGTTGCCATGCCTTCTGCCATATGGAACTTTGAACATAGATTTTCACTCCTGATTTCAAGGACCAAGGTAACTTTAGTTCTCTCTTCCTTGCCTTGTCATGCCTGTTCCATTAATGACACCAATGAAGAAAGTCTGAGAGTGGGGCTCTTTTCCCACCCTTTGTCCCATCCTGCACATTGGTGGCCCATTCCAACCCCTGCCCACGCTTTCATGACAGTCACTTTAAACTGCTTATTTTGTTCATATTAGGAGAGAGGTATTGGAAGGAGAGGAGTGCTGGAAGAGACCCCAGTACAATGGAAACATGACTGCAGGAGTAATACATCGCTGAGCAATGGCTGCAGTTAGAGAAGCTAATTTAGCTAGTTTAACTAGGGGGTGGGAAAAAAAAGACACCACAAATTAGCCCGTTGATGGTTACTGAGATGAAGCTTGATGCCTCTCACCAATTTATATATAGTTTTTCAGACTGTGTGCCCTTAAAGATGTGTGTGCTAGACCCACCCTGCAACCTAGCTGTAGTGTTTATTTAGAAAGATGTACCTGCACTGGCATAGAAACAGGAACATTGTGTCATTAGGACTATGGTCAGGGCTTTGTGAAAAATATCCTGAAGTAGCCAATCTTCATACAGCCACAGTAGCTGATTACTGCTGCCCTTCCACTGCAGTGGATGATGTGGGATCTGCGAGCGGGAGCACCCTGGAGCCCTGACCTGCCTTTCCACCTCTGTGGTCTGAACTATGAATCACAGAATCACATAATCACAGAATGGTCTGGGTTGGAAAGTACCCCAAGGATCATTGAGTTCCCTGCCACAGGCAGAACCACCAACCTCCAGGCATGCATCTAGATAAGGTTGCCCAGGGTCCCATCCAACCTGGCCTTGAACATCTCCAGGGTTGGGGCATCCACCACCTCTCCAGGCAGCCTGTTCCAGCACCTCACCACTCTTTCTGTGAAGAACTTCCCCCTGATATCCAGTCTAAACCTTCCCTCCTCTAGCGTAAATCCATTCTCCCTTGTCCTACCACTATCTATCCTTGTAAAAAACCGATTCCCCTCCTGTCTATATGCTCCCTTTAAGTACTGGATGGCTGCAATGAGGTCCCCCTGCAGCCTTCTCTTCTTCAGGCTGAACAAGTCCAGCTCCCTCAGCCTGTCCTCACAGGAGAGATGTTCTAGGTCCCTGATCATCTTGATAGCCCACTTGCTACCATGTGGCAGCTCCTGGAAGAAAGACTCCTCCCAAGGAGACCTAATGGTGTAGCTCAGGCAGTGGCTCAGCAGCAGCAGCCATCAAATGCTTACATAAGGCAATGTAGTTTGCTGGGTTTTCATTCAAAATGCTGTCTCTCTTTTAGCAGTAAAGTCAGGAACTGGAGGGGGTAGGGAGCTGCATGAGTGATGAACAATGGTGCAACACTAGAAACAACAAAAATTTATTTGTAGTAGGAATTTGAGGGCAACCAGCCTTCTTAAGAGCCCACACAGAGTAGAACTGGATAAAGCACTTACCAGTTCAGAAAGCAAATACCACTGCAGAATTTGATTTGCCAGACAATAGGATGTATCTTCCATTAAACCTAGCTGAACAAATTAAGAGGATCACAGTGCAAGAGAATATTCCTGATCAGAATTTATATTCTCATTTTTCTTTTATTTCACAGATCTGAAACAATCAGTAGGTCTCCATTACTTTACTCTGGATTGGGTAGAAGGGCAAAGAGTATCTGAAATGGCAATTCCTTGACAAAAAAAAAATCAATAGATTTTCTTTTTTGGTGATATTTTCCAAATGCATTTATAGATTTCTTTTACACACAGCCTTTTCTCAAGTCTCAGAAAAATGATGACGCAGCCATAAACTTTCAGTTCACCAGCATGAAGTCCCAGCCATGATAACTCTCAGTTCTGGATGCCTCCCTTCTCAGCTGCTCTGTGTCTCCTGCAAAGCAATCTTGCCAGAATCACCACGTACTTGAAAATTCTGAAGCAGATCCATCCATCAGAAATATGCCTGAGGCTCCAGAAGGAATATTTAAAGTTGAAAAAATTTCAACCTGGCATCAGCATTTTTCCAGCTGCAGTTATGTTCTAGTGAAGTAATCCCCACCTTGCAGGACTGAAAGCAAAGGTGTTAGCAAGAAGAAAGATAACAACCCTGGAGTATTTATGCCGCTTAGAAAGGCTTCTGATGCACAGATGTGCAATTTCGATCCATTTAGATTTTGACAAAATCCCATTAAATCCCACTGGTATATCAGCTGAACTTCACACATGCCTTCAAATTTTGCCTGTTAGTATTTATCCTTGAGATTTTTATTTAAAGCCACCCATATTGTCCTGAGCAGTTAGACCAGTTTCACACATTTTTGTTCTGCAGTCAAATAAATGTCAGTCTGCTTTACCAGCTGCAACTATATAATTGCTTGATTGTGTTGGGTTGGATCTGTAACAATAAGTTAGCGTGTAATAGAACTGAATTTACAGAGCAACTTTGGCTGTCAGCTTTGTGCTGTAGCCATGCCCACAGCAAGCGAGCCCCGGTGGCTTCTGCCATTGTGACTTTTAACTAAGTACACATAGCGAGGAGCTCTTTTCCACAGCGCTGTCATTCAAAAAGCTCCATCACCAGCACTGTAAGCTCCAAGTCATGACATTTACACAACGTAGGTGTACAGTGTCATGTGGAAACAGCACAAATGCACACACAAATGCTTGCTTACAGACATTTGTGCTTACAATGCCCCCCTTTGCACACAATGTACGAACTGTGCTTATAAGTAAGCCTTGTCCCTGTTTCCCAGAAACATTTGTCCCCTTGACAGGACTGACTATGGCATTTTTTAAATCTTTTTATGTTAGTAATCCTCAATCATTTGTGTATACACTTGTGTTGTTTCCGCATGACACTGTGTATCTCATTGAAAGCATATTTTACCAGCCAAGGCCAAGGCAAAGCAGGCACTGAGAACTTAAGGGCTGTGTTAATGTCCTTTGCCAGCAGGTCTCCTGGTCCTTTCAGCAACAAGCCCAAATTTCCCTATCTTCCTTTTGGTGCAACGTACTTGCAGAAGCCCTTCTTGTCCCTTGCCAGGTTCAACTCCTCATAGACTTGGCTCTGCTAACATCATCCCTGTATGCTCAGTGTCTGTGTATTCCTCTCAAGCCACCCATTCCTTATTTCACCTATTAAATACATTCTCATAACATTTTGCTTAGCCAGGAGCTCTTTGTCCATGCAAGCCTCCTTGTTTGCAAAGATGATGTCCCACAGGGGATCTCCCTTCATTGGCTCCTTCATTATCTAGGTGAGGCAGTGTCCTGGTTCCAGCTAGGATAGAGTTAGATTTATTTTTTGCTCTAGCAGCCAGTGGAATGCTGTGTTTGGGAGTTAGGATGAGAGCAACACTGATAACACCCCCGTGTTTCTAGTTGTTGTCAAGCAGTCAAGGACTTCTCAGCTCTTCATGACAAGAAGATGGGGGGCACCCAGGAAGCTGGGAGTGGACATGGCCAGGACAGGTGACCCAAACCGGCCAAGGAGAGTATTCCATGCCAGTTATGTCATGCTCAGTATAAAGGGTGGTCAGTGGGGGAGGGGCGCACAGCTTCAGGACATGAGGTTTTGGGTGCGATCTGGTTCTGGGTCAGCTCTGAGCTGTATGGCCCGGGGTGTGTGGTTCGGTGAGAGATCATATCCTGTATAATCATCTTCATATATTTCATTATAAAGTCCTGTCATCGTTATCTCTCTACTGTCCCAGTAAACTGTCCTTATCCCAACCCGTGAGGTTTGGTTTTCCTTTGTTGGTTTTCCTTTCTATCTTTTCACCTCCAGCGTTTTAGAGAGAGCAGCTGCTCTCAGCAGTTCAGAGTCCTCATCTGCTGTTCAGCTCCGGCTGGGGCGAAACCAAAACAGGCTGTTATCAATGCACTCCAGAAACCTGCTGTATTGCTTGTGCCTTGCTGTGCTGTCCCTCCTGCAGATCCCAGGTGACTTTAGGCCCCCATGAGAACAACATGGCTTATAAATGTGAGGATCTTTCCAATTGTCTGGAGAAGGCTTCAGCTGCCTCTTCCTAATCAGGTGCTCTAAAGCGCTCACACCACAACATTGTCCATATTGGTATGCCTGCTACTGCTGTGTCTCAAGCTCTAGAGTCTTCCACTATCTGTCCCTAGGCAGATCTCCACTCATCCTTGCCTTCATCTACTGCCAGAGCATTGAACCTATTCCGGAGCAGCACATCCACAGGTGGAGTAGGAGCCATATTCTGGTGCCAGAGCTCACAAGCCCCCAGGCTTCCCCATCCTAGGAGTCTCTGTTTTTCCAAATCCATACACAAAACTCTGCCTCTGCACCCCTTTGGTACAGCTGGGACCCGGGCTCTGGTAGCTGCAGAGTCTTGGAGAAGATCCAATCCATCTCCTCTCCATCAATTCTGAAGCTGTACTTGTATTTGTTTTAGGAGTGATCCAGTCCAAGGTTGTTGTTTCTTTCATGTTTTTTGTTAGATAACATCCCTGGTCAAGAAGAGATGCCAAGGTAAAAGCAAAGTTATCCTTCACAGTTATTTACAGTGAATGAAACGTGGGAAAGTTGACATCTAGGAGGTGAGGAAGGCGAATGCAGCCCAGTCAGTAGGTGAGGCTGCATGTACACAGAGCAGTGGTCACTAAGCATCACATAACTTTCAATAATTCCATATATTTTATAAGAAAAGCTAATAGTAGAACAGGTACATCTGTGAGTGGCCAAAGAGAGTTAAATGCAATTCTTTAAATACAGAAAGTACAAACACAATCTTTAAAAACCTAAAACACTTCTTATTATTAAAAAATGGGGTTTATGTTATTCCTGTATTAAGTAATCTGTGGATTTTGAAAGCTCTTTCGGACTTAGAAAGGAAAAACAATCTTTAGTTTTGCTAGTAAGTAAAGTACATGTTCAGTGAAGAAACTTCTGGCAGTATCTCCTTCATGGAGAAGACCAAAGTGTAGTGGATAGAAAGTGAAATATGACAAGTAGAAGGGCAAATTTTGAACAGTGAAAGATCTGAAACCCTGAAACAGACATGGACATGGTGGCATCTCTGAGGTCTTTGAACTACAACAGTATTTCTTTCTTAGAAATTCAGCATGGTTCAAGTAAGATTATAGGCTTAATTACAGATTAGTGAATGAGGAGCTTTCTATGTGGTGCACAAGGTGTCAGACTGCACTATTGTAAATAGATATTTAGGACCACCAGGAACTCTGATACTAGGGATTTACATACTAAAAACATAGAAAGAAGCCATTTCCCTGTAAAAGAAATTTCATATATGTTGTGTATTTATACTCTCATGTATCATAGAGTCGTTGGAACACCTTCAGATACTGCTGTGAGACCCTAGATGAAAGGATAGATAGGATGACTGTGTTTCCTTGTTTTTTGAACAGATGGCAGAACATGTAACTGAGCCATTGACTGCCACTGGATCATATAATTGGACTTCCCCAGAAGATTCCAACACTGGTTTTCTCCCATTCTAAATTAAAAAGACTATTCTACTACATGCCAAAATGCATTTGTAGATCAGATCCACACAGTATTGGTACATGTCTGCATATTGAATAGCAGGAAAAAACACAACCTGCATAATCAGTATTGTCCTATAAACTAATTCCTTAATTAATAAACTCATTTCTTCTTTCTATGTTCATTATTTGAACCTCTCTGAAAAATGCACAGAATGATGTTTTCTATATGTAAATAATTCCATGATCACAGAAAAGTAGCAACTCTTTACAGGCACCAGCATATAATGATGTTTGCACAAAAGACCAGACTCAACGTCGAGTGCTTCAGTTGCTGAACGAGGTCTCAGATCAATATGTGATATCTGTGGAACACATGCTACCTTATTAGAGATGCAGCTAATTCTTATTCATTCATGGCATCATACATCATGGGAATGAAAGCAAAAAATACCTAATTCCACTATGTAACAGATAGGACATAATCCGTCACACAATAAACAAAACCAAACTAGAGAAATCCCGCTGTGTGATAAACACAGCCCAGTACATGAGGACCAGTAACTTGCTGGGAACCTTGAACAGGGATCACAGGAGCAGAGGTCTGCTCTGCGCAGACTAAATTACAGCCTCTCTCCACATGTTCACATAAATCCATCAGAACTGTAGCTCAGTTTAAGAAAAAATATTATTTCCCTATCGACCTCTCCTGGTCGACTTTTCTTTTTCAAAAGCCCCATGTCCAGAGTTATATGAAACTACCTGTGACTGCAACTGGAACACATTTATTCCTAGACACACGGAAAAGCATTCAATTTATTCATACTTAGATAATTTTTTAATGATTTTTAAATGCATAAAATACTTCTCCTAAGCAATGTTCTGAAGCCATAGTAAAACATCATTAAATCTGCTTGATGAAAACTGATGTTAAGAAGCAATTTTTTAAATGTTTCAAGACAACGTATGGTTATCGTTGTTTTTTCCTAGGACTTGCTTCTGAGAAACAGTAGCCCTAGTCCTTCACAAACAACCCCACATGCATACCCTCCCCCAAAAAAAAACCCTACTGATATCAACCATGGGGATGAATCCTCTATAACAACCTGTGGCTTGTCTGCAGACCTTAATTAGTTAGAGAGATCATGATATAGAGCCTCTTCAAAGCGGCTAAGAGTGGTAGTTCTCTATGGAGAAACAGAGCAACCTTTTGTACCTGGTAATTTAAGGAGCAGCAACAGGCTAATCCGCCGCCAACGCGGGGCGTAGCATGTGGTGTGGTTCTCAGCAGAACAGCAGGCCCCTAATGAGGTCTAGGAGTGGATAGCAGCTGGTAAACTCGGTGCTCAAGTAGGAGGCACAGAGAGCCTTTATTTGCTAACAAAAGGCTGCAAATTGCTCAAAGGCCTGAGTAGGCAATGAGAACATGTTCATATGGTCAGCCAATATATAAATTTTCAAAACAAATATTACAATATATACGTTTTCATTGCAAGGGGGAAACGGTGGAGTTTTTGAGGCCTGGACGGTTCAAAAATCAGGCGTACGGTGACCTACTGCTAAATTGAGTACTCTGGAAATTGCACCAGCTCTTCTCTCCGTGTTGATGCAACTAGAATACATATATGCATCTAATGTATCTGCATGTGTTTTTCAGCATAAAATAATTTCACACACGCAGTTGGTAAATTGAAAAATATTTTACCTTATTGTCCTGCCACTTGAGTCAGAACTTTTTTGGCTTATGAAGTGTAATGGATGGGGAAAGATGAATTATAAATCTATCAAAGGTCTTTGTCAAAAGATATCATAAATCATAAGTTCAAAGATCAAGTGTTTGAACAAGATCAGAAGCCGAGATTTACTCAGATTTTGTTATGCATCTGACCTTATCAATTGTTTTCTTTACAGTATTAGTGTAATTCCACTGGTGCACAATTTTGTTTAATTACATGTCATAAGCATGTTTCAAAAGTAGTACTTGGCTGACAAAAGATCATCATTACTGTTACCATAAAAAACCAAGGGGTCTCAGCCAATACTGGAACATCAAGATTACTTTCTGATACCACAGTAAATACTAATATAATTTGTTCATTGTTGCTTGAAAACTACATAAAAAGGAGACAGAATCAGCTTTTGATTAAAAGGAAAAAAAAAAGAAAAAGAAAAAAACCCACTCTAACAGTACATTTTCTATATCATTGTAACAAAAGAATAACACAATAATAGACGAGCAACCTTAAAATAATTTTCAGTGAAGCTCTGATAACAGCTGAAACCCTACAGACAAATGCACTTGAGGAAATCTGGTCTCCCCATCTGCTTGAAGTTGTGTGTTAGAACAATGAAGATGCAAAAAAAAAAAAAAGTCTTCAAGGCTTCTTTTTAAATTCATAAGGATCAATAACATTAATCTGGGACAAAATACATGGCAAGCTTTTACCTAAATTTTGAGTTCAGTTTTTTTTCCTGGACTGTGAAATTGAAAATAGCTTCAAACATCAACTCAGAGATTCTCTTGCATTAATCCCATTAATTAAAATCTAAAAGGCACCATATTTCACCAGACTTGGAGAATGAGATTAAATAATTGTTAAGTAATACATCAAATACAATTACAGCAATCTTGTGAAATCAATTTCTCATTTAAATCACTGTACCACTTTCCCTGGCCACGTGAGTTAGATTTTGGATTTCTTTTTATTAACCTGGGGATAAACAGAATTATTTTTTTTCCAAACATTCTTCCCTGAAACAGTTAAAATGTGGAGTGCAGGACTATTCATATATGAGATAGCTTACTCCTCAAAAATAAGAGTGCCCTAGCTTTGCTGCAGAGATGAGGACAGTTTAAAGACTGACACACCAAAAATAAGCAGTGAATAACGTCAGTCCCTGCACTAAACCTGAGCTGGCAGTTTAAGCCCTGGCAGTTCATGACACCAGAGAGCAGCGGCAGCATCCCGGCAAGGTGCTGAGCCTCTGTGCCCTCACCAGCGCAGCTGTTCTGCCCCGTGCCCTCCGCTTGCATGAGGGACGGGTTCCCACCAGGCTGAGCAGGAGCGAAAGCTGCGTCCTTCCCTCCGTATTGCCTCCAGGGTGGCATCTGCTGCAGCGGTTCATGCTGGGGAAGGGGTTCCCCCAAGACCCCCCAAGATACAAGGCTGGCTGCTTGTCACTCACTGTCTGGACCTGCTCCTTTTAGGTCAGGACATGCCTGCTCTCAACTGGGTTTGGCAGGTGTGATTCAGGAGGAACAGATTAAAGGAATCAGTAGACACAAAACAGAAGTAGTTTATTTCTCTCTAACAAACATGGTCATTGGGCTGGTTTCTTTTAAGTAGAATCTGCTGGAGAGAAATGCAACATAATAGAGTATTTTACAATCATACCAGTATAAGAAAGGAACCCCAAGGCAGAATATAATTTAATTAACTCTATTGCAGGAAATTATGATTATCAGAACTCATTGAAGTTAGACCAGTGTGTAATCATCTACAGCTTTTAGAAAATATATTCTACTTTAACTTCGATGAACTTGACTCAATAGCACACCGTCTGAATAGGTTCTCATTTGTGAGTATTCATTATGTATTCAAAGAGCTTTTGGTACAAGATAAATTCCCAGGGCTGTAGATCCAGACCCCTGTTAGATTTTTTAATAATGTTACCACAAAGGCAAGATGTTTGTCATGGCTTTCTTCTTATATCTATATTTTAAAGGAAAGACTGGAAAGATTTTATACTGCCTTTAACAACAACAGTGCAAAGCAATAAATTTTAAAAACAAATATTCAAGAACTTATAGATTTAAAAAATATTATCATTTGGACAGCATATTTTTGACTCTGTGGATTTTTGAGCCTAAAAATGGAAAGAGAAGATTAAATTGCCAGATTACATCAACGTCCATTCATGAATATGGGTGGCCAAAACTGAAAAGCTGACCCACAAAGCCCTTTCAGTAGACTCTTGCAAGGGTGAGTGGAAGTATCCATATGTGATCCTGCACCACAGAAATAAATAAATACAGATTTTGCTGCAGATTACACTGGGGCCAAAATTAAGTCCTTAAAGACTGCATTGGGTACACTAATTTATAGACAGAAAATAGCTTAACTGCGTTTTGGTTAAAACTTATTAACAACTACTCATTAAGTTACCCAGGATAAAAAATGTCAAAAAAAAATATAGTAATATAGATAGTACTTTTTTTTTTTTAACAAAAGATAGTTTAAAAAGCATAAGTTAGTTTGAATTTAATTGCTGTAACAATGGAAGCAGAATTTGACCCAAAAATCTGTGTGGGAAAGATGAGAAGCAAAATAATTTTTTTTATAAATTGATGTATATTTGTGAAAGTTCTGTCAGTATGAATATATAGTCTGCAATTTACTTAATAATTACAACATGTAGGGAAAACAAGTATCACACCTGTTATTAAAACATAGTAATTAACCTGGTATGGTAGATAATCGTATTGCTATAAAAAGGCACAGTTTATGAGTAATTGTAGTGTAATTGTACTGTAGGTAAGAGTAACTCCATAAATTAATCATTTTATTTTCATGACATGGTACATGAAAATAATTTCAGCCACCTCAGACTCAAAAGCTGCTAAATGGCGGGAGCAGCGTGGAGGTGAGAAAAATAATCTTAGATTATTTTGGTCTTTTAACACACATTTATCAACTTCATGGTTTCTTGTCAGCACTCTGTCTAGTTCTAACAGACAGTTTGTAGCACGGGATGGGGATTGGGATATAATGCAAGGAGAATGGCTCCCTGGAGTAAAGTATGAGATGGGGCCAATTGCCAACAAGAGCCTCCAGGTCTGAATAAAAGGGGTGAAATCCTGGCCCAATTGACATTAATGGCATCCTCCTAATTATTTGAATATGGCAGGATTTCAACCCTGAGGAGAGGGAACAATCACCATCATGCAGGGAAAGATACACTTTACTGTTTGTTTTATCCTCTTGTCCTTTTTAAAAGAGAAAATATTATTTATTCCCTGTGAGGTCTCCTCAGCACCACTGCTTTATTGCTACATTAACGAAAAATAGTAACTCAAAAACAGGAAAAATACTGTGCAATTTCTGCAGTTATTTTCCTTTCCCAAAAACCTTTCACCACCAAAATGAGTACTGAACCCAAAAGGACCACAGCAGGCAAGGGATGATCTCATATGCTTTATTTATTTGTGCTTGCTTTTTTTTTGTCTTTTTTTCTTTTTCAATCGATAAACCTGTTTCAGATCATCTGATGTCAACTGTAAGCAGCCTTTTTTTGTTTGGTTGGTTGGCTTTGCTGGAGGCTAGTCCTAAGGACCTGGCTCTATAACAGCATCTCGCGCTCAGAAGGAGGCTCTCAGGCCTGTTGTGGCACCGGCATCTGCTTTGTGTGCGGGGATGTGCAGAGAAGCTTAAGTAAGTGTGGGAAAACAGCAACTGCAGATCAGGATTTGCCATAAGGCAAGACCTAACACATAGCTCTTTCTGGTTCATCACAAACAGATGGAAAAAACACATAATAGGCTGCAGCTAAAAGTCTTCTGTTCTATTATCTTTCTTATGAATATACCACTGAGAAATTAGCAAAGCTGTTTTTTTTTTTTCAGAACCACAAGAACACTCAGAGAAAAGTAGCTGCATAATTGCAAAGCCTTTTTTACTATTAACGATTTTCATACAGATATGGGAGACGTTACGATTAAAGGAATATATGTCCAGCATAGTTCACAAAGAACACATTCATTTTTACAAGCCACAATTTTTGAGCAACACAGTAATCTTTAACAGAACAAAGGAAAATTAGACTGGTCACATTCACATCCTGAAGCCTCAAGTGTGAGAGGGGCGTCCTTCTGTAGAAAAAAATCCACAACCACCACTTTATTTTTTTTTCCACAGGACTTTGTAGGGTGGTGAGAAGAGAAACAAGTAGCAGGTAGAGACTAGGCCTCCACCTGTGACTGATCAGTGAGGCTCAGGTAAAGCCCCTATAGATATAGGGAACAGTGTATACACCTCTTGTTACCAACTGGAGCTTTGCCTTGTGCTGTTTCATTTGCTGAGATTGGTAGCAGAAGTTCTTGGATTTCTAATCTCCCATGGGCAATACATGCTGACAGCCTTGGGGCAGGGGAAAGGGGGACAGGGTATGGGTATGAATGAGCAGAGTTTTTCCTTCTGTAAATTGGGCAGGATGGATAGGTTTACTGGGTTGTTCCCCTGTGGTCACCTAGCACTTTGAGAACCTGGGCAGTTGGTGTCCCCAAAACACTCCCTACATATAGGACACGAGTACCTTTTAGCTCCTGTACCACAGATATAGAATTTACAGGGGCACTAAAACTGAATTTAAATTCTAGAGGGACTTAAAATTGAGGAATGTATTTTGGCACCTTGGCATGGTTGCAACTACCTCAGGCAGAGCTACCTATGTAGGCGTTGCCCACACACACACCCCAGTGCTATACCCCCACTCTCTGGGGAGCCCCACTGTGTTGGAGCTGGCAGGTGATCCCCACATGCTGACACAAAGACGGATGACCTCTGGCATAGCTTCCTCCTATTTTCTGTGAAATTTAACCAGTCTGTTGGTTGTGTATAAATGTGACTCCCCCTTCCTCCCTCACAAGAAGGCCTGCCCTATCTGTCTTCTAGTGGTAAGCAGGAGTCCTCCATGGCACCATCTGACAAGGACCTCTTCTTCAGCTCCTCAGAATTGAGCCTGCTGAGCCATTATGGACTGCCTTGTACGTCACCTCACATAGGTGTTTAAAGCACATACTTAAACAAATTTGTCAGTGATTTGTCTCTTTCTTCTAGAGGTACCCTGCCTTCAGTTTGCAAAAGGGTACTCAGGATAGCATCCTATGCATGGCTTTGTCCTTGTTACCCCCAGGGGTGGTACACTTGCCCCAAGGTGTGGATGAAAATCTGTGTTGTGTGCTGTAACACTAATATACATCCAAAGTAGTTAAAGCATTTTCCCTTATTTTGTCTTCCCTTGTTTGTTTGAAGAAATCAACCATGCATCAGTTCTTCCGTATGGACCAATGAAAAGCCTCAACATCCCTCCTCTTACATCCACCTGCAGCCACAACAAAAAATTTGTCTCCAGCAGAATTTTTATCGTTTTATACAAGTTGGAAAGGGGAGGCAATTTGGCCCATTACCACTTTCTCACAACTTTAGTGAAAATAACCATCTTTCACTGGCAAGATGGCCTCCAGTGACAGTCATAGAGGAGCAAGAGAAGACGTCTGCCTGCCTGTCCTGGTGTCTAGCAAGAGAATATCGACCAAAAAAAGTTAAAATAAAGACCGATGCCAAATGCAACTGTTCACTTCATCCACGTAAGTGCTTGTTATGCTGCACTAGAAGCAATTAAAGCAAACCTGTCATGGGAGTGCTGCAGTTGTGGTGTAACTCAGTGCCAAGCAGTGGGAGTAACAGCAATGGCTGAATAATCTACTGCTGAGCTACAGAAAGCACTGTTTGGCACACATTTGCCGGAGGAAAGGTCTGACAAGCAGATGGAGAGATGGACTAAGGCTCTGACGTGCTGTTAGCCAGCATGATGGCAGCAGCCTCATTCAGTGTGGTGTCTAGCTGCTGGCAAGAGCTTTAGAAGTCACTCTACAACTTGGCCAATGCTGAACAAGTTACCATCACAGGAGTTAAGTTCTTATGGCTTGAGAGTGTCAAAGAAGGAGAACAGTAAGGTAAGACTGAGTTTTTAACAGCAAGCCATGACCAAGCAAAAAGGCTGTGTGGAAGTGGAAAGAGCAACTTCAAGGGTCTGACCCTAGAGGGGAATAAGAGGAATTCCATAAAAGTCAGAGTTAAAACCAGCCCTTGTGCCAGAATCCTGGGAACAGGCAGCCCATGAGGCTAACAAAGAGAGAAAGCTGTGGTTTCAGCCACTCCACTGACCTAGAGCACATGTGTAGTGGTGGTACAGACACAGCTGGCAGCACTAGCACAGCTGGTGGCACAGCTGACCAAGTGGGAAGCTCATGCTCCAAGCTCTACAAAGTGTACCCACTGCCCTCCCACCTCAGAGCTGTTGAGATAACTCTTTCTGTAAAGCATCAAGGCTGATGAGCCTCCTGCAGGGCAGTGTCCCATGGTTAGCACCTTTTAAAGATGCCAGGGAACAAAAAATCCTCTTTCATGGACACAGAAAGTGTGTTTTTGCTGTAGTGAGTGCTTCATCAGAGGAAACAGAAGTCTTAGTTATAAACCTTGCTTGCATCCCTGCACCATTTTGATATTTTGATGAAACAGATTCTAGAATTATTACACCCAAATCCAGAACCCAAATACATTTTGCTACTGTATGAAGAGTGTCCATAGGAATGTTCTTAAAGTTTTTTGTGTAATTGTACATCTTTAAGCAGTCTGTTAGGTCTTGATCTTTAGATGTTAATTATATATTAGTGTAAAACAAATTAACTTTCTGTTACTAGTACATTAAATTAATGTTGTGAGTTTCCAAATAATTGCATGAAGAATATACAAGGACATCTACAAGAAAGACTTGTCCTACAGTATTGTGACCCAATTCTTTCCGGACCATGCAAGGGCTTCATAAGGTGTTCTGATTTCTGATCTTTCCTCTTTATGTTCTTCAATTATATGCAGTAACAAAGAAAGCACATAAAGAGAAACTACATGAAATAATATAAATTACAAGTCTAAAAATACAGACCAGGGAAAAAAAATGATGGCTATTCCTACAACTGTTGAATTTCCTTAAGCCCTCATCTCCTGGGAGACTGATAGAGTCTAATGAAAATAAATTATATACTGCACTGTTTAAGCTGCAGTTATTAACTGAAATTCCATTTAATGGAAAATAATCTGACTTCTACTCAGCAGTTATACTTGTTTCAGCAGGTGATAAATGGATGGGATTCTAAGACACAATCTTTTTTCTAAGATAATGAATTTCTGAATATGGTTTAAGGTTTTGTATTTATCTTAATGGAACAACAGCAAAGGATCCAAAGAGTCACCCTTCCTACTTGAACTTTTACTTTGACCTGTGTGGCAAACAAACGAAGCAAGGCTCTGAATCTGGCTGGTGGGTTTTCTGATGTGTAAGGTAGAACTGGGCCCCCTCAGTAGAGAGGCATGCATGGGAAAAACCTGCTCTGTAGAGGCTCAAGATGACACCGGCAAGTCTGTCATTTTATATTGAATCGTGCTGTTAAAATTCACTTGTAAGCATGAGACAAGTCTTTCAGTAAGTATAAAAATGAGCGCGTATCTGAAACAACAAGTGACACTGCTTGGTTGACTCTTGACCCCATTCCCTCCAACTGCAGGTTCATAAAGTCAAGCACCAGCTTCTTTGAGTAATTTGCAAAGGAGCAGAGAACTGCCAGTAACAGCAAACTTCCTGTTTGCAGGGAGTTTCATGCAGGTACGTCTAGAGTTGCATTTCACAGTGTAGCGTATTGTAGATCTCTTCTTACAGAGTGAAAATGTAAATTTCCTATGCCTGGTCATTGAATTTCAAGGAATCAAGAACTCCATGCTACCATAAACACCATTTTTATTCATATGACTGTAGAGACAGTAATGTTTTATAAGAACATCAGACTCAATTCATTTTCAGTAACGTTCTCTGACTGCTAAAACCACAACAGGAATTAAATAAATCTTACTTTAAAACAGGTGAACCAGAAGTATCATCTATGAGTTTTAAAACTCTCTGCCTAAGAGACATCCAAAACTTCTCTGGCATCATCTACTCTGAAATATCAGGTGCTCTTTTGCAGCTCATAACCTCTTTACTTACACTATGACAGTCATTAAAAATCATTCTTCCTTTTGGTTCCATCGTTGCCTTCTGACTTTCAGCTTCAGTTTCCACTTAGATTATTAAACTCACATTTTGCAGAAGCATTTTCTCGTGTCTTGTCATAATTAACCTGTTAGCATAATCCTCCAGTGAAAAGGTTAAAAAGTAATGGTTTACAACACGTTTTTGTTTTGTTCCATTTGGAGGTAGCAGCTTGGGCCTGCATCTCAAAAACTGGTCGTTCTGGAGAGGACAATTTGTTTGGAGTCATGTTCTTAAACCTGTGGTTCCCTGGCATGGCCTTGGACCAGATTAATTTTTTTCTGTTAATAATGATTTCCCCTACCACAAGAAGAGCAATCCAAAGACAGAGACGTGGCAAGATAATGGCATTATGTTCAGTGATTCTGACAGAAATCAGTGGAGTTTTTTATTTCCCTGTGGTTGTCAGAAAGGTTAGAAAATATTCTTCTGTGTCATTAGGAAGCAAATTGGTTTGGGACTCCTGAGCTCTGTCATGTTTTTGATGTTTTGACCCATGGGGCTGGATAGCAATCAGGGTAGCGATGGTCCTCCCTCCTTCATTTCTCCACCACTGGCTGGGCTCACCAGGGCCACCTCTCCCACCGATCACTGCTTCAGTGGTGTTTGTCTTCCCAAGACACCACTATGCATGACGGAGCCCTGCTTTCCTGGGGATGGCTGAACACCTGCCTGCCCATGGGGAATGGGGAATGGGTTCCTCATTTTGCTTTTGCTTTCCCTATCAAACTGTCTTTATCTCAACCCATGAGTTTTCTCACTTTTACTCTTCCAATTCTCTCCACCAACCCCACCAGAGGGAAATGACCAGTAGCTGTGTGGGGCCCAGCTGCTGGCTTGGGTTAAACCACAACTGCATCCTACAATGTTATGCTGACCTTATCAATACAGAGTTGCTGAACATGAGTCCCTGCCAATCTGGCCAAGATTATAGAAATCATTGATGTAGAAATTTCTAAGAAATAATGGAAGACTTAATGCTTATTTTCCCTTTCAATAGCTTGTTTTGTCACTCCAGCACTCCAGGACTCCTTTTAGTGTGTTCAAAGTGATCATGTTATTTTTCAGTATTTGTACCTCTCCAGCAAAACGAATCCGTTAAGTGCTTTCCTATCTTCCTTTGGGACAGGATTCTGGGAACATAACGTTTGGAGTTCAGGGTGTGTGACACCTCACAAATCACCTTGCAGAGCATACATTTTTATGGGTGCATCTTCATATCCTAAATAAACAATAAAATGCTCTAAATACAGTCAGTAATTTTTAATATATCTTATCAGCTTGAGAGCCTTTACTACAACCTTTGTCTTAAAAAATACTCAGTTTCTCGAAAGCCTGTTTTGGTTTTATTTTAACATTGCTACATATCAAAGTACAAGGATGAAGCTTTGTTCCTGCTGTCAAGACAACCACTGCCTCTTCAGCAGAAGGGAAAAAAAATCAAAGACTTGTAGAATGCCAGTTGAGTTTGAACCTGAAGGCCACAGTCTCTGAGCACACCTGGTACTCCCCACAAGAGCAGGATACTCAAGAAAATTGAGGCTTCAAATGAGCTTCCATCTAACAACCTATAATTTCTCTTCGGGGAGTGGGGAAAATGTTAAAGGAAAATTCAGCGTGACAGTCCCTTTACTAAAGCACAAGGAGGAGTTCAAGATGATCTTCAGAATGCTGCAAGACAAAAGCCTCATTACATATAATTACTGCTTACCAGTACCCCAGATTGATAACAAGCTTCCTCTGCCAATTTTACTCTATCATTATACGAAGAGGTGATTAAATTATTTGACAAATCAACTTTCCTGTGCAATATGGAGTTATTGACCTCAGGTAGAACAGAGCAAGGTTGGGTAACGAAGGGGGCTAAGCAGTGTAGCAGCTTTAAAATGACGATATTTGTCCAAAACTGAATTACAATATGCAGAATATATTCAAAGTAACTAGTGAGCTGGTATGTATATGAAAATGAATGAATATATGTGGTGACATTATAAGGTGTGCCAGCCTTCAGACATCACCTTGCATATAACTTACATTCCTTCTATTTTGCAGGTAGAAGAACTCTCCCAGATGTCCCCTGGTGTCCCCGGTGCCTCCATGCTGTAGCAATGGCTGTCGGGGTGTGCTCAGACCTGTCAAAGGTGCCCAGGCAATTCACAGCAGGCTGCTTCTTTGCCCCTCTCTGAGTGTCTGGAACAAGAGAGCAGCCGGGCCACGGGCCACGTTAGAAGTATAGTATGGATGGTTTCAACAGAGCACCTGGCCACGTACCCTGGTCCTGTTTGGTTCACTGGTGCAGATATACCCAATCTTTTCCACTTTATCATTTCAAAAGAGATTCCTCGTGTAAAAAGGATGCTGTTACTCCCTCGCTGCCCATTTGCAATGTTCACTTTTGATAAGCCACCATGCTCCCAGTGGTGTCAACAGGAGGCACAATTTTAGGGAAAGCTCCTAGGCAATACTGATATACTTACTGTGTGGTAAGAAGGGAATGTGAGCTAGCAGTTTAAGTGGGATTAAGGTGGGTAATATCAGCAGTCTGATGCTGTCTGCACATATATCCCTCACATGGTGCAAATGAACAAATAAGAGATGTAGAAAAAGAATCTTCACCTGGAGTGGACATTGCTCCCTCCACTTGCAAATAAGCACATGACCGTGACCATTACAGAGCTGCCTTCCTCAGGCTCCCAAACAGATCAAATTGGCACTTCTTCATTCCCCTAAACAATTTGTTCCCAAGCACTCCCAATGGCATGTCCAAAACTCTTGTACTTCGTCCCTCACCTTAGCTGGCAGGCACCCACCATCTTAAGGGGCCAGGCTGCATAAAAGGAATCATAAGTTTTCTGACTCGTTCACATGACCTCTTGGCCAGCTGAAACAAAACTGCTACCCAAAGCAGGTGCTGGCAATAATTGGCTCTTTCTAAAACCTATGGGTTGAGTGTGAAAATGGTACTACATATGCTAATTTCTCACTTTAATATGTGCATCAACTATTCTCTTCCAAATCCTTTATTTTGCCACGCAAGTGCTTTGTTTTGACAATCCCATGCTGTGAGATTTCACACGGGCTCTGCTGTGCCCTCCTCCATACTGTGATTCAAGGCTGGTGCCTTCCACTGCCCCTTCTGTGCATGACCACAGCCAGTCTATTGCTCTAATCAATGCAGATTATAAAAGTAGAATCTGGAAAGCACAGTTCACTAGCAGTTTTTAAGAATATGTAGTTGAAATTGAACATCCTGCTTTCCTTATTTGTTATCTCAATTTTTACTAGGTCTACCTAAAATGTTAAGTTATTCGCTTGGTCTAAACATACCTCAGCGATTAGTTGGGATATAGACGTTCAAGAAGGTCAAAGAACTCCTTGAAAGAGTCCAGCACAGGGCCACCAAGATGATTGAGTGGAACATCTTCCTTATGAGGACAGGCTGAGGGAGCTGGGTCTCTTTAGCTTGGACAAGAGGAGACTGAGGGATGACCACATTAATGTTTGTAGATATGTAAAGGTTGAGTGTCAAGAGGATGGAGCCAGGGTCTTCTCCGTGATGGCCAGTGATAGGGAAAATGGGTCCAAGCTGGAACATAGAAAATTCCATGTGAATGTAAGGAAAAAGTTTTTCACTATGAAGCTGAGAGATCACTGGAACAGGCTGCCCAGAGAGGTTGTGGAGTCTCCTTCTCTGGAGACATTCAAGACCAATCTAGGCATGTTCCTTTGTGATTTAATCTAGGTGATCCTGCTCAGGTAGGGGGTTTGGACTAGATGATCTTTCAAGGTCCCCTCCAACTGCTAATGTTCTGTCTGATTCTGTGATACATGGGATTCTTTTTTTTTCTTTGTTCCCTTTTCCTACTGTATGGTTATTTAAAAAGATATGAGGAAAGAGATATATTTTATAGGTCATTTATTGTCTTACCCATAAGCTGCTCAACACTATTCTTTTACAACTGACAAGTAGCTATCCACTTTCGTGTCCATGACACTATTACACAGAGGCTACAAAGTTCATTTTCTCTCTTCTTGGTAACATCACCACCCTCTTCCACTTGTAACTCCCATTCCCTAACTGATTAAAAGGATTATGTTAAACTCACACTAACTATTCCCTAGGAGTCTTTGCTCTTTGTGTTTCTCGAATTACATGCATGCCAACAGTTGTTATTCCTTCCATCTTTTTTTATTCTTTCCAGCTCTGTAAGTTGCAATATTAACGTATCCTATAATTTAGGGGTTTATCATGCCTGTGATATACCCTGGTAGTTATAGAAGTCTTATATACTTGTTTTGGACCACTTGGTTCTGCCATGGACAGATTCATTCAATACTTGCTGGTTTTCAAGAGGGTTGTTCTTGATTGAGGGTTTGGTGAGACTAGGAGTTGTGCCAAAGATGACCAAGGAGGAGAGAAAATATGACATAGTCTTCTTATACTATGGGTTGAAATTGTGTCAAAGACTTTCCGTAGAAAGCCCATATATGTTGGTACAAGATTATTGGGAATATATGATTTAAGGGAAGGGTGGTTTTTCTGTTGTAAACAGGTAGCACACTTAGAGACCCGCCTTATTCATCCAGAGGTATTCTTTAAGGGTGACTGCTGCTCTTTAGTTTGGTGAGATAACAAGCTTTTTCAGAGCAAATCCAAGGCTCCTACAATGTTGCTTGAGATCTTGGCTAAGAAATACAACTTTTTTCATCAAGTTTTGGAAAAATTTTTATTTTTTGGGAGTAGGTTTGGGATATTTTTAATGTAGTCATCTATGTTGTCATTTTCTTGATGAGGAATGATGTCTATAAAAGGGTATGCAGATATAGGAGTACTCCAGAAAAAGACTGATGAAATGATGGTTAATCGATGGTAGAAAACTGTGAAATTGAATTTTTTAGGTGATGCAATCAAGGTTTATTCCTAAATTATATGTGGCCTGATTAATCCAGAACACTAAACCTGTGTGTGCTACTAAAAAGTATCTTCAAAGGTATCCCGGTTCCAGATAGGATAGAGTTATTTTTTGCTCTAGCAGCCGGTGGAATGCTGTGTTTGGGAGTTAGGATGAGAGCAACACTGATAACACCCCCGTGTTTCTAGTTGTTGTCAAGCAGTCAAGGACTTCTCAGTTCTTCATGACAAGAAGGTGGGGGGCACCCAGGAAGCTGGGAGTGGACATGGCCAGGACAGGTGACCCAAACCGGCCAAAGAGAGTATTCCATGCCAGTTATGTCATGCTCAGTATAAAGGGTGGTCAGTGGGGGAGGGGCGCACAGCTTCAGGACATGAGGTTTTGGGTGCGATCTGGTTCTGGGTCAGCTCTGAGCTGTATGGCCCGGGGTGTGTGGTTCGGTGAGAGATCATATCCTGTATAATCATCTTCATATATTTCATTATAAAGTCCTGTCATCGTTATCTCTCTACTGTCCCAGTAAACTGTCCTTATCCCAACCCGTGAGGTTTGGTTTTCCTTTGTTGGTTTTCCTTTCTATCTTTTCACCTCCAGCATTTCAGAGAGAGCAGCTGGGTAGTGTTCAGCTCCAGCTGGGGCAAAACCACGTCAAAAGGACACTGAGATTTATCTGAGAGCATCAAGACTTTTTGGGGCATGCTCATGTCTTAATCATTCAGGTGCTCCCAATGTGATCAACAGTGCAGTTCAGAAAAGCTAACAGTTGCTTCTGCAGTCCTCTGTTGGAACTGGCCCTGAGCACCCAACCACTTGCAAAAATGACTGTAAAGATGAGTTTCCTTGTTCTTTTTACCAACCTCTCACTTGAAATACTGTTTAGATGCTTTTGTTGTATTCAAATTTTTAACAAGATGATCCGGAGTCCTCTTCTCCCACCATGATGTAAGCAAACTTTTCCAGGTAAGAGGACAGCAGTTCAATACGGCATTAAGAATACAGGTCACAATTCCTTTTCTGATCTGTGAAAGAAGCATTAAGAAGCTTTTGGCATTTAAGGAAACAATCTTTTATCTTTCTTTCTTTTCTTTCCTTTCAACTTCTGTAAGAAAAAACCTTGGAAGAAAATTAAAACTTTTTTTTTAAACACACCACAATTTGTTTATATTTTCAAGCTTTTCAGTATAACTGCATTCATAAGTTGAATGTGTGTGCTGTTTAATATCAAACAATTGTTTTAGTGCCATTTCAAGTGTCTGGCTGTGTTCATGACTGCTAATTAAATGTTTTATTAAAAAAAAAATACAGCATAAATTGTGCAAAACTTCATCTACATCTGCTTCTCCTGTGAAAAGATGTCCTTGGAACAACTCCAGTATATTAAATAGAAAGCTGTTTATTACAAATAAGACAGTCATTTACCTGTAGGCTTTAGCGTGGGTTATTGGGTATTAAATTCACCATTCACTTGCTATTGATGGTCAATAATGCAAGTGTCTCTGTGGGATGAAAAGGAAGTAGTATTTGAACCCCATTTAGATGCGCTATATTCTGGTGTTTTCGGTGTTTAGTGATAACCAAATATTTCTGTCCCATCTCCAAAGAGTTTAAGGTGGAATAAAGAAGTCATCGTGTTTCCCCCGTGCTGACATCCAGCACAGAGGTGGCACTGGTTATGGTGGCAACACCTGCAGATGCCTTCAGGACAGGTCTTTCTCTTTTAAATGCAGCAGCCTTTGAAGAAGATGATGAGACAACAGTTTGCAACAGTAGGCAGACAAAACAGGCATTTACACATTATCACTTGTATATGGTCACACCAGTCCTCAGCTTTCTCAATACCCTGCAGGTAATTTTAAAGCAAAGGACAGAAGTATAAGCAAGATGAAGCTGATATCTTAGCTGATAAAGGTAAGAACAGAAAAGCACCATGGAGAGCCTGTCTTGTCTGGACCATCTATCAGAACAGTGCAATGCATCCTCTGGGAATCTGGCATTATTTTCTGGACTCCACAAAGCTATGAAAATCCAGTCCTCTCAGACTGACTATTTTATGCCTTTAAGACGAAAAACCATTCTCATGCTATCTGAGACCCACTGGAAGACCAAACCTAGTTTCACACATAGAGCTTCTTCTTTAAAAAAAAAAAAAAAAAAAAAACCAACACTATAAAACTTTCAACTAGGAGCAGTGCAAAAAAAAGAACTCCTAAAACTCAGCACTGAAAAGACAAGACTACTCAAGTTTCTTTAGCTTTCTGCAGAATTCTTCTCTCATTAAGGTTCTTCACAAAAATATACACATAAATGCTTATTAACAAAAAGTGCCACAACTCCTTTAAGGTAAAAACAAATCTTCAGAGACTGGAAAGAAACTAGAATGAAGCAACAAAGAAAGATGTCTTTTTGTTTTTAAGTAGAGCTTAAGGAGTCACTGAATAGAGAATGTGCTTGGTAATATACATAGAGGTGCCATAGAAGTGTCAGATTTATTCAGAAGGATATTGCAATATGCTATAAGTCTTTCTGTGGGTTAAAAAAAAAAAAAAAACCAAACAACTAGAGCTTCCGTGGGATAACCTGGAATCAGACCTGTCTAAAGTGTGTGGAAAAAACTGAGATTAAAAGTAGTGTGATTTCCCTTGACCAAATAGAAACCTTTGTCCACAAGGTCGACATAGCACAACACATCTGGTAGTACTCTGTGAAGACAGCTGTCAGCTTTTCTCAAAAGAAAGTAAAAAAAGGAACTCCTCTCGATATACATACCCTTTAAGTTTGAATTACTACAGCATGTTTACTTCAAGCATAGCCAGATCTTTTCAAGAATGGGCTAGAGACGATTGAGTTTACACTGAATTTTGGAATCAAGTAAATGGAAATGTAAAGGGGTTTTTTTCCCACGTCCAGTTGAGTGACATTTTTTTCAGTCACCGGTTCAGTCATATCAAAGCATTGTTGACTCAAATAATTATCATTACACATTTAGCAAGATAATAAATGTAGTTAATTTGGAAGGAGAAAGTTCTACTAGCTAGATAAATACGCATTATTGCTAGAAACTCATTATGTCCTGTAAACCCTAATCATTGCACAGTCTACTTTCTTAAGATGAATAAAACATGTGGATTGCTGGAAACAAGAGAGATTTTTTAAATTAGATATAAAGTAGGATTGATATTGATTTAGTGATTCTTATTACAATATCTGATATGGCAGGTTGCTTGCCCAAAACTTTTAGTGAACGGACAAATAGTTTTGGGTTTTTTGAACATGAACAAAGGTGATTTCATCAGTAACTGAGCAAGCAACCCAGTCCCATCAGCAGGTGTTTCTCCATACCTTACAAAATTGATTCCACATGAAATGCCTTTGCCAAGGACATGTCAGACCATTGTGCTAACTTGTGTTTCCTCAGTAAACCCACTTCAGAGTTACAAGCTGCTGACTGAACCAGGAACTGCTTTTGCATCAAAATGTTTATATGTATGGTCACAAGGAACTGATGTGGTCACTGGTTTAACTTTTCCTCTGTTTTTATCTCATCTTTGATGCTTGAAAGACTCAGCTCCAGGCTGAGAGACCTATATATCTCCATGTGGGTATGGACTTCTTATACCCTGGTTCTCTCTACCATCAGCAGATGTTTACACAAGACATCTGTACATGGGCAGCAGGCCTGAAGGAAAGGCTTCAGTGTGAAGGGGGACAATGGGAACGTGCAGATTAAGTGCAAGGACTAAGAGTGAAAGTAAAAATGTTGTAGGGTGATTGAGAGCATAGAGGTGTTCAGAGAAAGGGAGTACAAATCCATAGGGAACCAAACTCTTACCTGTTGTGCTGCTCACGAGAAGTTTCATTCCACCTTTCAGACCTGGGACTAGATTTAATCTTTGGAAAAATGCCTTGAAACCGTGGTTGAAAATCAATAAATCCACACCTGTATGAAGACAGTTCAGGACCCAAAAATCAAATGTTCTGTATTGCAACATGCAGACTTTACACAAGTGAAATCCCACTTTCTTGCACCTACTTGTTTCACTTGTCTGGCCAGCCATAACTCAAATTTCTGCACTGACAGAGCACAGAGCCATTGCTCTCCAGATTGCTTACTGGTTGAAAAAGGACAACACAAAACAAAGATTATGCAGATCAAAGGGCAATTTTCAGAGCCCAAATCTGGGGAGATTTTCACAAGAATGACAGAACAGCCAAGTCAAGCTCCAGAATTATTTGCTCACCCATGTTCCTAATTAAAATGTGAGTTACTTAAAGTGTGGGGAAAATAACACTGCAGCAAGACTTACTTTTTTTTTTTTTTCCTTTAGGCCAGTGTCTTGGGAATATTTCTGCCAAAACAGAATCAAACCTATGATAGACACTGAAGCATGGAAAATGTCTGTCCAGTTCCTTATTTTTTGAAGGAGAATATGGGGTATTCTTGACAGCAATGTTTCTTCCAGCTCCACATGTACTAAATTCTGCAGCCACTTCATCTCAGTTGCCATTAGTTTCATGACAGGCTGACAGATGCAGTTGTCTTTTTTGTGCCAGTCACTCGCTGTACCTATAATTTCATGCCATCACAATAGTGACGATGAAGAGATTGCTCTTTCTGAGCACTCTCACATGATATGGGTCAAGCATGTATAACTTCTTTAGGCTATTCAGGAGCTCTCCTACCTGTCATTCAGGTTCAATCACCTGAGGATCTTCCACCTTGAGATTGTGTATCCAGGCTGCTATCAAGCACCAGCTCTCATGTCTCCATGAGATTTATGTCCAGCACTTTCCTTCTGTCCCACTAATTACAGTCTTGTTGTAGTCCGTGACTGTATCATTTACAGCAACCACCTCTTATCAGCATTTTCCACCTCTGGCAATGCTCCTCTAGTGCAAACAAAATACAGAGGCCAAAAGTGTCCTTCCCTGTCAATTAACTGACATGCTGCTATCAGAAAGGTGACTGTGGTGTTACACAGACAGTAAACGTTCACCTTCTGTCCAAAAAAATATATATTCCAGTCTGATTGCAAATTCTGCTGCAGCTTACGGTTAACAATTGCAGCAACTGTGAAGTAGCAACAGTAGTCCTGCCTCCTTTTCCTTTAGAATTATATGTATATATCTTAAAAAAAAAAAAAAAAAGGTAGAGCGTCAAGTCTCCAGTGGAGCCCAAAGTAACTGGAGAAACAATGACATGTCGCTCTATGTGGTCTGCATGTTTTCTATTGTATGGCTCTTAAATCATAGCAGTTACAGGTAATTAATAATTGCTAGTTTCTGTTAACATTAAAAAAACAACATCAAGAACAGCTCCTTTTTAACAATGGCACATTTCAACTAGCTTGCCCAGGATTCTTGTTTCTATGTCCTGGGCTTGACAGACTAAGAATACACCCAGCTGGTTTTCAAACCAACTCTTTCAATAGTCTGGGGAAGGGCTGTGTTACTTGCCATAAAAACAGCTGCCTCTGTCTCCCCAACCAGCCAGGAATAAGCTGAAGAGAACAAAACCTTGAATGAAAACACCTCGACTTTTCATGCAAGGACAAAAGGTGGTCATTATGCATACCAGGAAGGTTCTTTTATAGCTGGTAATTACATATAAATTGGAGAGTTATAATAAAAAAAAATAATTTCTCTCTTCATTTACCTAAAATGTGATTTCTACAGCCATTATATAATTACTGGTATTTTTCAGTAACATTATTAAGAACAAATGAGCTAGTGTTTCTGAAATAAACATAAAGATGCAAATACTGAAAGTTCCTTACTAAAACCGGTTGTTCAGCATGAAGCAAGTGGCAGGAAAAAAAATTTTTCTTCAAAACTGCAAACCAAACTTTTTTTGCTGTATTGAAAAAGGATCAATTTATATCTTTCCACCATCAGGAAGTAAATTATCCCTGTTACATCCAACACAGTATTTCAAGCTCTCCATTTTTCTCACTTTCTCATTTGTTCAGAAAATGTCTACTGCCTACTGACCTCCAGAAGCAAACCTAAAAGAAGAGAAAGATCACAAAAATTCCTAAGATAACAGGAAAAGCTCCCTGTTGTCACTGCTCTCCTTTTCCAGAAAATGTCAATGCACCATGAAATAGATGTTATCTGTGACATTTAGTCAAGCACTCATTCACAAGTGCAATTCCAATATGCTGGAGTGTAAGCAAAGCCTTAGTGAAAGAATATAAAGAATAAGCATCTCTTAGGAGATATTTATATCTCCATGAACTACAGCTTAGATGGCTTTTAGACAGCTGAATCACCACAGTGAGCAACTTCAGATGTCTTGGCGGCTGAAAATCCATGCTATTACTAATATAGAGGAACAAAAGGAGTGATACAGAGAACAAAGAGGAAAGACTTGTCTTCATTTAGATGGGGAAGGAGGATTGAAATTGGATGCATTAATATCATCATGTCATCACCCAGTCCACAAAAAACTTAATTTATCTTTAGGCAAAATATGTGGGATTTCTGGTAATGTTTCCCTAAATGGATAAAACTAGCCAGAAAGCACAAGAAGTGCAGAAGTAAGTACTCAGTCCTCCAGGACACTTTCTCTTGGCAGAAGGTGAAACCATTCACGTCTCTGCAATAGCCCTGAGACTCAGAGGTTGGCATTTCCAGCAGATACCTGCTGTCTCGAGCTACCCTAGGCCACAACAGCAGCAGAAGGCTCCAAACAAAACAAAACAAAACAACTAAAAAAAACCCAAACCCCAAACATAAGTCAAAATGTGGGAGAGCAGACAGAAACCCATTGCCTGGGCCCAACTGCAGTCCATCAAACTCGTGTCTCCTTTCCTCCAGCCCACACTCTGTCCCACCAGATGCTTCTGCCTGGCGAGGGCTCCCTTTAAGTGGCAGAAGCCGTTTCTAGCCCAGCATTAAGCTACAGGTTAGCTCTGAGCTGATGACAAGAAATGAAGGCTTCATTACTGGGGTGAGGGGGATAATAAGATATCTAATTTTCAAGACGTCTTTTTTTACTTGTCTAAAAGAATGGAAGTTGTTTTTTAAAATGTGGAGTGGGGGGGACGTTTTCAATGCATTGTCATTCATCTGATTCTTTGAAGATTTCACATCTCCCACTCATTCCATTGACGAGAAGAAGAAGATCTGTCCTTAGCTGAGTCAGACTATTGAAGTGGCTTTTTCCTAATTATTAAACATCCTGGTTTAGCGTAATTTTGTTACCTTGTTCTTTCTTTCGTGCTTATATATATGGTTTGAATACCTTCTGTGACAATATTGCTGATCTGTACCGTCACCAAAAAGCTTGGAGTAAAATTACAGAAGCACAGAAACACAGAAACAGACTTACATCTTAGTGATTTATCCAGACTGTTTTAGTTTCATATCCCAAAACTCATAGTAGCAGCTTAAATTTACCTGTGACTATGTCCCCAGTATTTGATGTAGTGAACAGAAGTCAGTTTTATGGATTTTCAATCTGTTAGTAGGTAATAAATCAGAGTTTATTGATCAAATTATGTGGTATGCATACTGAATAGTACAAATATGCAAGAACCTGGATCAGCATTTGTGGGTTTGTACGAACCTCACAGGGTCTTCAGTAAGGCCCACTTATCAAGCTCACATCAAATAGAACATGTATTTTTCTTTGTTTGATTACAAAATGCATCTTATTTGCATCTCTAGCTTTGTCACGAAGTTATTTCCCAATTTCCTTCAGCTGGCATAAGCAATACCTGGTACTTGTTATTTGATGCAAGACACCAGTGAGTACAGCCTTGAATCAAATTCAGAGAAGGAAGGAGGGAGGGGGAGATGGAAGTTTTATAAAAGTGGAGCCTGGATACTATAAATAAGACAAGAGAGAAAAAAAACATGAAAGGTGGGAAATCATAAAACAAAAGAGCATGAATATGAATATGAATATGAGGCACGTGGTTATGGCTGTCTTTGAAAAACACTAATTAATTCCTGCCGAACTGCAGTTTTCTGCTGAGTGCTCAGAGTGCACCTTGGCATGATCACTCCATTTTCTGTTCTCACTGCCCACTGCCTCCTGTCCTGTCCCTGGGCACCACTGTGAGGACCCTGGCTTTTGTGCCCTTACTGACTCCCACCAAGCATAAGTACACACTGACCAGATTCTCCTAAGCCTTTTTTTCTCTATGCTGGATAATCCCAGCTCTTTCAGCCTTGGCTTGTACATCAGGTGCTCCAGTTCCTTAATCATCTTCATAGCTCTTCACTGGACTCACTCCATTAAGTCCCCATCTATCTTGTCTGGGAAGCCCTGACTTGCACCCAGCACACCAGATGTATCTCACCAGGGCTGAGTAGCAAGGAGGGATCACCTCCCTGCTAGTGAAGCTCCGTCTAATCCAGCCAAGAAGATTGTTGGCTCTCTTTGTCATGAGGGCACATTGCTGGTTCACAGTCAACTTGTCCACCAGGACTCCCCAGTCATTTTCCTGTACAACTGCTTTCCAGACAGTTGGTCCCCAACATGTAGTGGTGCCTGGAATTATTCCCTCACAGTCGCAAAACTTGGCACTTAATTTTCTTGAACTTCATAAGACTTCTCTCAGCTCGCTTCTTCAGGCTGCCAAGGTCCTTCTGAATTGCACCACAATCACCTAGTCTATGAATCACTTCTCTCAGTTCTGTATTATCATGATTTCACTCCAGCCAAGAGCTAAGCACCGAGCAGCTGCTCTCTCAAAAAAGGTGTGTGAGGGGATAGAGGTGCAGGGTGAAGGGAGGGAGAAGAAAAGCAAAAGAACCAAACCTCATGGGTTGCGATAAGGACAGTTTACTGGGACAGCAGAAATAGACACACAACAAGGATGGAACTTTATAGCAAAAATGGTGATACAGGATGTAATTTTTCACCAAACCACACAACTCAGGAAGTACAGCTCAGAGCCAGACTGTGCCCAAAACTGTGCATCCGGGAGCCATGCCCTCCTTCCCCATTGGTCATCCTTTATACTGAACATGACATAATTGGCATGAGATACTCTCTTTGGCCAGTTTGGGTCATCTGTCCTGGCCATGTCCACTCCCAGCTCCCTGGGTGCCCCCTGCCTTCTCGTTAGCAGGGCAATATGAACAACTGAGAAGTCCTCGACTGCTTGGCAACAACTGAAAACATGGGGGTGTAATCAGTGCTGCTCTCATACTAACTCCCAAACACAGCTTTACACCATTACACCAGCTACTAGAAAGAAAATTAACTCTATCCTAGCTGAAAGCAGGACATTTATCACCCACAAACTTGCTGAGGGACCACTCTACCCCATTAATGAAAATGTTAAACATTATTTGCCTTAGTACTGACATCCAGAGCACACAGCTGGTGGCTGATCTCCAGCTGGACTTCAAGTTTCTGATCACCACCTTTTGAGATTAGTTCAGATGGTTTTCTGTCCACTTCACTACCCATTTATTTATCCACCATCTATTTATATGTATATCCCCATCAAACTTCATCAATGTATCAATCAGAGCATTGTAGGAGACAGTGTCAGATGCCTCTCTAATGCCAAGTTAGACACCATTCTGATGTTACTATTTTACCTAAGATCAGCCATGGCTCCACTGCATTTACCAGGTCTTCCAACCCTACAGCAAGCCTGCCCTGACTCTGCTGTGAGCAGAAGACTAGGCTGAATGGCCTCATGAATGATGATCCCATGATCCATTACAGTGAAGACAGATGAACTACAGCCCATGAAGAACAGGTCCCAGGGCTAAGCTCTCCCTGCTACAGGAAGGAGTTAGGATGGGGGAGCCAGGGAACCACCATGAGGGATCAGGCTTGCTTGTCCTGTTGGAGAGGACAGGAGAGAGGAGAGTGGTGAATTGCTGCTGCTGGGAGGGTCATTTCCCAACTTCCCACAGCCTAGGAACTGCTACACCAAGTGTGGGAGCCCCTGAAGTCATCCTCAGCAGTCTGCTACTCAGGCCAGCTGCTTGCTCTGGATAAGCCCACCTCATAATTATGAGCTCTGGCTTATGACTACCAAATAATATTTCCTGGTTGCAGAAGTGAAGGTAAAGCCACAGGATCAAATCTAGGAAAAATAATTAAAAAAAAAAAAGCCAAAAGCGGTGAATAACAAGAAAATAACAGCTGATGGTGCAGACTCAGCAGTGTGCAAAAAGGATTCTTTTTTCCTAATATTTTTCTATTGTTTGCTCAGGGAGGCTAGACTTTCAATAGCCTACAGTGGAGGGAGCGAAGAATGCAGTTATTAGATTGTGCTAGAAAAGCTCAAAGAATATCAGATCCTGGCAAAAAAGATACTTCTAAAAGATTTTATTTTTTTTAAAAAATCTCAAACTGGTGATTTCTTTTTATCATTTAGTGTGGCTGAGATTGCTGAGTCAGACATGCAGTATTGCAATCCCTGTGGCAACATTAACTCAAAATCTTCTTATAATAAGGATCAGAAACACAAAATTGAAAAAGTAACCATTAGGTGAGTCTCATCTAGATTTCTAAAGGTTGCTTGGTTCTAAAAGTTTTTAAGGGGGATATAAATAATGGTACAGGGAACTGAAAGTCAAAGGTAAAGAAAAAGTTCCATTGAAGTGCCCATAAATTGCAAAACCAAGTATCTGGTGAACAAATTAAGACAGTATCTGACATTTAAGGTGAAAGTCTGTGTAAACATGAATAAGCTATGTTGAACACAGACAGATAAAACTGAAATAATGGAGAAGTCATGTGGTAAGGTAAAATAAAAACTCAGAAAAGTAACATTTGCTAGAATTTTGGGAAACAGAGCACGCACTTACAGTCTGAAAGTACACCAGACATTAAATCAGTTGGTTAATTTAAGAATATTGTTATGAGGTTGTTAAATCATTTGAGTTGTCCCTGTGAATCCATCCAGGACTAAATCATCCCTCTCCCCAAACACTGCATGGCACTTTTGGAGGTTCCCAACCACATCCATATGTCCCCAAAGGTGTCTCACCTCTCCTGTGAGATCTTACTGCACACTTGACAACCTGCCTTCTCCTGGAATTTCTGGTCATTGCTATACTGTGTGGAACCCTCACAGGCTTTATAACAGATGTGTCATTCCTTCTTGTTATAAACCAGGGGCTAGAAAAGAGCACTGTTGAAAACAGGACAGTTTAATGCAGCCTTTTCTGTGCTCCTTCCATGCTTTGAATTGCAAGATGTACAGAGCAGTGAACATCTCATCCCAGTGCAGGAGGTTCCTTGCAGGGATGCAGCACACTGTCACATCTCATGGTGTTCATTTGTCATCTCCCCAGCATGTGTCCTCAAGCCTGTGGTCCCTTTCCTCGGAGGGAGCCCATGAGCCTAGCTCAGCATGAGTAGTGCTCGCTGTTACCCAGGGACATGGCCAAGGCTGGTGGGGAATCAGGGGCCTTCTCTGATTAGCGTATGTTCGGTTGAATCCTGAAGCTAAGGTCCTTCCCCAGGGCACCGATTCAAGAGACAAGGCACATGTCAACGAATAAGACATATTTTATGTTTTACAGGAACCTCTGCCGCAGCCCGATACTGTGACTCCTACTCAAAGAGATCATGGGCAAAGAGCAGGCCTTCTTAACACCCCCTTAACACCCCATGATTATCTGACTCATTTCATGGAGACCGATCTGCCCCACAGTTCCATACACCCTGAAGTCAGCCACTTACAGTCAGGCTTCATCCTCTAAGCTGACAACAGGAGACTGGAGGAAAGAAAGTCACTGTCCAGAGATGTCTCTCAAGGGAAGCAGACTCCACAAAACCCATCTGTCTCCTTCTGAACCATAAAAACTGAAGACTAATTGTCTAGGCAGACAGGAGAAAACAAACAAACAAGCAAAAAAAAAAAAAAAAAACCACCCTGTTAGAACTTCAGTCAAACTGCTCCCTTGCACAAAAATCCTGAACAAATCATTTTCCTCAAACCTTCTCTAAGAACTTTGGGCTGCTTTTTCTAAATGAACTTACAGGGAGTGGGCAGAGAGAGGCAGGAATGGGTGAAACAGAAAGCTTGGAACTGCAGAAGGACAGAACTGAAAATACAGCATTCAAGCATAAAAAATTCTTTGCTATTGTGCACATTTAGTGCCTGACACCTTAAGACATCTTCCTGAGTAGGCTAATTTTGAAGGCACATGAGAAAACCAGAATTGTGACGGAGAAGTGGTTATCACAGTCACATTTGCAGTGGAATTGTTGCAGGCACACAACAGATTTGTAGAAATAGTGTTAAAATTGATGTAAAAAGAGATGGTTTGGAAATAGATAAAAGAGTGTAAGTGAGAGCTGACTTCAGTTAAGGTTTGTCTGTTAGCAATATGAGACCCAGGTTAGGTAAATCCTCAAGTAAGTGCTACAAACTGTCTTGGCTTCTTCAAAAGATCTAACTCTAGTGAAGAGGTAACTTCACTCTACTAAAGAGCTAAAACTCAAGTTAAACTCTACTAAAGTACTAACTCAAGTTGAGAGCACAAAAGAGAAAATTCTGCTAGGGAGCACGGAAGCAAGCTGTCAGAGATCTATTTTCATTTAAGAAATCTTTCACACATGACATCAACGGTCTAATCAAATGGTGTTCTAACTCCTCTACAACACCTCCACCAACTAGCTTTAGCTCAACTTCATTACTGTTTATGTTTCTTCTCATAATTTTCCTTCTTTCTTCTGCTTGATTAGGCCTCTGTGACATCTTCCCTGTCCCCAAAAGCCAAGCACCTAACAAAGACTTGATCCAGCAGCCTGTAAGATGCATTTCATTATTAACAATATAATATGGTCCAACAGGAGTACGTTGCTCAGTTGAGCAATTTATATTTTACCAAGTAGAGAGTTGTTATGTGTAGTTCATTCTCAGTACTCAGGCAAAGTCCAAAAAAGGCACATTATTCTTTATGATTTCTTCATTTTTACACATAAGTCTTCTTTACTAGGCAAAACAAGATGCTTGTGGACCCATAAGGCTTTTAACTATCAACTTAAAAATTTTTAAAAGAAAAATTTTGCCAGGAAAGAAAGCGGAGGTGGGGTGTAGGAAAAGGGGACAGCTTGAGACAGGGAATGCAGGCAAGAAATGGGCTAGAGGTGGAAAATTAGAAAGGCAGGTGGGAGCTAATTTGTACAAGACCTTGAAGAAAAGTACAAGGAAAGGATAAGGAGCTACAAGATATTTTTCCATAAACATTCACACAGAGGGAATGATATTTACAAGCCTTAATAAGATACAAATTTTGGTAACACTTAAATTGTCTTTCTGAGAGAATGACTTAGGTGATCCAAGCCTCAGGATCACTCTTCATATTGTTTTCCCCATCTGCGGAGTTAATAAATAATTATGCCATTATTATGGTCAACCTCACTTCTTAGGGATTTCAACACCTGGATATGCTGACATTAACCATGGTTCATTAAACTTCCTGAAGGTGCTTTAGTAATCACTTCTTTGATAGAATTAAGCAATTCTGTTGCTCTTTCAGAAACCCCACCAGTTTCCACTTTGCTAATCCATTAAGTTCTTCCTACCTTACCAATGCACTGACCACCAGAAAACTGTACTGGTTGCAGGTCATGCCTTCCAGATGATATCTGAGAATGCTTTTGTAGATACATCCTAGTTTTCCTCAGTGTTTGAGCAAGCTTTTTTTCTCTGATGAATACATCCAACCAGGCACCTGACGAAGGATCTCAAAAGGGTGTCTCTCCATTTCAGAAAGGGCTTCTGGAAAGGCTACGGTGACACTGCCTCTTTCATCCTCTAGATCTCGGGTAAGGCAAATGAGCTGTAACTTTGCATCTCTCTTGAGCTATGCCTTCCTAACAGCAGAAGGGTCTTTTCAGGTTAGATGCTAACAGACCCTTAACCCTTCTTACAGTCAAGGGACAATCTGACTATTTTGCAAACTATTGCATCTGGAATTTTCTCAGGAGCACAAAAGGTTAACACACCAAATGTCCACTGTAATTCCTCAAGAGTCAGACACTGAGCTCCCTGAGTGATGTTTCGTCCAGCAAATTCAGTCATGTTGAGATACAGATATGTGACTGGAGCTGACTGTACCCTAACAATGGGCTTCAATCAGCTGCTCTGTCAGCTGTGTATAGTCACTTCTGCAGCTCTTACCTCTCTAGCAACTTCAGGTGTCAGGCTGCAAATAGGTAATTTGGGTGAGCCCAAAGACCTACTGAGAGGCAGTCTCAAGGCAGGTCTAAGCATGCATCCTTCTGTGGATGCCCAAAATCCTCATTTTCATAGAATCATAGAATAATTAAGGTCATATTGCTCACTAAACCATGTCCCTAAGTACCTGATCCAACCTTTCCTTTCCAACACCCCAAGGGATGGTGACTCCACCACTTCCCTGGGCAACTCATTCCAACTCCTAAAAGCTTTTTCTGAGAAAAAAATATCCTAATTTCTAACCTGAACCTCCCCTGGCACAACTTGCAGCCATTCCCTCTTGTCCTATCACTAGTTATCTGCAAGAAGAGGCTGATCCCCAGCTCCCAGCAACTTCCATTCAGGTACTTGTAGAGAGCAATAAGGCCTCCCCTGATCTTCCTCTTCTCCAGACTAAACAACCACAGGTTCATCAGCCACACCTCATAAGACTTGTGTTCCAGGCCCTTTGCCAGCTTTGTTGCCCTTCTCTGGACACACTCCAGAGCCTCAATGTCTTTCTTGTAGTGAGAGTCTCAAAACATTTTGTGAAATACGTTGTACAGCCAGCAAACGGCAGACAAATTCACTCCAGAGTCCTTTCTGGAAAAGGCCCTGTCACATGCCAAAAGGATAGGTGGGATCTGTAGGCAGCTGGAGTCTGGCTTGTCTTTTAGTAAAAGCTAATTCCAGCAGTGTGACACACAGACTTGGGACAGAAAAACAACCAGGCTTTGAGGATGCTGGTGACAGAGGCTCTAGTACAAAAGATAAATGAAATTTCTGTAAACTCCTATTGACTCTGCTATACATGTTCTTTAGATAAAAGGTACATTTTAGAACCAACCACAATTCTATCACTCGGTTCCTTGATAGCTTTGGCATCTCTCATAAGCACAACAGACAGAAGCAGTTCTGGAAGGGTGTAGAGGAGACATCAGGAAAAGCATGCACACCTCAGAAGACTGTGCCAAAACAAATGAGTTTATATAAATCATTTTGCTGTGCGGTCTATTTGAGCATTGGACGTGCCATGTCTTTCACAGTATATTCTTCAGACTATAAATACATCAAATTGACATATATTCACAATCTAGCACCATCTGCTGCATATAAGAGGAAGGCATCTTAAAAGCAAAAGAGGATCTGTCCCTCTCCTTACATGATACATCTTAATCAGTGACACATATTTCTCCTTTTACAAATATTTAGCTTGACTTTAAATATGAGCATATGAACAGAACCATGTTACAGAAATTCTTCTAATTATGGACTCTTGTTTACTACTAGTTTCTGCACCGCATTAAAATTCATTTCTTTACAAAACACTAAGCTGAGAACAAGGAGCAGGAAGGTCTAGTTTGAAGTGTGATGAATCAGACCTTTGTGGAAGAGAGGAGTATAATCAGAGACAAGAGTTATGTTTTATACATAAATTCTTCTAACTTAAGATAAATGTTGGATTTATTAATTGAAACATCTGAATCATCAAAGTGGTTTAATTTATTATATTTTTCAGATGTTTCATTTATACCCTCGTAACACCTCTTTTAGATTCTTTTTTTTTCATTAGCTATGACAAAAGCATGAGAACTTACCTTCAACCACTTTCATACAGGAGCAAAAGTTATGCATTTCTTATTTATTATCCAATTTTGTTTAAATATATATACAATATAATACACAGATATATATTGCTGAAATTCTAAATGTCTCTCTTTTTAGAGTTTTTGGAAGATCATGACAAAGCATAAAAGCATATTCTAAAATTAATTCAAGGTTTCTCAAAAAAGCTTAAGCAACTTAGTTTTCCCACATAACACTAAAATTACCTCATTCAGGAACTTACATCTCCTGCATGTCTTCAATAGCTAAGCTGCCCTCTTTGACTTGAACACATAGTCTGTTACGGTACCACTGAATTAATTTAATATAACAAACTTGTTCACAGTTTTTTAAGTCTCTCACACTAGAACACTGAAAAATTATTTTGCCTTCTCTCAGCAGCACAAAATGAAAGCATCTTAAATTAAGTTTCTGCTTTAAAAACAGAAATAAAAAAAAAAAATATCACCCACAGGGTGCTGCAAGCCCTGACCAAAATCCTGCCTGAACTCAGACCAGAGGCTGAAGAGGGTCCCCAGAGTTCTTTATTTCAGTCAAAAATGTCTGGTTTGCTTATTTCTACAAGGAGGAGCTCTCTCAACAGCTAAAAAGCACAAACTGTAGGCCAGCCATCAGTCACACAGCTATTTGGACACGATTTTAAGCGGCTGCTTAGCTGCAAATGTGTATTCTCAACAGGATGCTGTGCTACCTCTGAAAACCCCAGATTATCCGGCCTCTTTGATTTTTCAAAAAATATAATAAGAAATAATACACTGCCTGCTTTCTTGATCATTTTTATGGTGAGCTATTGCATAGTTTAGTGTCCTGGCAAATGGAAAAGTGGAAGTTCTACACAGATGAATAGGACTCAGAGCTGAAAGGTATTTTTAGTACTCCCATTTTATGAATAGACCTAGGGGGAAAAAAAATAATTACTTGTGTTGTAAGAACCAGGCACATGCTCTGGAGTTAAAAGACAGGCTCCATCTGCTCTGACTCACCAGCAGGTTTTACAAACCATGAAGGAAAATAAAGACTTCACCTCTGCCTATTCTTCCTAACATTTTCCCCATGCAACAGTTTCCTCAGCAGCAGTGAGGCCAAGGTGATGCAAACAGCAAAAAAGCTGCGAATTCTTCCTTAGTGCTCTGGCGTAGTCACATTTTCTCCATTTCAGATCAGAACTTCAAATTACCTGCTGCCAATTCGATCTGCTCAGGAGCAAGCAGTCTGCCAGTCCTAAAAAAAAGTGTATAAATACAAGCCCCTCCATTGTCCTTGAAACAGGATAATGCATTCTAAAGCAGAACAGATAAAAATTTATGAAACCTCGCACACAAAAAGCACACCCAGATACAAGTCTACAGGAAAAAACCTTGTGAACTTTGCTCATAGTTTTCCATAGTATTTCTGAATAGCAGATCCAAACATAGCTGAACATAAACCTCAGATCTACTGATCCATTTCTTCAGCTACATTTTTCTTTTCAGTTGCTAAGAAACTTGTTTCTTGTGAAATACAAGTTTATAACATCCGACATACTGTAGAGAATCATTCCTCATTGGATTGACTTTGAATATACCTGAAAGCATTTTGTTGATCCTAGATTTTTATCTGCTATGGTCCAATGAACTCCAGTGAGCTTGAACCCGACCTTGACATGTTGCTCTTTACCTTCAGGTGATAATTCAGAAAGTAACTGCTCACAGTCAAGATAAAAATCTTTTTTTTTTCAGACAGTTTTGAGGAAAACAAAAAGATCAAAACCAATCCTTGACCTTCACCATTCCCTGACCTGAAGCCAAGTGCAGTTAGATTTTCTTCCATCTTCATGTCTCCCTGACAGATAGGAGGTCTGCAGCCAAGGCTTGCTGCTCATCAGGTGCAGGTCTAGAGATTCTCTTCTGTAGGGAAGACACAGCTTGCAAATACAGCAACTACTGCAAAACATACTTTCAAGCACGTAACTTCTAGTGAAAATAGAAAAGCAGTTCACTGAAAATATTTTCAGCATGAATACACCCAAATGAATTCAAAGGCTTTTCTGAATCAAAAAATCATTTCTTTGCCACGTTACAGATGTGGCCATAGAAAGGAACCCTGAAGAATATGCACATTTTCATACCTGTAGTGGAGCTTTCTGATCCGATCACAGCTCTCCATGTGTGAATTCAAAATATGAGCCTAATACAAAAGGTTTTGAAACATGAGGTATATAGAGCCATTGCCTTGGGCGGAACTGATCAAGTCCTCCCTGGGCATTGAATTAGTGACCGGTCCGAAAACCTGAACAGCAGGCTACATCCACCTTGCCTGTGCTTCAAAGGACTTGGCAGATTTTAAATCAGTCCCACTGGTCCCCTGGGAAGAGCAGGTATGCAACACCTACACAAAACCAGGTGGTCTGGTGGATTGTTTAAACCCATTCAACAAGTTTAGAGGAGAAAGATCTAGATCCATAGGTTGTGAGACCCTGATCTACTACTTACAGCCTGGTCATTCACAGTGCCATTGATCTCCCATGTGCATCCTCAAACTACGGACTCAACAGTAATCGCAGCACTAACCTAACTTAGGTTATATGGCAGTTTCACAGCAAAACCAAGATTGGTTGGAAACTAAAATTATCCCTAAGATCCTTACAGCCTGCTTCTTTGCAATGCTTTGCACCCTCCTGCCAGATGCACACAGACTTCTTAGTGCTCTTTCTATGAACAGACTGATATTAAGGCAAGTGAAAAATCAACAAAACTATTTCTCACATTAAGAAATTGGAGATTACTCAAATAAATTTCTTTTTGCCAGAATACCTGAGACTGAGCATGAATTTCTGGAATCTGAAAGACCATTTTCTGAACCGGTCTAGTTTCTAATGATGTCCAAAAGCCATCCCAGTGTATGTATTCTTCACTCTTGACTTCCAGCAAGCAAATAATGTTCTATTCTTGAATTGAAAAATGCGGCTTGTCATGATTCTCTGTTCAACTTTACTCAGAAAATCTGAGCTCTCCCATAGAAAATAAAATAGGGAAATCTTGTCATTTAATCTCTAATGGCCCTTGAGCAAACAAACCTCTTGATGAATAATGTTTAAAGGAGATAATTTTTTTTTTTCAGCCTCACCACCATTCTTTCTGTCTGTGATTTCCACTTTGCATGGATCAAAACAGTATGTTTTTCTCATCTGAGAATCTCTTTTCTTTTTTTTTTCCCCTCCTGTAAACGCAGTTTGTTATTTTCTCTGCAGGACGAAACACGGAGGACAGAGATGTTCTACCACAGCTGTCAGTAACTACAAATTCGGAAATTAAACCCGGTTGTTAGGGTTTCTTTTCCTAGTGGCAAACGGCAGTCACTCCGGCAGCCGGCCAGCAGCAGCGGTGGAGCTAGAGGTGCTAAGGAGCAGAATCCCGAGCACTCTGTGTCAGGTCCCCGTCTGCAACCTGACCTCCAGGTTGTCCATCTCCCTTCAGACCCAGATTTGCCTCCAGGGAAACCGAAGGATGCCAGAACCGCCATGAATGGCTAGCATGTGACTTAACGACCCCACGAGCTGCAACCCACGGGCGAACGCGCCAAGTCCCCACGCCGCGTCCCCCTCCCACCCCCACCACCGCACCGACCGGGTCCCGCCGGCACCTCGGAACGGCCGCCTGGATCGCGGGCTGACCAATGGGAACGCGGGAGCGCTCAGCCAATCAGCGTACTGCCCGGCGGCTCTGCGGGTGGGCTCGGGGACAGCCAACGGCGCCCGGGACCCGCAGCCCCCGGGACCAGCGGGGCCCGCGGAGCCCTGAGCTCCGCCCCGCGCCCGGCAGCGCGGGGCGGAGGGCGTGCCGGAGCCCCGGGTGATGGTCCGCGCCTGGCGCCCGGCCTTCCGACGCTGCCCGAATCACGGAGGTTTCGGGGGAATACCGTAGCCTCGTCCCTGGACCGAGCNGATGATGATGATGATGATAACAACCACCAACCAGCTCTTCTCACGAGAGGACCGTCTTGGCCCATCGCTCCCTTGGCAGGTCGCAAGCCGCACCGAGCGCGGTGGCCCTGCGCAGGAACCGCGCCGTGCTCCCGGCTGGTTGCCCGGCTCCGCTGGGTCCCCACAGAGCCACTGCGGGCGGAAAAGTTCCGCAGGGTTGGTGCAGCCGGCGCAGCCCGGGCCGGTCACCGGAGCTCGCCCTCGCACCCGCTCATCCTCGCTGGGAACACCGCAGGGACGGTGCCCTGAAACTGAAACGTGGCAGAACTTCTCCCTGTCTGTCCGCCCTGTAATTTGCAATCCGATTCACCCGCTGCGTGGAGATGAAAGAAGAAAAAAAAGGGGGGAAGGG
>VXBZ01001923.1:377333-414546 GCA_013399135.1 Heliornis fulica | reverse complement strand
CCCCGCCGTGTTCAGCTGGGCTCAAGGCAAAAATAAAATGAAGATTTGAAAATATTTATACACAGTGCTTTTTCCCCAAGAGTTTACCGGGCGGGAGTGTGTGTTGGGTGTGGGTTTGGGAGGGGGGGTAGTATGTTTCTCATCTTTGCTAAAATCAGCAGAAGAGCTGTAAAACGAGGCACTTAATTTCTGTACATCACCCCGAGGGGCAACGTTATAGCAGAACAACGACATAACCTGGCACTTGCGGGCGGGGCGGGGCGGGTCATAGGTAGGTGCCAAACACTTCGGGAGAAGCAAGTGCCGTCGGTGCCGGGTTGGGAACGCGGAGCCGGGAACCGGGAGCCTGGCGGAGGGAAGGCGCCCACTCGCTCCCGCTGCCGATGCCCTCGGTGCAGGAGCCGGGAGGTGAAGGCGATGGTGGTTTCGCCAGTTAGGCTCCCGGTGAATCTTGATCTGAAGAGAGGCAGGGAAAAGAGTCATTGGCACGGAAGAGAGTGAAAGGGATGAAAAAAAAATGGTAGCTGCTGGAAGGAAGATCTCTCTCTGCAGTGGCACCAGAGAGCAGGGAAGAGCTTGCTGGCTGGCTGGTCATGATGTAAATGGAGAAAGAGATAGGTTTTGCCAGCAAGGAGAAAGGGCTGTAAGGGAGACGACTTCCTAATGAGCGCATATAATGTTGTAAAGGGTTTCAACATTTTATGCTTTTCGAGATACGACTATGAGCAAGAAAAAAATAATAACTTTAGCACAACTGCAGCCATCAGAAACTGTTGGTTACACTCTGATAAACATCCTCTCATGGTGAAATTGTTGGTGGGGGCAGAAGGCAGGGCAGGGAAATTCGTCTTCTTCTAGTATGTGCAGCTCTCTAATTAATGAATTTGACAAACTGGAAGGTCTTCCTCTGGTCCCTGTGACTTGACTCTTCTTTTTTTTTTTTTCCCCAACACAGTAAAGATATTTGAAACAAGAAAGTATTTGGTTTAGATATGCAGAATAACGGAGGTTAAACCCATGTTATCTAGGACTTATCTTAAAGAGCGGCATGAAGTACAACCCTTTTCCTTCTCTTCATTTCAGCATTGCATATTTTGACGCTGAAATATACATCAGTTTTTGACGGGTTCGGAGTTATGAAAGCAAAGAAACTTGTAGGTGTCATCTGTCGGAAATAATTTTTCGTTACAGCCTAGAGATTTAATGTTGTTCTTTCTATTCATTGTTTGTGCTATTAAAATAAATTCTAAATAAAATTATTCAGTATTTTTGCCCGAGCGCCTGTGGACCACTGCCCTCAGCTTCCCCAGTGTCATCATCTTTCAGTCTTAATATTCAAATATGCGTTTAGAAGAAGACAGATTAACCTCAAAGTTTCTGCCTCACTCTATGTCTCTCACACGGAAAAATAAGGGCACACTTCGGGCGCACACATACAGAAGGGTTAGTTTTTTCCAAAACGGGGAAGAAAAATCCTATTTGTCTTTAAATATTTCTATCACGGCTTGGTAATGGAGAGGAGCGCTTCGTGTTAATAAAATGACATCTTTAAATTATTTGAAGCCCTCTTGAAATCGGAATTGAATTCAGTTGCGCTCAAAATATCAGAGTCAAGGTACCTCCTGCTTCTGAATCATGGGTTTTAAAGTTATATTGTGATGCACACCATACCCGTACTTCTGCCTGAGAAAGGTTACTTGTCACCGTGTTTAAGACCGTGCGGCATTTGAAGAAAAACAACTGAGTGTGCACATTCAGCTACCGCTGAGAAGAGGTTTCCAACAGCCCGTGTTAGAGCAGCACCCGGAGCTTCAGGACTCATCCCAGGAAAAGAAACAGCTCTCGTGTGGGTGCGGGGTTGGACCCTCTACAAACACAACCCCATCTGGAGGGAATACTTGACTTTCGGGCATCCCTTCGTGAACGTTCCAGGCAGCTTTTCCTTGGGAATGTGAGACCCAGGACAGTCCCCGAGGTGCCCTTACCCCTCCCCTGGTACTGGGCTTCAGAGGCTGCACCAAGCTGTTGGCACCCCCGTCGCTGCCCTGCCCGCTCCGTGGGAAGACCCCGCAACCCTGGACAGCCTTTATTTAGGAAAAGGAGACCCCGTCCTAACAGCCTGGGCTTCCCGTAGCCGCTGTGCTGAGATTTTGTACTGGTGTTTTACCTTGCAAAGAAGAAAAAAAAATTAAAGCGTTTTTTTTTCTTTTTTTCCCCATTATTTATTTATTTTATTTCAGGTAGCAAAAATACGCCTGTCCCCTGGAATGAGTTCCCAGGAGGGGAAATATCTGGATTTTCATCACGGCACACCTGAAGCTGTCACCCCACCCCATTGTGCCAGTGGTCACAGCCAGCCCCACTCTCCCGTGTCCCTCAATTCCTATAAATATCAACATTACCGGCGCTCCCCCCGCAGTCTGCCCGCTGGAGGAGAAGCCGGCCCAGACCCGCCGGGCCCCCAGCGCGGCCGCGCAAGCTTTGCGCGGTGCTGGTGAGGGTTGCCGTCGGCTGACGGGCTGCTGCATCCCCATCCCAGTTGCCCCTGAGGTGGGAGGGGAGCGGTGTGTTGATGGAGGTGGTTGAAACATGGGGCTGGAAGGCGGCAGTTTCTCAAATTCCCGTTAGGAGCTCGCAAAAACGGAGGGATGGGGGTGGGGGTGGGGTGGTAGGTGAAGATTTACATACACACGTACATATGAGACCTGTCCTGGGGAAAATATCCACGAAATACACAACACGTCAGTGATACATTTTCTCTCCTCGGTTATGTAGGTTTTTTTACACTTAGACAGTTTCAGACACACGCACCCCTTCCCCTCCCCGCCCCAGCCCTCTGAGCTTCTGTATGGGGGACAAACCGCTTGCTACCAGACCGAGCGAGGAGGCAGCGCAGCCTCCCCTCGGAAAAGCGTCTCTCAAGCGTGATCCAGCGAAGATGCGGCTAATTAGTTCGTTTCTCTGTTTTCCGCTCATTTCTTTCCGGTAATGTCGGGGGCTTGTCGTGGAAGGAGGGGGTGGGTGGATATGTTAGCGGGGGTGTGTGTGTGTGTTGCTCCTCGGGCTAGGCTCCGCCGTGTGCACCGTGGAGCCGCAGCCCCCCTCCCGCCTGCCGGGTTGCTTCAAGGTTACACGATACCTTCGCGAAGTCGTGCAGAAAACCAGGCTCCTGAGGTCCCACAGGGACGAGTGGAGAAGAAAAAAAAAAAGAAAAAAGAAAAAAGAAAAAAGAAAAAAGAAAAAAGAAAAAAGAAAAAAGAAAAAAGAAAAAAGAAAAAAGAAAAAAGAAAAAAGAAAAACTCAAGTGTTCCTAATTTTATCCGAGTTAATAAAACCGACACAACAGGCTTGGAAACGCGGGAGGGTCGGGATGAAGGCGAAGGTGATGCTCTCGGGGCGAGGGGGTGTGTGGCAAAGGCAGGGTTTGGAGTGAAAACCTGTAGGAATAGCGAGAAAGGCAGGAGAGGTCCAGGGGAGGTGCGGAAAGCCCTGTGGAAACCTGGGGTGGCATAGGGGATGCCGGGGAGGAGGGGGGACGCGGGCCGTTTCCATTTCACAGCAGCACCGTTCCCCGGGCGGGACCAAGAGCTCGACACAAGAGCCTGCGGCTCCGGGGCAGGCCCCCTTTCGCCAGAAGGTGTGTTGGGTGCGGAGGGGTCTCTCGAAGCACCCGGGCGTGGGGTTGGGAGTGGTGGGAACAGGGCTCTTGCCCTAGGCTGGGCAGCACCTTTGGGCAGCCTTCTGACTTCTCAGGATGCCTTTCACCGAAGCCCACCGCGGCTTAATGTTTGTTTAACTGAACATTTGCGAAGAGGTTAAGAGAGAGAAAGCCTCCCTGCGAGGGACAGGTTACCTCTAAGCCCTTCAGTGTGTCCATCCTGTCCTGTCCCCTCCCCCAGAGGAGAAACCGTTACTGCTCAGTGCTGGGATTTGGGGGTGGGGAGGAATGGGGCAAACCACATTTCAGCGTTTCATGCTGGGAACTTGGTTTGTTTGTTTGTTTGGTTGGTTGGTTTTGGGTTTGTTGGGTTTTTTTTTTCTTTCTTTCTCAGAAGGGAAAATCCTTCCTGATGGGACATATGCCCCATGTGAGTGGAAGTCCAGCCAGTGCCTGGAGTGCAGGTTAATGTACGTGCCTCCCAGGGCTTGAAGGATGGTTGAACCCCTGTCTCAGTCTGGACCAGGTGTCCTGCTCAGGATCCGGCCACACTTGCCAGGACCACCCCCTGCACGGAAACCCTGAACCATCCTGGCGGAGGATCCATTTCCAGCTGACCAGAGGGGAAAAAAAAAAAATCAAACCAACATAACACTGATTTGATACTCAGTCCTGCATATGTTCTTGCTGTGTGTGTTTTACTGGGAGGAGGTGGGGTTAAATGCTAGAGTGTCTGTGACCCAGAAAGGAAAACCATTTGAAATAACAGGCTACTGTGTGGGAATGTTGACGATCTTAAAAATTATTTTACGTGCAGGTTGGTAGGAGGTGGCTGAGAGCATCTTTCTGATCCAGCTACCCTCGCTGAGGAGTTCTCACAACGGAGCTAATGGTTTTAATAATGCCTCTGTCTCTTGTCATTTATCCTCATGTCATAAACCGAATCATCATTATTCTAAAATCTTTCCCTCATCTAATGAAATTACCACAGATGTCTTCTATGTAAAATACTAAAAATTGCCTTTGCAAGAGTCTTTGTGTGTGTGTGTGTCTGTGCATTGAGGGGCAAAGGTGCTTCAAATAAAAAAATCTCCGATATAAAGCCTTTGCCCCTGAAATTGTTAGTCAAGAATAACAGGATCCTTATGCTCAGACATGTGCTGCTGTGCAGATGAATTTTTATTTCATATATACAAACATTATTTATGGATAAACAATATCTGTGGATACTTCCTACTGGTTTGACATGGGGTCATATCCAGAGTCCTCACTCCTCCAATCCACCTCCCTCATTGCAGAATATAGCCTAAAAGACCACCATTATTGGGAAAAAAAAAATCAGACAACTGTCACATTACCTAACTTAGTGAAATCATAACAAAGGCTTCCATTAGAAGTGACATCACATAAGCTGGAAGGGGTTTTCAATTCCACTTACACTTCTTTTCCCCATTCCTTCCCTGAAATGTCTCACATTCTCGGCATGTTTTGTGGAAGCTTGATTAAAGTCAGGAAATCTGGTTTTGTACCACTCATTCATCTCCTGAGGGGGTATTAAACAGAAGAGGGCAAACAGGAATGCTTATTGTCAGATCTGCAAGAAGATACATACTGCTTTCAGTTATTAGATGAATATGTAAATATGTAAAAAACCCGAGAGTATTAGTAAAGACTATTTTTTTTTGTGTGTGTGTGCAATTAAGAGAAAGGGCTAAAGGAAATGCTGTATTTGGAATTGTGGAGGAGGACCTATGAACCAAAAGCTGAATGCACATCATCCTTCCATAATTTCAAATGCTATTTCTAACATGTGGATTGTAAGAAGCATTTATTTTGTAAAAAAACAAAAAAAAAAACATAAAAAAGAAGACAAAAAAGAAGAAAAATAGAATTTCTCCAAGTATCCTGTGTATATTTATATCTAGTGATGGACTACTAAGTATATTCAATATGTTTGTGATGGTTTTTTTTAGGGGGGCAGAGGGGGAAGAGATCAGCGAGAGCTGACAGATAATTTCATCTCACAAATACGACAAAGTATAATTTTACCTGCAGGTTCTTGGCTGCGATTTTTTCTTCTTATATCTGGATGTCCCTCAGAGCAGCAGCCAGGTCCGAGGCTGAGCAGGAGACATTGGCACACATAGCGGCACTGCACATCTGTTTCATGAAATCTTTGTTTCCTGTTTTGACAGAAACACACAGAGAGGACATGGCAAATAAAGTGATCCTCCACACAGCTCCTGGAAAAGAAAGGATGCAAAGCAATGTCAAGAAGAGAAAGCTCTGCCCTGGCTGTCCCCCACCATGCCCCTGCCCAGGAAAGCACCTCTCAGCAGGGCCTCCAGTGACACGGAACCACAGCAGCACCCACATCCTCCAAGAAACATGGAAACTGCACATGGCCATCGATCCCCACATGCCATGTAACACAGCCTCATGGCTCTGCACCAGCTGTGGGACTCCTGGCCTGGCAACGGGCACCCCTGGTGCGCCTCAGTTGAGGGAAGCCCTTCTCTCTTTGTAGGACTGTGACAGACCACCCCAAAGCACTGGGAGCTCCCAAGGTGCCTGCAGCATGGCAGGATGCCCCTTTGTAGGGCACCAGGAGGGTTTACTTCTCCGCAGCTCTGGTACTGGTGTGGTCTGCTGCTGTGCTGTGAAATGGGGTCATGCAATATGAAGTCTGTCCTGCCAAGAAAAAGACAGCCTGGTAGCAGGGCTGGAAAGACCCTGCACTGCTCCCGCTCCAGCAGCACTGGTTCAGGTTCAAGGCAAGCAGAGCTGTCCCCTGTGCCCAGTGTGCAGTGGAGCAATGGTATCTATGTGGTAAGTCTGCTCTGTCTCTACTAATTATTTCCTGCCACGCTCTGTCATGCAGAAACGCAAATTGCCAACGTGGGGTAACAAAGCGCAGGTTCCAGATCAAAGGAAGAAAAAGGCAAAGGAGCAGGTGGAGAAGGATGGTGAAACAAAGAGATGCCTGCTTGATGTGATGAGCTGCAGCATGAGGTCTGCTGCTATTTTAGTTGCTCTTGTATGCTCAGTGAGACAATGACAGGCTACTTTGTTGGACAGCAGCTTCTTTCTCAGCTGGCTCCTAGGTGCTGTGCTAAGCTGGGTGTGAGGCAATTGTGTGTGGCTGTGGTCCAAAGGCATGTGCTGGTGATCTGGTTCCCCTCCTTGTAGCTGTGAGGTTGAAATAGTGGAATACGAGCATTCTTCTTTGAGTTTTCACATGCTTGGCAAGTTATACAAGGTCAGGATGGCTTTTTGGAGAAAGGTGTTGGGTCAGAGAACCTCCATAGAAATCCTGCACAACACAACCTGTGGTCTCCATCATGTCTCCTTGCACTGGGAAGGGAGAATTAAAGGATACTCCGCCACGGTATGCAAATTTCTCCCCTACCTCACCTCTCACCCTCACATTCCTACTTATAAACAATCTCAAACCTAGACTCTCTCTGACATGCCAAGAAAAGTGTCTCGTTGCAGGGACAGGGAGGGACAATCACTGAACATCACTGGCACAACAACATCAATATAATATTCAGGTTTCTCTACACAAACATGTATATGTATATGTATATGTATATGTATATGTATATGTATATGTATATGTATACATACCTGCATGTCTCTGAGCTCATTTTTGCCTAACAAAATGTCAAATATATAAATATATATGAATATCCCAAAAGATACCCAGAACTACATTAATAATATTCTCAATTATTTTTCTCACTGAATATGTAGAAAGGTCCTATGTTAAGTGTTGCTGACAGGAACCATTTCCTTGTGTATTGGTGATGGTGGTATTGTCTGCCTTGCAGGATATTTAATTCTGGCTCTGTAGACAGCCTCTCAGTTCAAGCTGATGAAGTTGAGGGAGATACTTGAAGTGGTGGGCAGAGATGGAGAGAGTTTTCCCATGGTGAGGACAATCCCTAGGGAGCAAACAGGCTGCTCTTCACATGATATGCTTCATACAGATGGACAAGCCATACTTAAATTTCAGAACAAATAGATTTTGTCAGACCATGCAAAAAATAGTCCTTATGCTCATGCGTCTTGTCAACCATTAGCACCAAGTGCAACCTTCCCATCAGGATAAACCAGGAGAACTTCACCAAGTATCTGCCTGGTGGGTTCTGCCACTGTGATTGCTGACAGAAACTCTCCTGACTTTTGGGGGCACAGGGATGGGTCTGAACCCCAGCCTGAGTTCATGGTGGAATGGGAAAGCCATGAAGGCTGCAGTTAACCCAATAGCTGCTGCCAGCTGCTGTCTCTCTGTCTTGTATCCAGGCAGCCTTCCCCTTCCTGTACACATTCAGCCCTGAAAACTGGGCTTGTGGGAGGGATGAGTACACACACTCACCTTGGTATAAGACCACACATGTATGTTTCTAGGTAGGGAAGGAAATAACTCCCTGATCTAGGTTCTGCTACAGTGGAGTCCTCGAAAGAGGTAACCAAGTCAGGTGGTTGATTTTTCAGTAGAAGGCATGGAAATGAGCACACACCTAGGACTGGCTTACTCAATACACTCATTTTATATATGGCTCATGCCCAGGACAAAGAAGAGGAAGAGACGAATGTAACTTCTGACACCAGTGAACATGGATAGCTGTTGACTTCCAGATCCAGAGAATTTCACCTTTTTAACATTCTTAGTTAATTAGCAAGTTAGGAAAGAATTCTGTGAGTCTGAGGCAATAAAGTGCAAAACCTAATGATTTAGATTTGCAGATTAAACACAAAAATATTTGGGCAAAATATTAAATCTAATGAAACAGAGATCCCTTTTACTACATCCATGCTGGCACACCACACACCAGCTCCATGTGCTAGGGCCCTGAGGGCACCCATAGCCCTGTCTGTTCCTGCCCTCCCTTGTGGGGCTTCTCCCAGCCACCCATGGCCCAAGACCCCATCCCAGCTCCTGGGGCTGTCAGGCACTGCTATGTGCTGCCAAATAGCATTAATGAGGCCCCTCCCTGAATGTGGAGCAGGGTTTTAGCCAACATGTGACAGCAGTGTGGACACTTGGTCTGTAACAGCATCAGCCCTGGCAGCCTTGCTCAGCATCGCTCATCAGTGGCCTTGCACTCCCAGCTCTGCCAAATGCCAGACAGGCTTGCTCATCTGGGAGATGATGGCTATAGTTCAGCTAGACTCCTTCAGACTTTTAAAATATGTCCTTTTTTCACTGGTCTTGCTGAAAACCTCAGGCATACTTCCCCTCAGGAACATTCTGCTTGAAGGAAGCAAGGCACCACCCCTCCATCCCTCACTCCACCTGTGCTCACCCCAATGGGAGTGCTGCGTTCCTGCGGCGGTGCAGGTACAGGGATCCATGGCATCTGTCTTGTGGCATCTGTCCCAGCAGTACATAGACTAATAGATCTCAGACCCTACACAGAAGTTGTAAGCAGTGAGTGCTTCATATGTACCACAGGTAAAGGAAGTTTAGGTGAGGTGGACACAGTGCAAGACAAGTAAGTGGTCTGTGGTCATCCAAGGCCAGGTTGGATGGGGCTTTGGGCAGCCTGGTCTAGTGGAGGATGTCCCTGCTCAGGTGTGTTGGATTCCTCTTTGAAGGTCCCTTCCAGTCCAAACCACTCTGTGTCTCTATGAAGCAAGCAGGAAAGGGTTACAGAATCATAGAACAGTTTGGGTTGGAAGGAACCTTAAAGATGATCTTTTTCCAACCCCTCTGCTATGGGCAAGGACATCTCCTCCCCCTTGGTGTCTGCAGAGTTTCTTGCATCTTCTCACTACCTCCTCTGATGGCAAAAAGCAGTTGTTTGTGGTTTTTTTTTTTCCTTTCCTCTTAAATGTGATTCCCAGAGGCACCGTGACCGTTGCTGATGGGCTCAGCCTTGTCAGTGCTGGGTCTGGCCTTGAGCTGGTATTTACTCTGTCGGGTCTCAGGAAAGCTTCTAGCTGCTTCTTGCAGAATCCACCATTGCAGCTACTCCGCCCCGCCTCCCTGCCCAAACCTTGCCAAACAAAACCACAACGTTGACAAAGATGTGGAACAGTACCGGTCCCAGTACTGATCTCTGAGGAACACCACTTGTCTCCATTCAGCCATTGAGCCATTGACCGCAACTCTCTGAGTATGACCACCCAGCCAATTCCTTATCCAGTGAGTTTGTCCATCAAACCCGTATTTTTCCAATTAATTGACCAGATGTTGTGTGGGGCAGTGCCAAACGCGTTGCACAAGTCCAGACAGATGATGTCAATTGCTCTCCCTTATCCACTCCATCGCGAAAGGCAGGATTTGCCCTTGGTGAAGCCGTGTCAAGGTGAAAGCCTTGCCAGGCCAGCGCCGTCCCGAACGGCCCCTGCCCGCTGCCGTGGCAAAGCTCTCACACATGTGTGTGTGTACACGGCACCTTCGCAGCTCGCCCCGCGGCTCCTGGCCGCTCTCCGGGAGCCGACCGGCCGTGCGAGGGCCATCGGGACGCTGAAGCAGTGCCGTGCCGCCCGACCTTCGGCAGCAGCTGCCGGGATCGGGCGGAACCCGAGCGCAGGGGAACGGTTCCCGGTGCCGTGTGTTGCCGGCCGGCGGCGGGGCGGGGCGGCGCGGCGCGGCAGCCGCCTCCTTCCTGTTGCCGGCGCGGGGGTGGCGGCGCTGGCGCGGCGGGGCAGGGGCATCGCGGGCCCGGGCGCCTCCTCCCCTCTGCTCTCCTCTCCTCCCCATGGCCGGGAACTTCTGGCAGAGCTCGCACTAGTGGGTGCCGCGGCCGCGGGGTGGGGGGCGAGGTGGCTGCGGGCCACTGCCGAGCTTTGTCCATTCATTGCCGGCCCAGGGGAGCGGGGCACGGCTCAGTCGGGAGGCCCGGAGGGGGCGAGGGGAGCGCCGCGGCGCTGGGCTGTGTGAGCCAGGGGCCTGCTCCACACAGGGAGCCGGGCTGGAGTGCGGGAGCAGCCGGGGCCCCTCCGGTGTCCGCCGCCGTGTCGGCCGGTCGGCCTCGCCTCGCCGTGACTTCCAGAGTGTTTGGGCACCCCGAGAGGGAAGGGAGAACTGGGGTCCGGGCCCGCTCCGCCTGGCTCCCAAGCGGTAGGGTGCGGGCGGTTGCAGTCTGTGGGGCGCGCTGTTACCCCCAGCCGTAGGTCAGCCAGGGCTCAGCAGCGTTAAAATATCTCGGGGTGTAAACGTGTGGTCGGGATGTAATCTGTATCATAGACCCACAGGCTGGTTTGGGTTGGAAAGGACCTCAAAGCCCATCTAGCTCCAACCCTCCTGCTACGGGCAGGGACACCCTTCACTAGACCAGGCTGCCCAAAGCCCCATCCAGCCTGGCCTTGAGCACTGCCAGGGAAGGGGCAGCCACAGCTTCTCTGGGCAGCCTGTGCCAGCGCCTCATCAATCTCACAGTAGCCTTTGCAAGTATCTGACAGTGTGTGACTTGTACAGCCAGTTTATTTCAGTGTAGGTAAAGGCTAAGCTTTGTCCCTGATAGTTAGTGCTTTTTTTCAGATGTCTGACTTGGAAAATCATTGTGAAACCATGTATGGATTGAAGCTGGAGGAGGGAAGGTTTAGATTGGATATCGGGGGAAGCTCTTCACAGAAAGAGTGGTGAGGTGCTGGAACAGGCTGCCCTGAGAGGTGGTGGATGCCCCAACCCTGGAGGTGTTCAAGGCCAGGTTGGATGGGGCCCTGGGCAACCTTGTCTAGATGCAGGCCTGGAGGTTGGTGGCCCTGCCTGTGTTGGCGTGTGTGTGTGTGTGACCATTTGCTTGAGGCAGTTGTGTGTGGTCTGGTTAAAGGTGATAGCCCTCTAGCCCTGACCTGCAGTGTGTAATGTGTACAGGAGTCACTTGACGTAATGTTGACAAAAGACTTGGTGAAATATTTTTCCCTTCCTTTAGTTTACAATGGATTTTGGATAAACAAGATCTATTGAAGGAACGCCAGAAAGACTTGAAGTTTCTGACTGAAGAAGAATATTGGAAGCTACAGATATTCTTTACTAATGGTAAAACTGTTATATTTTTATTTCTGCCATTAAATATGTGAAGGATTTGTCGTGTCTAAATGCAGGTTTGAATTGGTCAGAGAATGGAGTGTTTTTGTTGTGATACTCATATATTTTCACAACCTATTTTAACAAAGAATGAGTGTGTCAATACATTTTCATTTGTTACATTAACACAATTTTAGGAGAACTTACAGGCAAATTAGGCATGTATATAATGTTTTAACCTATCATGGGACAAAAGATGGTAGTTTCTTATTTTCGAGCGGTTCTTACCAAGAACATAGAAGGAGGAGAAGCAACTACTAAGCTAGCCTATTAAAGGCTCTGTGCCATGTTAACGCTCAAACTGGGCTTTTGGTAGGCTTTTAAGCTGTGGTAAGTATTTTAGCTGATCTTTGTAGTTCTGTTAAACAGCAAAGCTTGGAAATTTGTTATTTGTGTTCATTTACCATTCTTTGAAACCAGCCCTGCAGCCTGTGCCTTGCCTTGTGACTGGTTCCCTAGCACCAGGTGGCTCTGAAACTGTCTACAAGTTTGTGAGAGCTGATGGTAGGCAGCCTGTTCTCCCAGAGAGTTTGGAACTTGACTGTGAAGTTATCTAAGACTTACTTGATCCTGCAAAGTATTGAAGCATACCAGTGCCTGTACCCAAAGCATGTCAGGTTACGCAAGAACTTGAACTCCTTTGAGTGCAATTGTTCAGCTTTTAAAATAAGATCTTCCTGAGCAAAGGATATTGCTAAGTAATGGTTTGTTAGCGAATAGATCTTTAAATATTGTTTGCAGCAGTACTTCAAAGTACAGAAAGCCCGTTTTTTTCAGCTGTCTGGGCGAGTTGAGACAGAAAAGTTCGGTGACTTTCCCAAGGCCACTGGAAGATCTTATGTCAGTGGTTGAATGATATTTATGAAATATATTTATCCCAACTTCTCTCTTAGCTTAGCTATTTTTTATAATAATTACCCATACTGCAAATCTGATTGCTGTGGATACCTGTGTGTTATTACTTATATGGCATCAGGAAATCAAGCCAGAAACGATTTACCTATTTGATCTATTCCCGAAACTCCTTGAGATTAAAACAGTGTCATAGAGAGAACAGGGTACTGATATTTCTAGAACTGTATTTCTGAGCTTTGAGTAGTAGTAATTTGAATTACAAAATAAGCTTTTTCTAAGTGTTTCACTATTTTTATGGAGTACACAGAGATTTACAAAATAGATGAGGTGGTTTTGGTGTGTGGTTCTCAGCCACCTTTTTCTTGGCATTCCTTGCCTCCCCTGAATGTGTAGCGCATGTGACCCGTGGCAGCTGGAGAACAGCTCTGCCAGTATCTTCGTTGCACGCATGGGAACACAGCCTAAACTGGAGGAGAGAGTGATGCTGGGCTTTCACCCCTTCCCTGGCAGAGAGAGGCGCTGTATTGGGGAGGACAGTCAGGGGCTGCTCTGTACCCGTGAGAGCTCATGCAGAGGTTGCCAGATTTGAGCCCTTGAAATGTGTTGTGTCATTACCTGCCTCTGAACAGGGATCGTGCTTTGGGGTCTCTTCTCTCCCACCTCCTGCATTACCTGGGTAGGAAGCTTCCCACAGCTTGTCACATTCAACATGTGTTTTCCCAGGAGATGGTTGTTCCCTAAAGCAATCAAAAAATTGCCTGGAAGAAGGCAGCTTCTAGTGTGCTGCCTCCTCGTTGCAAAAGAGGGGCAGTAGATCACTGCCTGTTAGTACAGACATGCACAACTACTCAGATTGACAATACAGTATGGGAAGGGAAACTGTTACCTTCTAAAATAATTCAAAAAAGGAAAGTGATGTGGATTTCCATCTTTGGATCACCAGGTTTTAATAGAGTTTTTGGTTGAAAAGTGCATTAAATGATTTCTTCTCTGGGTTAGGGCAGAAGCTGTAATATTTGTGTTACAAGCTACTCGAGCAATTCAGATTTAAAACAATTTTTAATAAAAAAAAACACTGAAAGCACTTATTTTATAAATGTAATGGAATAAATAATCCAGTAGTTTCTTTAAAATATTTTAAAAATTAATTACAAGTATTGGACTTTTTCCCAGCATATACAAGCTTCCATTTCATTAAGTCTCTCTAGGCTCTTGTCCATTTTTTTCCCCTAAATCACACTTGATTTTTCTCTGACAGCAGATGGCCTGACAGTCCCATGGGAGTGAGAAACATATTTGGAGAATTCTGTTTAGCTTAGCTTAATATTTGATTTTTTTCTGATGCCCTAGTAGTAGCAGGACAGCTTTTTAGCCCCACGGTCAAATCAAAGGAGAAGATCCTTTCAAATCTCCCCAGATACACTGATAAATAATTTACTGTTTGTACAGACATTGCATACAGGGCTTAACCTCCTTTCTGGTGTGTTGCTTGTCCTGTTGTCATTGCAAGGAAGCTTCAATTTGCCATTCTTCTTTTTAGGAAAGAAGAGTGATATGACATGGACAAGGACTTAAAGTTTGGGGTGACAAATTACTTAACCTTTCCTGAGGGGTAGGGAAGTTGCCAATGATCAGTGCTGTTCAGGATGTTTTTTTCCTCTTCTCCTACACTGAGGCGTTTTCTAGCCATCAGTGCCCTTGCTATTTGTGCATTGTAAAATGCTGTGATGCTCATTAGGAGTGAGAGTAGGGTGTACCAAAGGATAACAACTGGACTTTGGTGCTGAAGTACTAAGAATGTAGTGATGACCGATAACAGAATTGTGTGCTTTTTGCATCAGTGGTGGCTGTCTCGATCTTGCTTTGGACATTTTAAATTTATATTTAAGTGTGCTTTAAATTATTATTTTAGCGAGGGAGATAAAAATGAAGAGAGTCTTAAGGCAGACAAGCCTTGCTCAGAATAATGGCTGCAAATAAGTATGGGAAAAAATAATAAGTGACAACCTTATGTTTCACTGTGCCATTCTCTATACCCAACCCTGCTCTTAATCCCAGCTTGCTGCATCTAATTTGCTTGGCACCTTTCCTTTGCCTGGGAGGCCAAACAAGAGCTACCTGCACAGATGACACCAGGGTTGTTTCTTGGCCAACTGGCAGAGGACCACTATGATGGAGCAGCTGACTGCATCCTCTGGTCTCCCACCCCCTCTCCCTAAACTAAATATGTCATTTTTTTAACACCTGCTGCCTCTGCCAAATTTAATGACCATGTTTGTGTTGGCAGCTTTAGTTGTTTGAAAAAAACAAAACAACATCCACTTTGTATGGCATTGAAAAGCCATAGACTTGTATTTTAAGCGCTTGAATTTGTTCTGTTCTAAAATGGAGTACCCAAGCCTTACCCTTCTGAGATTTGTGTTGTCATGTTCTTAAAGGTCATAGTCACTTTGTACACAGTGATGTCAAGTTACCGTTCCCTTTTTTGAAGGCATCCACAAGCTTCAGGATACAATGCTGCTTCTTCACCTGCAGGTCTGTAGGTTTACAACAACATGTCTCACAAGAACACAGAATGTATCTGAACCAAGGGAGAAGACTCTGCTGCTGCCCCATAAAATCCCCAGCACGAGTCATGTTTTGAGATCCTTTGCTATTTGGTGTCAAAGTGTTGTAAAAACTCAACTCAAGCTTTTGTTCATTTTTTTTTAAGTTATCCAGGCTTTAGGTGAACATCTTAAATTAAGACAACAAGTTATTGCCACTGCTACAGTCTACTTCAAGAGGTTCTATGCCAGGTAGGACTGTTTACTATGATGGTACAAGAATAAAACATTTGCTAGGCACATTTTGGTAGCCCTTTTAAAAATGCAGTTCTGTATTAAAAACAGTGCTAGTTTTGTTTTCTGGATGGTGTAAAGCTTTTATGCTAATAAAGTTTAACTTAAGCTGCGCTTTTTTTTTCAAAAGGAAGTGTGGTGCTCTTAATAGATTAATCGTTCTACATGTATGAAACAACACATTATAATTTTGTTATAACATTTCAGATATTCCCTAAAAAGTATAGATCCAGTATTAATGGCTCCTACGTGTGTGTTTTTGGCATCCAAAGTAGAGGTATGAAGTATTACAATTTTTTAATGTAAAATTATGTGATGTGTGAGAGAGAAAAAACGTTTAAGGCTTTTAAAATTTTTTTGTCATTCTTTATGCTTTGGGGGTTGAAACCTTCTCTCTTTTCTTAAACACTGTAGAAATATATACAAAAGGTGACAGAGAAGGCCTTCAAAGATGTTACTCAGTATTTGATCTTTCACAATTTTGTGCAAATTACTAACCCTGAAGGGCCTCTGAAAATTGGAAAGAGTATTTTAAATGGCTGTTTCACTACAATACAGCATTTACAGATTTATATATACTGTTTCTTAAATTGTGCAGTGTCTCCTTTCTAGTGTGTTTTCCTTATTTATGTTTACTCCAACTTTAAAATGTAGTTTGAATTTTTCCCCTTAATTATCCTTTCCCCTTTCATATAGTGAGGGATCCTCAGAGTTTACCACACTTTCATTACTTGAATTAAAAGGATGTTGTAGCTCATATGCTGTCTTTGAGAAATTATCGTAAGGAACTGATGCATTAGGGATAGCGGTGAGAAGGCTTCTCACTTCCACCATCAGATGCCCACTTTGAGTGTGGCCATGGGTTAGCATCAGCTGGGTGCTGCTCTAGGTCTGCTGTATCACAAAAAAGTTTTTTCAGCTGCTTGAGAAGTGTCTTGTGTAGTGGGAAAAACAAAATCAAATTGGCTTATTTGTGATATATCAGCAGTAGTGAATCTTACAGGAGGGACATAAATCCCTAGTGGGTGGTAGAACCAGCCCCAGTAAACAAGTGTCTATATGCAGTGCTGTTGTCTGTACAAATCCAGTGATGCCTTTCAGTGTTTGGGAGAGAGGAAAGGAGAAAGGTGCAGAGTATTGGAGAAAGTATTATTTTAATCAGCCTGCTAATTAACTACAGACATTTCTGTGTGTAAATATATATATATATATATATATATGATGTACTTTAGAACAAATACTAGAAGTTTGTGCGACCATCCTTACACTAAAGCTTGTACAACTTTAAGGGCAGACTATAGCAGTAATAATTCAGCTATGCACTTCTCTGAAAAAAACACTGTATAGCGAAATTGTTCAGCTTGCTGGCTCTCTCAGCAGAAAAGCTAAGGCTTCGTGGGAACATAATAAAATAAGGTAGTTAATGGCAGGTTTCTTAAGGTAGTTTTCTCAAAGTGGATGAAGGAAAACCAGCATACCTTCTTAAAGCTCTCCTGTCTTATTTTGTAGTGTTAGCCAACTGTGCTTTAGTGGCTTTAGTACCTTTCATAAATGTTTACTGTTCCTCACAACTCAAACAACAAAGTAACCAATCAGTGAAAAACCTCTTAAAGAGTTTATACCCTTCACCTTAAGGAAAGAAAAAGGGATTAAAAAAAAAAAGTTGGGAGGGGAAGGGAAAATATACTGCATAAAGAAGCCCAGTTTAATAAGAAGCCGTTACTGTAAAGTGGTAACAGTGTGAGTATATGGTATTTCAGGTGGTTCACTGCATTTACCACTCTTTTTCTTCAGGAATTTGGTGTTGTTTCAAATACAAGATTGATTTCTGCTGCTACTTCTGTATGTAAGTATTGGTGATTTTCATTATAAGTTAAGTATCTCTGTAGGGACATCAGACACTTTCTTTGTGGCTTGCTTTCTTTTGCTTGTGTTTTGAAGGTCACTTTTTATGAAGTCATGGAGGGACTTGCATATTGACTGCTAGGAGCTAGTTAAAGCCTTTTAAAATAGATAACTTTGTTTCTAAATACAGAATCAGGAGGGTCCTGTCCCTGTTAGTTTTTGTTGATTCTGCTTGGAACTTATGCCTGGCATAAGTAAAAACAATGTCATAAAATTAAACTTTTGAGCTTTATAAACAGTTTCAAGTAATAAACTGAATTCTGAACTACTCTAAGATAGAATTGGAAACTTGGTGTTCTATTATCTGTTTTATAAAAGGTATGGAAGTACCTGTTCTCAGAATTTTTGGTAGTCTGTATGCCTTCTAATTTTTTTAATCCTTACTTCCTTACTGTCTTTGCACATGCCATATATTTCTGAAAATAAATTTTATAACATATATATTATTCACAAATAAATGTAATAAAATCCCGCTGTAGTTAGTTAATTCTCTTTTCCCCGTGCTTTATATTTCCCAGTAATATTTCCTATAACTTGCATTTCATCCATCAAGGTCTTAAAGCGATGGCTTCCTTAACTGAATGCTATAATTTGACCCAGAAGGTCCAGCTGCTCTCAACAGGCAGTTCCTGGCTGTGCTTTTCAGAATGTAGGTCAGCGCTTTCAAAAATCCCTCTTAGCTGTGGAGGGAACAGGTGACTGGAGGCATCTGTAGCCTCCACATGCAGTTGAGTATATCAGTCCATAGGGCTGGCCAAATGACAATTCCACCACCAGGAACTGAAACACATCTTCAGTGCCAGTGTGACCAAGACCAGTACTGGATTTAGCATGAGTTGCTGTTTGTACACTCACCATCTCAAATCACAGATCCATGTGGCAGTTTTGATGAGTCAGGGAGAAAGTTAGATGGATTTGGTAAATACGCGGTAACCGGTTTAACTTGATCTTTCAGCTGTGCTGTTTCTGAAAATCCCAAGTCTTTGAATCCCACAAATTTCCCCCACAGGTTTGCCTTCAGACCTATAAGCCCTGCCTGTCTCAATAAGTACTCTGCATTTCACAGAGTGGGGACAGAAAAAGCCAACAGGCTTTCTCATAGTACTTATGTTTCTTACTCTACCTGGTCTTCCTTTACCAGAGCTACTTCAGTGGCACACTGGATTATTTTATTAGAGATCTTCATATGGAAGGCGAAAAAAAGTGAAGGGAGACAAGTAAAAGAAAGCTAACAAAAGGGTAACTAGTGTAAATAGCGTAAGTTCAAAAGGTTTGTCTCCTAGTGAGGTATATAAACTAATTATTTAATAATAAAATAAAATAAATAAATACATAAATATAAATAAAAATATAAAAATATATAGGTTAATTATATAACCTGTAGAAGTTAGGTGTCATTAACGTAGTTGGTGGTTACCCAGAAGATTTAATTGCCCAAATCATCAAGTGTCTGTCTGAGAATGTGTGCAAGTCTGGGTTTCAGGTGTATACCTCTTTTTAAAATCTTAGATATTAAATCTTAGACCTTAGCTTTTCTCTTTCCAATTCAAACCTGTTTTGCTGGAAGCAGTTGTGCTGCCAAATGGATTTGAAGGGCTACATACATATGACTTAATAGAAAGGGAAAGAAATGAATGTATTAATTACATAATTTTTAACATAAGCTTTCTCTTTACTGCAGTGAAAACTAGGTTTTCATATGCCTTTCCGAAGGAGTTTCCTTATAGGATGAACCATGTAAGTATGCTGTTCAAAATACAACTTGATCAGTTAATTAAGACAAAAATGCAGAAAACCCTTTTAAATTCCAAGAAAGAAATGTTTTCATACATGTCAGGTTGCTCATAATTGCTTTTGATAGATTATTGGGAGAGTTTCCTTTCAAAGTAATAAATCGTATGTAACCTCCTTCCTTAAATAGCTGACAGGAATGCTATAAAGGGAAGTGATGTGACTGGGTGACTGAAGTAGTCATTTTTATATAGTGTGATTATAAAAGAGATGTAGCTTTTTTTGAATGTTCTAGTTTACAAATACATTGCTCCAGGGAAGGTAAATAGCCCTTGCACCTGTGATGCTTCCAAGCACAGGAACAGTTGGCATCAGAAAGCATTTTTATTTTTGCCTGTAAAATGTAATGTCTTTTGAAAAATAATTTTTATTTATTACTTAAAATTGAGATTTACCAGTGGTTTTCAAGGCATTTTCAGTCACACAGAAACTTTTAGTTTTTCTTGACACTAATTTTGACCTGTGCTATAGTATTTCAGAAGTTAAACAGAATTAATAACTTAAATTGATTGTGACAGATACTAATTGTTCTGTTGGTTTGCTTTTCATTCAGTCCAGAATATAACATACCTTAAGACCTTGCAATAGAACTGCACTGCTATTTTGCAGATAAAGGCAAATGGAAATGTATTTCAGAGTACTGCTTTCTTGTATAGTCAAAGCAGCCTGGTCTTTTCCTTGATCTCACTAATATATCACTATCTTGTTGGAGCCTGAAAGTAGATTTAATGGCTTCACTTTTCATTTATATATTTAACATGAACTTAAATCTGAAAATACTTTAAAAGTCCATTTGGTGTGTTAGTTAACGAAGAGGCTGTATTCCTGCTCTGGGAGCAATTTGCTTCTGCCAGGTGTTGAACAAGTACTGCCAATGAAGAAGGCTTTCATTGTAACCTTGATCCAAAATGTTTAAATACGTTGTTATGACTGGAGTTCTGTTATAATGGTTGTAAGGCAGTGGCTAATAATAGCTCAATTTTTGTTTGGATATGTAGTTTCAGATGAAATGCATTTAGAACTCTTGGAAATAAGTGTTGAGAATTCCTGTGCATTTGAGATGTTAAACTGGATGCCAGTTAATTTTCTCTGTTGTTTGAAACATGCTGCTGTTTAACTGTGGTTTTACCTTCTTTGCAGATACTAGAATGTGAATTCTATCTCTTAGAATTAATGGTAGGTGGGATAATTGTTTTTTTTTTCGTTTACTTTTTAAAAGTGTTTTTATTTTTTACTGTTGCCTCAGTTTACTTTTTACTGATGAAGAATATTTTTAATTTTATGCTCTGAAATATGCATTATGTTCCCCCCCTGAGTTTTAGAATGATGTCCATGCAGATCTAACATTTAAATTTTTGTCAGACTGATGTAATTACCGTGCTGTCATCTAGGCTGAGTGGGGGTGTTTTCACCTCCTTGCATTGAAGCTGAACTCCACAGAAAGAGGGCAGACAGTTGTAGGAGGGATGGAGACAGGAGGAGTGTGTGTGGCTCTGCAACATTTAGAAATCTGTTGGGAAGAGTAAAGCCTCAGTTCTCTTTCCAGAGCTGCTCCTGTTCTTTTAAAAGAAAGGTAACTCTATGCAAGTGCAGATGCAGAGGCTAGGATGTCAGTGTCCTTATTTCCCTAGATGAATGGCCAGGCAAGAGCACAAAGAGTTGTGTTTTTGCTAATGTCCTTCTTGCCCAGAAGAATCTGGACCTATACAAGGCCCGGCTTCAGCTGAAAGTGTGGGTGGTATTCCACTCAGGCTACTCAGTAAACAGATACGTAATCTTCTAGAAAGCAAGATGAAATCCTGTGAGGAAGGAACTGAGACTGCATCTGGAGTATTGCGTCCAGTTCTGGGCCCCTCAGTTCCAGAAGGACATACAACTCCTTGAGAGAGTCCAGCGCAGGGCCACCAAGATGATTAAGGGAGTGGAACACCTTCCTTATGAGGACAGGCTGAGGGAGCTGGGTCTCTTCAGCTTGGAGAAGAGGAGACTGAGGGGTGACCTCATTAACGTTCATACATATGTAAAAGGTGAGTGTCAGGAGGATGGAGCCAGGGTCTTCTCAGTGATGGCCAGTGATAGGACAAGGGGCAATGGTTCCAAACTGGAACATAGAAAGTTCTATCTTAATATAAGGAGGAACTTTTTCACTGTGAGGGTGACAGAGCACTGGAACAGGCTGCCCAGAGAGGTTGTGGAGTCTCCTTCTCTGGAGACATTCAAGACCAATCTGGACGTGTTCCCGTGTGGTTTAATGTAGATGATCGTGCTCGGGCAGGGGGGTTGGACTAGATGATCTTTCGAGGTATCTTCCAGCTCCTAATAATCTGTGATTCTGTGAATTCAGGTCCTCCCATTTTCAGAGATGGTGCTGTAACTGTTGGGCTGTCGGATGAAAGGAGCGCTACACAACATTTTCTTCCAGGCACTTTCAAGAACAGGAGCTGTACCTGTTGATCTAAGGGTTGCTATCCCATTGTCATGTTTTCTAGGGCAGTTGAAAGGATGCAGCCCAGAATTCTTAGGGGGCTTAGGTAAAGAAATGTTGGATTTTTGCATATTGGTTGGACTTGGGTGAGTTAGGCACTGAGCTCGCTGTGCTGGGCTAGTTCTGCTGAAGTGTAGAGAAAAGGAGAGAACAATCAAGGAGGAGCCTAGTGAGTCAGGCAGTAGCTGAGAACGGGTATGTTTTGGGAACAGGGCACAGAGGTGGTTGGATCCAAGTTTTCAATTGTATCTACAGTTGTTATAACCCCTTTTTAATGCTCTTGTTTAGACTCAGTCCTCCATACCTCTGCTCTGCAGGGCAGTAAGTCTTGAGTAGGAGTTGTATCACAAGTAACCGCATTTGTTACGTTTTGGGGATTAATGTATTTTTCCAGGGTGCTACACAGTACATAATATGTATAATAAATGCATCTCACTTCAGTGTTCAGCACATCTAAGTTAATGTGGCTTTTCCCTCTAGTATCCATACAATCAGCTGCCTTTAGCAAGAGGGCTATTCCTTCTTGCTTATACCAGCCTAGGCCTGAAAAGAGGGGATTTGAGAGCATTGGAATTTAAAAATGCCCAATTATTTTTTCTCCACTTTTTTTCTGTCCTCTTTCTCTCTTAACCAGTGTCAGTTATTTTGGCGTGCTTTCCATGTATGGTATTTAGTGACAGACTGTTTTCTAGCGGTGTTTATTATTTCCAAGTGGGAATTACGGGTTTGTAAGCAAATGAGGTTTCAGTGTGCTGCAGATGTGGCTCTGTGTCTCTTAGGGGAAGGACACTGACAGACTGGCAACCATGCTGTGTAATGGTATTCTAGAGAGAGCACTGCCCTCATTAGAGCAGGGTTAGGTGTCAGAATGCTACATAAAAAAAATATCAGTAATTGACTTGTAAACTGAATGTATTTAATATGAACTGGCAACACATTCTACATTGTAATCTAACTTTTATCCCATTGACATTTTTCCTAGGACTGCTGTTTGATAGTGTATCATCCTTATAGACCTTTGCTCCAATATGTGCAAGATATGGGCCAAGAAGACATGCTGCTACCTCTTGCATGGTAATGAAGACAGTGATGAACAGTAGCGCTTCCTTTCAGCGAGAAAGCAAGTGTCTAACAGTTACGCTTCAAAGCTGGTTGAGCAAAGGCCGTCTCAGCCATATTTAAATACAGTGGGTGCCCTAGTCAACCTGTGCAGGTGTATGTCCCTGACTTAGCTTATTTTGTCTTTAACTTGGTGATGATTTTGCTTTGCAGTGATCTGATTTTTATTTTCAGACTAGCTCTAATAGCACAGTTTTTCTCACACTATGGCAACTATGAGCAGAGGTATTCTTTTTCTGTCGCTGTCAGCTTTATGTTGTATCTTGGCATAAAAGGTAGAAGCAGCATATAGGTGTTTCTACCTGCGTTAGCAGAACTCTATTCTTGAACTGTTTCTCAAATATAGAAAAAAAGTAAAAATGCTACTGTAATTCTTGCACTTATTAGCAAAACAAAGATAACTGTCAACACGCTCTGCGGAAGGACATTTATCGTACTATAATAGTGCTTCCAAATAGACTTCTGCTGTGACAACAAGAAAGAAAAAAGAGACGCTTTCAGAGATTTTTACAAGGAAAGAGATCTTCTTCCCTGGCTGCTTTGCCTTGCAGCTTCACTGCTTCTACCAGCTGCGAAACTGACAAAATACTTACAAATGGACAGTAGTTTTTGAAGCCATATAATGTGAAGGGGAATAGGATGATACTTAACAAGGTTTTTTTTCTGTACAGGAGGATAGTGAATGACACATATAGAACTGATCTTTGTCTGCTGTACCCTCCTTTCATGATAGCTCTAGGTAAGTAACACAAGTAATATATTCTGTGTGCTGTTCCATCTTGCAGCTTAAAAAGTCCTGAAGAAAAATGAGATAATCCATCCTGAGTTTTCTGTCAAACTGTATAGTGTTATAAAATGTCTTATAAACTTGTGTTATAATATAGTATTCTAGTATAGGATCATATTATATATTGTTATATGTTATTATACATTACATATAGCACATACTATTACATATTATATATTAAAATAGTATTATGTTATTATTAGTTTGGTATTTTAGTATTTTATATAGTATGTAAATATGTGTTGTAGTATTATAAAATAGTGTACACAGAATACAAAATGTTTCCAATTGTGTCAGAAATGGATCTTCATTCAATACCTGTATCACCTGATCTTTGCAGCTTGCCTACACGTGGCCTGTGTTGTCCAGCAGAAGGATGCAAGGCAATGGTTTGCTGAGCTTTCTGTTGATATGGAAAAGGTACTCTGGTTTTTAATCTCATCATCTGCTAACAGACTGACCAGAAATGGTAGTCATGGTTAGAAAACCACTGTCTTGCATGTCTACAGTACTGATTTGAACTTACTTAGCAATCATATGTTAGGCGCTGTTGGAATCAGGTAGATCTCTTGGACCCAACACAATGTTGGGTCTTTCAGTTACCACCCTGATCCAAAAGCCAAGACAGACCATTGTGTAACAACAAAGTGTTGCTGGTGTTGCCATTTTTCAGATGGAAAAAGAAACCAAATATCCTTGGCATTTTTTGCCAGAGAAAGAATTCCCAGTGTTTTTTGTCATTCGAGACTGCCAACGCAAGATTGAGTTTTATATTCTAGTGCATTCTTTCAGCATTGTGCCTACATACTGTTATTATTTTGTCCCTATAAGTTATGTAGCGTAGCAGAGTGTAAATCATTCTTGACACCTGCAGAACAACCAGGACCATGACTTCAGCCAGCGTTAAACAGGGGAACACTAAGATCAATCAGTCTTGTTCCCTGCTATTGCAAATTCTGTATCAAATAACCCCCTTCATAAATTTATGAGGTTCCAAGGTGCAGTTGTTCTCATACCAATAATACTCATCTTCACTGCTTCCTTTTACTTTTTAGGTTGGCTTATTTAACCTTTGTTTAGCTCTAGCATACAAGCCAAACTAGTACTCCTACTCCTTATTACACTGTTTCACGCTGCACATATTTTTCAGTTTGCCTTTTCTGAAACCGAGTGGAATTAAATAGCCTATCATGGCTGAGATGTACCATTGCCCTCTGTGCCCTTGGTATTGCCTTTTGTCCCACTGATGGTATCCTGGCATTCTATTTGTATTCTAGAATTCGTCTCCAAATTTAAGCACAGTCTGCATGCTATGCTGCATCAAGACCTCTTGTGAATTACGCTGTCATGCATGTAGGAGCAGGGTGATAATAAATTGGCAGCAGAAGAGAATCAACCTTGATTTATCAGATAAGGTTACCATAAGCTTGATACTGAAAATGTTTGAGTGTTTACATGTCTTGGTTCTCATGCCAGCGATACAATCTAAGATTTATTGATTTTTTTTATTACATTAACACCATGGACCTCTTAGACAATTACGACTTGATGTTTCAAGGATATATATTGTTCTAATACTTAATCAGAGTCCACTTATTAAAAAGAAGATAGAAGTTTACATTATTAATTTAGAGAATGATAAAACAAATTATGAACCAAACGGTATCCACCTTTGGTATAGAATATTGCACTTGAAATTTAATAGGAAATTAAGGGAGTTAAGGTGCAGTAGCTAAAAGGTGTCCAAACTGGTAGAGAGTGCTTATGCTTCCAGAAGTGGAATATGAAAATTCAACAATACTTGTTATTTGTTAATAATAACAGTAATAATATCATAAGCATTTAGACACTCCTTGGCACTTTATTTCTTGGCAAGAAAGAATTCAGATCAGTGGTTTGTGTTTTGGGGCTATTCTTTTTTCCCCTACACTGTGCCCTTGATTTGTATAGATAATTGATAATCATCAGTTACATCCAACATCATCTATCTGCAGTCACGCTGCCAGGTGCCTGCATTTCCCCAGTATCAGAGTTATAAATTGTGACAGTAGTTGCAGATAAATACATAAAGCTATTTGGCCTGTTGGGGAGGAGAAGTTGTGTGTACAGTTGAATGAGAGGGAAAGTATTCTGTTCAGGCGTCTATTCACAATTAAATAAAAAATATAAGTAATTATATGAATGGATGATTGCCAAACCAGATTAAATGTGAGAGAGCTCTGTTTATAAAATTAAAATTATGCTGCTTAATTTCAGTTCAGGGCATGTTTAAGTAATTACACACTTAAACTGTGTATTACAAAGATGAAATGACTGTTGTATCTGACCTTAGGATCTCTTTTCTTTCTAATCAGATTTTAGAAATAATCAGGGTTATTCTGAAGCTGTATGAGCAGTGGAAGAACTTTGATGAGAGAAAAGAGATGGCTACTATTCTTAGTAAAATGCCTAAACCAAAACCACCTCCAAACAGGTACTGTATTTCTTTAATACATGCTACATATGGGAAAACTGGACTGCTGTCTGAAGAATGAGTGAATGTTTAATTTGATGTATAGCGGATGTTTCTTACAGTGCAGATCTTTATTGCAGACAGCCAGTCTGATTGTGCAGGAGCTAGTGAGAAACAAGACATTGATTGTTTTATGGAGAGTGTTAATGTGATTAGAATGTAATCAATACAGCTTAGCAGATGTAAGGAACCGCGGTGTGAGGCTCCACGGCTGGGCAAGATTCATTGGAACTGGGCCTGTTTGATGTCGTATTTAATTACTGTGATTAATTGTCACTATTGGGAATCCAGACACGCAAATTCCTGTGCACTTGATTATGTAATGTGAACTTTGAAATGTTGACTTCACAAGTAGATTCAGCAGGCAGCTGCATAGGGGATATATTGAAATTATTATGCAAATAAATACACGAAAGTTATTCATGCTGATAATAGCTTTTTGTAGGTTTTATACACAAAAAGGTTAAGATATTTTTCTCTGTTTCATATGCTTTCCTTCAAATGGTTTTTACTACTTTCAGAATACTGTATTTATAATTTAAAACCCCAAAAGTTTAACATCATAATGCATATTTTTGAAGATGTGTTGTTTTTGTTTTTGTTTTTGTTTTTTTCTTCCAAACAGTGAAGGAGAACAGGGTCCGAATGGTAGCCAGAACTCTAGTTATAGCCAATCTTAAAACATTCCAAAGAATTTCTTTATGGACCACTTTGACTTAAGACATCCTGGGATCTTTCCGGTGTTCATGAAATGGACAGAAGGTTTTAGTAACATCTTTGACAAAGAACTTGAAGACTAATAGCTTGTTTGTGTCAAGCATTGTGAAAGCTTTCTCTCTAAAACTGCATCATTTTCTCTGACGCTGGAGCAAATGTACTAAGGTTTTTTCAATATAAGGAATCAAATGTTAAACCACGCTGCAATAGATTAACACTATCCACTCAAAATTGGGTTTGTTTGCTTTGGGAAAATTGTAACTTGCCATTGAAGTGAACTGTTTTTCAAGCAACAGTAACCTGAAGCCTAAGTGTAACTGCGTTAATGACCTGTGTTGTCTTAATTTTGTTTGTGACTGAAGGAAGATGGTGACTGTATGGTAAATCTGTTCATTACCTTGAGTTTTGCTGATTTAAAAGCAAAAAAATAAGATCCTGTAACAGGTATCACAGCAGTCTTTCATAATTAAAGCCTACAAGAGCCTGCAATGACTATTATTACAGTTCTCATGAAAGCTGCAGAATTTGGTTCCCTTTTTGGATTAGAGAAATGCTGTTTTATTCAGTAGATGTACTTGGATGTTTTTGCCATGAAGAGTAGTAGCCCAGCTTACCAGAGAAGTGCAATATGTATAGTGATTCTGCGGTGTTCTTAAACCTTTCAAGTGTTAGGAATTAAAAATAAATCCCCAACATACTATGATTTTTTTGCAAGTAAACGTACAGTACAATTGGAATATGTCACAACCAAGTACAAATCCAGATATGATTGCTGTTTTTAATGGTGGATATTATTTGTACAAAAGATAAATCACTGTTAGTCTGCCTTCACTGTTAGCGTGAGTTTGTGTGGTTCGTTAGAGAGTTTATTTAAGAGGATCAAGCTTTCGGTGAGCTTCATACTGGCTAATTTTAATTGTGGTGTTAGAAACAACTTTTTAGAGTAACTGAAATGGGATTCCTTGGTTAACTATGTGCTGGAGAAAATGAGATTCCTTCAAACAGGCCATATCCTGTGTTCCTTACTCAGGCAGATATCCCACCGAAGTCAGGAATTGGCCTAAATTTAATTTCTTGATTTTCTTTTTTTTTTTTTTTTTTAAATTTAGATAACTTTGTTTCTAATTAAGTTATGTAGAACTTAATTTTAAGTGATAATTCCAACTTACTGAAGTATAAAAACTGAATGATAAAGTGCAGTAACATTGTTCTTAGTTTTTTTTTTGTTTTTTTTTTTCCTGAAGCAGCACATTTCAGTGGTCTGAAATATTGGAGGGAAATTTATTGAAAACTCTCACTCCATGATGTGTCTTAGTTAAAAAAACCCTGGCTCTTTAACGATTAAACAACAAACTGTCTTTACAAATATATGTCTTTGTAATTGGCTGGTCATTTGGTGAAATATAACTGAAGTGGGTTTGTACGTAGCCCATTAGGTTACTAGCACTTCTCTTCAGGTTATTTTCACAAAACATTAGGTAAACAAGCCAGAATAATTTTGGTGAGCTAGAAAATACATACATTTTGGTCTTTGCTACTTTTGTTGCTGTTGGATCCATACCTTTTATAGACACATGGATTGATGAAGTGGAATTTGGCTGTTTGCCTTTGTTTCTTGAAGTCTAAAATGTGCTATTTGTAATGTGGACTTGGGGAGTAGAAATAAATCAATACAACTTGACCACTGTGTGGAGTTCTTAAATGGGAACTGTTCTCTAGGTAAATATCAGTCTTTTCACATATACCACAGAATCTGCTAAGAAAAATAACATTTTGAACTTAAGGATTGCAGCTTATTAATTAAGAACTCTGGCTGTAGCGATCAGATTTTCCTGCCACTCAAGAAATTACCAGTGACCTAAACCTCGGAGCTGAAATATCAGGTGCTATTTGATGGTAACTGAAGGTATCTTAAGTTATTTCTCTATGGGAGAGGCAAGGACAGTTTTCCCAGCTGTGATTCCAGTGTAAACACTGAACAGTGGAGTGTCAAAGTGACCACAGGCCATCTGTGCCAGCAGGAGTTAAGGAGATACCTGAAAGGAAGCAAGCCACATTGGATAGAATCATAGAATTGTTAAGGTTGGAAGAGACTATTAAGATCATCCAGTCCAACCATTAACCTACTGCCACCAAGTCTACCCTTAGACCATGTCCTTTTAAACACCTCAAGAGATGGGGACTCAACCACCTCCCTGGGTAGACCGTTCCAATGCTTGATGACTCTTTCAGTAAAGAAGTTCTTCCTAATATCCAACCTAAATTTTCCCTGGCGCAGCTTGAGGCCATTTCCTCTAGTAATCAGGCAAGTTATTTAACAAAAACCATGTCGTTTTAAAAGTTATGTCCACATAAAGAAGACAGAACACACAGGAAGGTTCATCAACTTTGACAAGCTACAACTAGTTTGAGAAACACCTTGCAAAAGATTGATATTAATAAAAACTAAATTACCAAGGCTAACAAAACCTGATGAAAATACATGAGGTATGCAGTGACTTTCTTAGTAAATAAACCAAACAAAACCCACAACTCTTCAGCTCATAGAAGTTATAGAAAAATCAGGAGTGGTGTGAAGACGGGTGAGGTGACAACTGTTCATCAGTTCTTAATAGAAGCAGCAGGAATGTCCCACATAGACAATGCAGGGCAAGTTGAGTAGCAACAAAAGGAAGGTCTTCTCCCTGTGCTTTGTTAAACCCAGCGCAGCCTCCTGTTGCTGCTGGGAGGTGGTGAAATTTTACAAATACCCAAATACAGGAAGACATGCAAAGCCTGAAGAAGTAAACAAGAATCATTTGGGGATCATGTATTGCTACCTACTTATCCTGGTTTATGCTCTTCCCTGGATGTTTATTACTGGTTGCTTCTAAACAGAAAATAATGAGCTAGACAGATATACTGGGTCACACAAATAACTGCTGTTTTTTTTTTTTTTGGTGGCTGTTCAGTTTTAGATGTTCCCAGCAAACTTTAATGTAGCTACAAAAGGAAAGATTGGCAGCTTAGAGCTAGGTAGAATTACAGAATAATTGACCATAAAAAGGTAACACCCATAACCATCCCGACATTTTAATTTCATCTTACTCCCACTAACTCATCAGTTAAACTAACCCAGGGTTTTGGAATTGAGTCTAAGTTCTGGTTCTTCAGTTATTTTTGGTGGTTTGGTATTTTTGGTTTTGTTTATTTCTACCCTATTAAAAAAAAAAGGTATAGCAATTAGACTGCTAAAAGGTCAATGATATGTTGAAGAATCATGCACTCACTGTAATTGCAGCTACACCAAAGGGTCTCCAATTATAAGCAAGGACGAGAGAACAGAAACCCGTGTGAGACACAGTGTCAGGGCAGCACAGCTAACACTGCTGTTCTCTAGATACAAATCACTGCAGAGAGGCTGCAGGATTTACTAGGAACAGAATTCCAGTAAGATTAGCTACTTTTTCTTTGATCTCTGAACTAGAGAGGGTGTATTTCTTAGGTTCTCTTTGCAGTATGCATACTGCATTGTCAGAATGGAAGAGCTGATGGCCAACGGTGTCATTGCCTGCGATACCGATTGGAAGAGAAACAGAAATTAAAATTTCTTTTCCCAGACATCCTGAACAGAGGATGAACTTCTGAATTATGACTTACATTTTCTAGAGGCCAAAGCAATTCACCTTTGCCAGTTCCCCCGAACCAGCAGCATTAAAAAGAAACAAACAAGCCTTAAAATTACAACTATGCAAATTCATAGGTGGGGGTGGGATATGTTGGGTTTTTTTCTTAAAGTTTTAAGACATGCAAATTAATGTACATAAAAAAAAAAGTTTAGCAGCTTCCTTGGACACCTCAAATTTTCCATCCTAAAATTATTATCTCTCTGCAATAACTTCAAATACTGGCAAGTTCTCACTTGATACTGAGCTGCTGATGGAATACCAGTTGTTGACTGAACTCTATAGCATTTTGTGCTCAGATCTGCAGATGAGAATGGATACACTTTTAAAATAAGGAATCACACAACATTCTGAACAGCAAGAATTCTAGCATCCCATCAGTTTCCCTTTGTGTTTTTTTTTTTTTTTTAACAGTAGTGAAGCTTTGGGCTTACAATAACTTTTTATGTTTGTACTCTGTACTCAGTGACAACACTGGAATAATTTTAAACCTCCAGCTACACATGAAGTATAATAAATCTGTGATTTGGGCAATTATTACAGTCCCATTAGAATATCTGCAGTTTAATTATTCTAAACAAACTACCCAACAGAGTTATTTGGGACGGGATAATTTTATTTATTGTATCATCACTATTTTCAACAGTCATAAACGGCATCATACAAAAATCTTAATACACATAATAAGCACTTAGGTTCTCTTCATACACTTTCACCAAGAAAACATAGCTCAAAGTAAAGGCTCAAAAAAAAAAAAAGTCCCCTCTTCATACCATACTCTCCAGATATGACTTAAAACAAACAAGTAGTTCATGTGCATAGTTATTGGAAGGGGAATGGTCGCTGGCAGAAGAAAACAGGAGTGGACTGGGCTGTATTCTGGGAGTGGAATGCACGTAATCTGAATGCTAAATCCTACAATCCATCCCAAAGCCTTGATGGGCCAAGGGTTGATGTAGTCATCTTCATTTTTTCTCTGGAGGTTCATGTTTTACCCAGTCCTCAAAGCCACCAGCATATTGCTGAATGCTGAAAATATGCAGAGGAAACAATGTTAAGATGGACTCTTCTCTAAAAAGATCACAGAATCACAGAATTGTAGGGGTTGGAAGGGACGTTGAGAGATCATCGAGTCCAACCCCTGCCAAAGCAGGTTCCCTAGAGGAGGTCAGACAGGTAAGTGTCCAGATGGGTCTTGAATATCTCCAGAGAAGGAGACTCCACAACCCCCCTGGGCAGCCTGTTCCAGTGCTTCATCACCCTCACCGTGAAGTTCTTTTGCATACCGGTGCAGAACCTCCTGTGGTCCAACTTGTGACCACTGCCCCTTGTCCTGTCCCCACAGGCCACTGAAGAGAGGTTGGCCATCTCCTTTTGTGTCCCACACTTCTTTATAAGAATTGATGAGATCCCCTCTCAGTCTTCTCAGGGCTGAACAGCCCCAGCTCACTCAGCCTTTCCTCATAGGAGAGATGCTCCAGGCCCTTAATCATCTTTGTGGCCTCCACTGGACTCTCTCCAGGAGATCCCTGTCTGTTTTGTACTGGGGAGCCCAGAACTGGACACAGTACTCCAGGTGAGGCCTGACCAGGGCAGAGTAGAGGGGAAGAATGACCTCCTCGGACCTGCTGGCTATGCTCCTCTTAATGCACCCCAAGATCCCGCTGGCCTTCTTGACCACCAGGGCACACTGCTGGCTCATGGCCAACCTGTCATCCACCAGGACCCCCAGGTCCTTCTCTGCAGAGCTCCTCTCCAGCAGGTCATCCCCAAGCCTGTACTGACACCTGAGGTTGTTCCTTCCCAGGTGCAAGACCCTGTACTTGCTTTTATTGAACCTCATCTGGTTCCTCGCTGCCCAGCTCTCCAGCCTGCCCAGGTCTCGCTGAATGGCAGCGCAGCATTCCTGCGTGTCAGCCACTCCTCCCAGCTTTGTACCACCAGTGTACTTGCTGAGGGTAGAAACTATTCCCTCATCAAGGTCATTGATAAAGACGTTAAACAAGACCATACCCAACACTGACCCCTGGGGAACACCAGTAGTCACAGATCTCCAGCCAGACTCTGCTCCACTGATCACCACCCTCTGGGCCTGGCCCATCAGCCAGTTCTCGACCCACCTCACCATCCACTCATCTATCCCACACTTTCTCTGCTTTGTTATCAGGTTGTCACGGATATCTAAGACAGCTTGGGAAAAAAAATCAGGTAAAAAGGAACACATAGAGATTATCTGCGATCAAATCCGCTTGTATTTAGCTTCAATGAGCCAGATAGACATTGCTTGTATTCTAATGCTGCCTGCTTCCCTGCAGCTGTTCTGTAACTCTTCCAAATGACACAACACTGGAGATCAAACACAAAGCAAGTAGTAACAGCCAGATCAATGAAACAGTTTGCCAGTTTTTGGTATTTTTTTTAAAGAACAATCACTGCGGAGAGATTTACATGTTGTTATGTCTAGTACAGATGTCATCAAATAACTGTGGCACACTGATCTTGAAACCTGCATGCTCTGCAAACCTGACATAAGCCTGCACAGAACTAAATTCTGGAAAACAAAAAGCCACTATGAAAAACTATATTGACTCCTTCAATTAGGCAGCACGAAAAGCAGGTAATGGAGATTATTTTGCACTTATTAATGTATTTATAAAAACAAGAATGTGGTTCCATATTTTTGAATAGAATTAGTAGGGATATTCCTGTTCATGAATGGCAGTTCGGTGAAAACATGAGCAGCCAAACAATTTTTTAAATTCTATCTGCAGTCCTCAAGCCAGTGAGGCATCTTCTGGTGCTGGTGTAATTCTGCCAATCAAAGTCTAGTTTTCCTTTAACTTTTTCAATCCCATTGGGTTTTTGACAATTGCCTTCACTGCTTTACTCCTGACAATCTAGTGCTCTACTCAAAGCAAAGGCGTACTTTGTCACCAATGAACTGTACAAAACTGCAATTTAACAAAGGGTGTGGTTTCATGAACGATGTAATCTAACTTGAGATCATACTTCAACCAAAGCAAGCAGTTCTCCACCTTTCCAATCACCCTGTGTCTCAGGACTAGCGCTTATGAAGCTCTATGAGGAAGCAAAAATCTTGGCGAGGGAGCCCTAAGGAGGCAAAAGGACACTTCAGCAAGGGCACAATTTTGCAGCAGGTTGTGACACATGCGCAGAGCTGCTGAGGCGTTGTTTCAGAGTGGTACACCTCACTTTGCTGGAACACCCAACAATGCCTTTCAAAGTTCAGTGGAGACAAGAGCAGCTGTTCTATTCAAATTGCCCATTTATATTTCTACCCTTATCCACAAGAAGTCGAGCATGGTTTTTGCTTCATGGGGGGAGGCCTCACTAACCCCATCCTTACACACACAAGTCATACCTGCTGAAACCCAAGGACGCTGCAAAACCGAGTGCCTTTTTACTTCTTGTTCCTGCTAAACAGGAGAACACCACAGGGTCCAACTTGGATGGCATCTTTTGATTGTACTGCTCCTCGAACTTTGTTGGGTCCATCTGTAGAGCTTCAACTAATTCACCCACTGGGACACACAGGGGGAAAAAGAAAAAAAAAAGTCTAATTTAGTAATTTAGTCTCCATCTACAGATAGACTTATGCTGCAAGGCTTCCAATTCCCTCTGGAGGAAATGTTTAGCCACCCAGCATACCAGCAGTGGTCTAGCCCAGCTCCTCTTTGCTCAGTCACTGCCACCTGTCCACAGACTTGATAACTCAGGAAATGGGTACACCCAACACCTCCACACAGCAGTGATAATAACTTACACGGTATGTTGATAGACGCTGGGATTTTTCCAAATCTGTCGACCTCCCATCTCTCCCGCACATCTATGTGGAGGATGTCGGTCTTCTTCAAGTCCTTCAGCTCTTGGTAGGAAAGGCTCGGCATCCCGCCGGCACAGAAACTGCGGCTGGCGGTACCCGCCGCCCCGGCACCTGAGGAGAAGCGCAACCCGTGAGCCCAGAGCACAGCCCCCGCTCTCCCGGGGAAATCCATCACCCCCAAGAACGTTTTAGGATTCACATCGGGCCCCCAGCCCACCCCGGGCGCAGACAAACCTCGCTGTGCCGCCGGCTTTCGAGAGACCCGGCCACTACTTCACCCCCCGCGTTCCCGCCTCACCGGGCGCTGCCATCCGCCACCAGCCGTCGCTCACCGCCCGCAGGGCCCGCATCGCCCGCCACCAGCCCACTGTCCCCATCGTCCCGCCTCCGAAGATGGCGGCAGCCCGAGGGGGAGGAGACGCGGCACCCCCGGGAGGCACCGCCTTCTACTCAGGGGCGGAGACCACTTCGCCTGGGCAGGGCACAGTTGAGGCTTGAGGTACCAAAGGCTGGGAGATTGGACAGGGATGAGGAATTTTGCTGCCAAGTCCACTCAAAAGTAGTTCCGACACACCCTCCTTATCCCTTCTCCTCAAGCCTGAAGAGAAAAGGTGATTTTAGCACCAGCCTGAACTGCTTTTAGCCTTGCCACTGTCCCCTTAGAGCAACAGGAGCTGTGGTCTAAGGGCAACAACAATATCCCTAGTTTCCTTATGCTTAGGTTTTGAAAACTGTCAGTCTTCCATCCCCAAGGACTGAAGGCCAAGATATGTTTGAAATGGAAAAATCGGGGTGCTTCCATTTAACGTGCTCCAAATCAGTACTACATATTTACTACGTACCTTTGTGGACATACTATGTAGCAGCAGTTTCAGGCTTTAAAGGCAGGTGTTCTGGATCTTCTCTTTTTAAAAGAGGCATTTTGAGTTGTATGTTGTTGAATCTTTGTTAATGAGAGCTTGCCTTCTAAAAACAAGAACAAAGTATTTCTTGGTACTGTAAAGTATGACAAATTGAACCTGGCACATGTAACTGGTTCACTAGCTGCCCTTCTGCCAGCCTCTCCATATGGCCTCCTTGACAGGCATTTGCAAATTGTCTCTTTGAAGGAGCAATCTATGTATCAGTTGAAGTTTTATGCATTTTCCATTTTCAACAAGGTATGGGTAGAATACACTACTTCTAGAAATTATCTTCTGAAGTAGAACGTACTTTTATCTGTAGTAAAATAATGACTACAGTTACCATTACTGCATACGTCACTATAAGGTCCATAAAGCATGTGATGTGGAGCATCATGGAAGATACATGTTTTATGAAATGCATATTTACATGAAGGTATGGTTTTAATTAGATCCTGGAACATAAATACATACTGACAGAGAACACACTAGTTTGTTTGCAGAACTAGGAATGATCCACTGGACATCTTGTGAAAGCCTGAGTTTGAAGTCAGAATGAGATCAAGCTAGGCAAACTCACAGGGTCAGTGACAGGGTGGGAAGTAGCACATTAAACTCTCCTCTTGCATTTGTAGCACTGTCATCCAGCACTCACCCAACCCCTCCTCAGCTGCTTTCTTCATTTTACCTCTTGCCACCCTCTCCCTCCATTTTACCTTCATTGCACTCTCCATTTCCACTCAGTCTCCCACACTACTCATCATGAGTGGTGTCATTTCCCAGCTGATTACTCTTGCACGTTCTAATCTTCATCTTCTCATTTGACTGAATCCTTTGTTGATTGAAGAAATGCCTCACAGATCCAGGTTTTCATCATGCCTTACTGCTTATGTTTTTTGTTGTTACTACATCTTTTTCTATCATCTCCCCTCAACTTTTCAGCCTTCCTATAGTACTCTTCACCATGCTTTACTACTTCTCGCTTTCCCTCTCTTTGTTTTCTTTCTGTCATGCCTCTGCTGATGTTCTTAATTTTTCTTTCTCCTTTGACCTTGATGCTTCATTTTTTCCCATTACCAAACCTCAGGCACGATTCAGTTGCCACACTGGCTTGCTTTGCTTTTGCATTGTTGAGTGCTCCTGGAGGAAATACAGGGACCTGGCTGATTTCTGAGACAAATCTGTTTTCCTAACAAGCAACTCAATTTATGTCCCATTTTCCCCAGCACAATGGGAACCTATGTATACAGCATGCTGTCTGAACTCTGCAAAGAATTTAAACCATTTCCTATGGGAAACACTTCCTTGCTTCATCTTTTCCGTATCTTGTGCTTGCTTTCCCCTCCTGGTCAATATCCTGATGTTCTAACTCTTCCAGGTATCTCTGCTCTTCTCTCCTGTCTGAGATGAATGTATTCCTCTTCATATGACACTATCCCCCTATCACACATTTTCACTTTTCCTTTCTCTTTAACATTTTAATCTAGTTATTGCTCCTGCACTGCAAAAATTGGCTTAACCTCTCCTCTGTGGAAGAGGAAGAGCCCACTTCTCAGTGCAATTAGTGCCTCATATTCTTTCTCCCTTTCACATACAGGCTCCGTGAACACAACTCCTGTTGCATGGCCTGCACTCTGCCTGCAGATCTTTGTGCTCAGAGGTCACCACTGTCACTTCAGTGCCTGAAGAATTCCTCCCACCTAAATCATACCTCACTTAAATCTGTTGACCTCTTTAAACATTACTCTTCTTAACATCATGTCTTTGCTTGGTCCAATGACTTCCACAAGCTTCTCTAACCATTCTTTCTGCCTGTTTTGTCAGCAGATCCACTACAAGGTGGCCACCCTGGAAATCTACTCGAGACCTAGATGCTTCTGCATACCCTCTGGGCATACCCATCCATACCCCTGTGCACAGGCATACCTGCTAGTTTGCTCTCCACCTGCGCAAACCCAGGGCAGCATCTCTGGATTTTTCAGAAGACTCTCCTAATTTCAGATGCGAAGGGGATCCCACCATGTCTCCCTTCCTTTGCAGCTCCTTCCTTTCTTTGCCTTGATTTCTAAGGCGCCCCGCTGTCAGACCC
>VXBZ01001923.1:357195-377126 GCA_013399135.1 Heliornis fulica | reverse complement strand
CCCAGCTCGGGGCACGCCCGTGTTTGCGGCGGGCTTCTCCTGCGGAGCCGGGGGGCCGCGGAGCCTCGGCTGTGACCCGCTGCCGGTGGCCGCTGCCGGACGGCCGTGCCGATCCGCCCCTTCATGGCGGCGGCCGGGCCCGCGGCCTGCGGAGCCGCGTCTTGGGGAGCGCCGCGCAGGTGCAGCCGTGCGGAGCGCGGGGAGGGGGGCGACGCTTGTGCCGGGCTGGGGGCGGACGGGGGACACGCACACTGCCCCGCCGTGGCTCCGGGCTGCTGCTCGGGGCACCCGAGGCAGCTCTGCCCGGCGCTTCTCCTGCTGTGTTCTGAACTGGCGACCAAGTAGGACTCGCGTGGGCTCGGTTTGGGGTTAGCCGGCGGCGAGCTGCTGCCGCCGACCCCGCTGTCGGCCTAGGATAGGTTATCCCTATCGTGACATGGTGGCAGCAGCACCGGGCCGTCTCCGTGACCTGCAGTAAGTTTCCTGGTCTGTTAAATTAGAGAGAGTTGGTAGCATCGCCTTTGGTCGGGTATAAACATAAGCTCCATTCGCTTTGCATTAAGCAAGTTAGCGAGCGACGGCAGTTACAGAATGCCCTTGCGGTTCTGTGCCGTGAAGATGGCGTGATTATTTCTGCCCCGCTCTGACAGCATGGCATATGCCGGCCTGGTGATGCCACCGCCGGCCTGCTGCCACTGCTGCGTGGCCGCGTCAACGCGGGCTGCGGGCTCCCCACGCCAAGTGTCGCAGCAGGCAGCACGTCTGGCCACAGCGCTGGTGCTCTGATACCTGAAGTTGAGCTTTCAGTGAATGCACACTGGTACGTGCCTGCCGATTGATTAGATGACAGCTTGGAAACGATCCTCTCCACTAATCGAGGACGAGGTCTTTTAGACGTGGAACTGCAACAGTGCACGTCTTATTTGTGGGAATTGTTTGACTCTGACTCCTGGATTTTTTTCTTAGAACTTAATTTGGTCTTTTGCCATTGGTGCCCTTTATTTTAGGACTTCAGCTTGCTCTTTCTGTAGATATGTCGCTACTTGTGCAATTAAGCAGAATCTGCACAATGGTGTACTAAATACAGACGCAGAATAATAAGATGTCAAAAACAAAGAAGCAGATAGCAATAAGTCCAGGTGTTGCACTCTTGTGTTTAAAAAAAATCTACGCTCTCTCCTTTTCTAGCGTTTTAAATGGTGGCATGAGCACATGCCAGATTGATAGCAAAATACACCTTTATGAAATTGCTCTGCAATTTAATATGGTTGTAAATATTTTTGTTCAGATTTCTACCTGAAATAGTGAAGAACTGGTGCTCTGTGGTTTTGTTTCTGTGAGATTCGCAGAAATGCAACTAGCATCTCACAGTTTCTGCTGTGAGCACCAATCATAGATCAAGGTCAAGTTGTTCCACTTTAGACGTGTCATCAAAACAAACTGGGGCAGTTTTTTGTGGAGGAAGAAAATAGAATTAATTTTTTTGCTCTTAGTGGCAAGACCTTGACTTTCAGAATTTAAACTAGTTTTCTCTAGTTCTTTACAGGTGTATCTGTTTTACCCCCATTAATTAGCTAAGTCCCACAACATCCCTCCAGAGCAGATGGGAAGTTACGTGCAGCCGTTGTCTTCCTTCATCTGTTCCGACTTAGCCCTTTAGGCAGAGGTACAGTGTGAGTCTCTGCTTAACGTATTATCTTGTGTGGGCTTTAGCCTGTTATCTCACACACTGTGATGTAACCACAGTTGGGATTTTTTGGTTTTTTTTGGTTTTTTTTAGACTTCATGGAATTAGCATTTCTCTGAAGTTCATCATATCGTCCTCACGTTCTGTTATGGCATCTTGGACCACTTTTCCTCAGCTTTTATCTGCATGGTTATACCACCGAGATACTGTGAGCGTGCTGGTTGTTCTCCAGTTGTTTCAGTTGTTATGCACTCACATTTTCTGTAGTGGTGGCACTGTTAACATCAGTGTTCATATCATGTGCATACATAATGTGCCAGCTCTGTCACACTGCCTTTTCACACAAAAAGTTCTCATTGTGGGCCAAGATCATTAGTTTTAAGTCATGGCTTTTTTTTTCTGGTACTTCTGTGGTTTGCTTTATAAAGCATGAATTTGGGGGGAGATCCACGTTAGAACAAACACATTGACCCAGATGTTTTTCCCTCTTGGTGTATTCATATTTAAAAAAAAATATATTTAAGGTGGGGTAGAGCACATAAACATAGGTTGCAGTTTGCATTAAGAGATTGGATATTGACAGGTATTCCTGAAATTTTCTGAGAGACCTTTGCTATAAGATACTAGCAAAAAAAAAGTATCATTAAAATACTACTCCTTTTACCCTCTCAATCGTTTAATTTACTTGAGTCATAAACAGGGTCTTTTAATTCTTGTTTCTGGACACATCTGGTTTCTGTCGATCCTTGGAAGTAATTTTTCTGTGGCAAGTGGGTTTCAGGAGGAAACCTGGGAAGGGTTGTGCAGGATGCAAATCTGAATGTTGACAGACCATGTTTGGCCTGGGTGGCTGGATAAAAAAGGTTTGTTAAAAGTGAGAAAGTCTAGGGGATTTTTGCTGTTGCTTGGAAAGTTGTATCTAGTGGTCCAAAGGCTCCATCTCAGCCCTGTGAAAAAGTACATCAGTGTCTCACCCTTCTAGGACTGTAATAGAATGTCAGGATTGGCGTTTGAGCTTCAGTGATGGTATAGGATGTGTGATGTGCCTTTGGGCTACAAAATCATGGAGATGACACTTTCAGAATTTCAGATGACATTTTCCAGGGGAAGAAGTGTTGCTGCCACTACCAGTCAGCAGTTCTGGTCCTTTTACTGCTTTAACAGGCAGCGAGGGCTTGTTTGCTGCAAAGGTTTTGGTGGCTGTCAGAGCACTGAGCGTTGTGGCCCACTGATGGGTGACACTGCCTGGTTGCTAACTGTGATGCATGTGGTTCTTGCTCTGATTGGGTGACATTTGATCCAGCAGCGAGCAAGCCAAAATGCCACAGGTAACGCTTGGAACAAGATGTCCAAAATAGATCAACTTGCAGCTTACATCAAAACATGTAGCAATTCTACAGAGGATCTGGCACTACTGACCTGTACAAGGCTCTTTCTGTACTCTGGCAGTTATGTGGAAGCTCATAAAAACCCTTCACAGATGTGCTGTGGAGCATCTTGGCCTCTGGATTTAATGTGCACATCTGTGTTATTCCTCAGCACCTTGCTTTGGTGGCAGGCTGCTTTTGACAGCTGGACACTTTGGCTAAGTTGCATGGAAGTGCTAATTTTTCACTGCATTCAGTGTGTGCCATGCCTTTTCAGTGTGATGCGGGATGGTTTTGTTGTGGATTGTTTTTTAATTAGCTACATAAAATGGTGTAATTTTAACTTTAAAGTTTGACTACTACTGCTGAACTTAGGATATCTCAGATGAATTGAGGGGATGAGGTAAATGGTTTTGCCCCAGCTTCTCTGAGTTCAGGTACTCACTGATGAAATAATTAACAAGGCTGGTTTCACAGTTGGTGGCTGGTCCTAATGGGAGAGTCTTAATCTGTATCCAAAATAGTACCTGAACACTATCTCTAGACTCATTTGTCTGTATTTTGTAGGCTAAGCGTGCTTAGATCAGCTGGTGGTTACTGGTTTGTTCTTTGTTTTTTTCCTGTTTGCATTATAGTAGTGCAAGTGCAATCATCAGGAAGAATGCTGTGATAGGTATTGCACAGTTGAGAACAGTAATGTGGCACTAGGCTGAGAGAGCTGGTACTCTAATTAGAAGAGGAGTGAAGAAGTGGATCTTGGCATATGGAAAAGGTGATATTCTAGTAGTCAGCTCAGCAGGTCATTTCTCTAACACCGATCATCTGGTTCAGGTTTCTTCTAAACTTCATAGTGAAGGTACAAGCATGGGGAAACTCAATGAGGTGGCACATTTCAAAATTTAGCAAGTGAGCTGTATACATTTCAGGAGGAGGGACTCAACCTCTAAGTAAGGAGTGCAAGTTAACAGGGTTGGAATAGGTTTTGGGGAGTCTAGACAGCGAAGAAAGAGGGTTTTTTTCTTCACTTGTCTTCCACAAAGATACTGTGAAGAGGCACAAGCCATTTGATTTTGGTTTATTTTTGCAGAAGAAAAGTGAATTCTAGTTCATACTAGCCTTGTAGCTTATATTGGTTCCAGCTCTACTGAGCTCTAGTAAAATATGAAGCTTTAAAAAATAACATTTATTTCAGGAACTACATCCAGGTATTTTTAAAGTTTTTAACAATGTATCTTGCATTTCTAAATACAGAAATATTAATGCTGTTAAATATAGCGTGTTTCAGGTGTACCTTACATTTGGAATAGTCTAGGCATACCTTAGATTTAACTTCACAAATTCACAACATTGATTTTTGGCACTTTGTCAAGTTTTAAGCTTTTAAAATTAGGCAGATCATTCTGCTGCTTTTGAAGTGGTTTGATTTTTCTAGAAAGGTGGAAAAGAGCAGTTGTGGTGAGGAGCTTTTGATCTTAATCAGCTTTTTGTAGGCAGACTGCCATTAGGAGTCTTTTAAGAAGTGAAAAGTAAATGCCGAGTAGCAAGTGATGATGTTTACACTTCAAACTCGTGTACACTGAGCTCAAAGAATCTGAATGCATTTTGCAAGAGCTAGTTCTTAGTTTTGTATGAAATGATTGTTTAAAAGGAAGAGATTTAGCTCTCTATTTTTAGGTGGTTGGTTTTTTTCCCGTGAAGCTGCATAATTTTTACTTGAGAGTTTTAGTGTGTGCCAGATAGAGATCCTGTTGGAGCTAACCTGCCTTCTGAACTATACTTTTTCTACTGCAAAAATCGGTTGCTCCCTCTTCTAAATTATCAGATTCGTTAGTCAAATATCATTTGCACTGTGACTTGATTTTGTGCATATAAAATGAAGAACTTAACCATATTTGTTTTCCCATCACAAAAAGCCACTTCCAAGCCAAGAGAGACTTCTTTTTGCTTATGCGCTCAGAGGCAGAGTCTGTCTCCTTTAGGGCACTCCGCAGTTGATGGCTGTAGCCACAGATTACTGGACGTATTAAAAAAATAGCAGAATGGGTTGGAAAGAGACCACTCATGGGAATATTGCCAAGGTTTTTAATCTTGCGTGTATCAAGTTCATTTTGTGTATATTGTTGGTTTCCCCTTTGCCTGCTTATCCTCAGTGGCTTGTGCCTGTGGTCAGCAGAAACCTAGAGAATTTATCTCTTGCTTTTTTCTTAGCTCTATTTTATCGTTTATTTGGTCTATGTTTGCTCAGGGTTTTCATTCCAATAAAATCTCAATCTTTTATTTCCTATAAACTGAAACATTTCTGAGAAGTAATTTCTGAAGCATCTTAGGTTTCTTCCTTGTTTATGTCAAATATGATAACCAAATTCTTGGCACAAATCTTCTGACTTTGAAATGTTGACTGTGATTTTAATTGTTAAAGGAAATATTTTACTTGTAATGTTTTCTGTCCCCAAATATACTAGAAGAGGGCAGAGAGTGCTACATATATATACTGTGCTACTTGCATCATAAATGCTTGCTGAGTAGCTCATAGCCCTTGCTATGCTTTTGAAAATCAGGCACAAACCCAGTCTGGATAGGTCCTTGATACTCTGTGGCTTTTCCAAGGGCTCACAGGTCAGTAAACATTGTCTGATGGATGCTTGTCTGTCTGTGTGTTCATGAAAACCAATTAATCTAATGGTCTGTGTTTTGTTCTGTCTGCTCTTACTGAAAGAAGACTGAAAAGTCTCTGAGTTGCTAGGTGGGTTCCCAAACCTGTAGTGTGAATGGCAGCTTCTCATGCCAGTGTTCCTTTTTAATGCCACGTTGATTATGTTGGGCTGGAAATGCCATGTTTTCAGTTGTTGCAGCTGATGCTTTTGGCTTTTCCAAGTGTTCTGAAGAAGCCTGGAGAGTGGGTTCAGTGGTAGGTTATGTGTGCCCTGCTGCAGGTTGTTATCACCTGACCTGTGGGCCACAGAATGTCACAGGTGTGACACCATCATGTGCCCACCTGAAGTGGACTGTGACAAGTTGGTAAAGACTTGCCTGTATTTTAGCTGGTCGGGCCCATAATTGTTCTTTCATGAAATTATTTGAGCTCTCAAAATGTAGTGATATGGACATGACTTTCATATGGATGAAATCTGTGGTTTGGACAGCCTTACATAATCTGTCCAAAGACATAAAAATTGTTATGCTGAAATGAACTCAGATCATTTATGTCGATGTTGAATAACCTAAGCACAACTATGTTCCTTTAGGGAGGACATTTTTGCTGTCTTTGGTATTGACTCTTTACATAATTTAGTGTAAAATCATGGGTTTTCTAACAGCAGCTGTATCAGCCTTACTGTTTGTTGAATGTCTCGATGAATCTTGTGCTCAGTTAAGTGGCAGTGCGACAAGTGGTGATGGATAGTTTCCTGTGAAGCTTGGATGTGTATGATAAGGTGCCAAGGCAGAAATATGCAGCTGAAGTTGTTTGGGTCTGAAGCACCTTTTCATGTTCCAGGGATGCATGGCTGTTGATGCACATTAGGCGTGCTAACATTTGTTGAGTATAAATAGTCAAGAACTGCGATGTTCAGATCTTCCTTACTGTATGAATAGGAATTTCCAACCTACAGAATCAGGACAGCTGAATTCAGTGGCATTGCTCACTTGCCTGTTTCAGCATTTGAAGTTTTAACCCTAGGTACAGGAAATTTTGAATTCAGTAATTTGAGAACATTGTGGTATTTAATACAGTATAAACCACCAGCTTGCTTCAGTGAAGGCTGTCAGATACCAGGGGTGGTGGTGCACTACTATTGATATTGATGACTGGTCAGCTTAATGAATAAGAAAAGAGAGGGAACGTTAAATCCAGTATACAAGTGTGGTGGGTTGATCCTGGTTGGAGGCCAGGTGCCCACCAAAGCTGCTCTGCCNGGGGAGAAAATATGAGGAAAGGCCTGTAGGTTGTGATAGCAGTCACGTGATCGGATCACTCACCAATTGCCGTTGTGGGCAAAACAGACTCAGCTCAGGAATATTAATTTAATTTATTACTGAACAAATCACAATCTAGTAATGAGAAATAAAAGCAACTTTCCTGCCACCCCTCCCTTCTTCCCAGGCTCCACTTCTGATTTCTCTACATCCTCCCCCCACAGCAGCACAGGGAATGGGGGTTCCAGTCAGTTCATTGCACATTGTCTCTGCTGCTCCTTCCTTCTCAGGTGGAGGACTCCTCACACTCTTCCCTTGCTCTGATGTGGGGTCCCTTCCATTGGAGACAGTCGTCCACCAGCTTCTCCATTGTGAATCTTTCCCACGGGCTGTAGTTCAGAGGAAGCAGCTCCAGTGTGTGTTCTTTCCATGGGGTGCTGTCCTTCAGGACCAGACTACTCCAGCATGTGTTCCCCATAGGGTCACAAGTCCTGCCATCAAAGCTTCTTCAGCCTGGATATCTCTTTCCATGGGTCCACAGGTCCTTCCAGGAGTTTGCTCCAGCATGGTCTTCCCACAGGGTCACAGCTTACTTTGGCTGCATCTAGCAGAACCGTAATCTGCAGATGGATGTCTGCTCCTCCATCAACCTCCATGGACAACAGGAGCACAACCTCCCTCCCCATGGTCTGCAGGGGAATCTCTGCTCTGGTGGCTGAAGCGCTTCCTGCCCCCTTCTTCACTGACCTTGGTGTCTGCAGAGTTTTTAATCTCCCATATTCTCCGCTCTCCAGCTGTTCTTGGTGTTTGATTTTTTTGTGCTTCTAAGCTACATTACCCCAGAAGCACTGCCACCATTGCTGATGGGCTTGGCCTTGGCCAGCAGCAGGTCTGTCTTGGAGCTGGCTGGTATTGGCTCTATTGGACCTGGGAAAAGCTTCAGGCAGCCTCTTGCAGAAGCCAACTCTGCAGCCCACCCGCTATCAAACCCTTGCCACACAAACCCAGTACTGTATGGATCAATGCCCCTGTCTCTCAGAGCTTCAGTAGTACTAACTCCTAAGTGCATAGACAGAGATTTCAGAAAGTAGGTAGACTTTTTAAACTTTGTCAGACTTCTCTCCTTTGTGTGTAGCAAGAGTGTATCTTTTGCTGTTTCCAGCTGTAGGGTGTTTTAGAGGTTTCCTATACATAAATGAGGTAGAACAGTTGAAAATGTTTGGTGACATTGTTTTTTTTTCTAAACAGAATAGCTCACAGGTTTGCAGTGTATGCATATTTGACTGTATTGAACTCATAAGCTTGGTATATGAAAACTTAAATTTTATTTTGTGAAGCATATAATTAAAAGACCACCTGTAAATGAAGCCTCCGAAGCTCTTTGTGTGATGCGCAACTACACTGCTTCAGTAAATTTACGTTTGGATTTTGATTAACCGATTGGTGTGCTGAGATCTCCGAGGGTATTTTTTTAAAGTTTAGTGGCAAATACTTATCCTTTAATTCTATTTCTCATATGACTCCTTGATTAATGACCCACGTTGATCTGGTCTCACTCACCAGAGAGGAAAGTTTCATGAGATTTAGAAGATTTCTCTATTTTATTAAAGCGTTTTAAATTGCTCAGATGCTGTTAGTGAATGTGCAAGGGTAAATGGTGACTGAAACCTTTCTTTAGGGAGATATGTTAAGGAAGGAAAGCTTTTATTTGAATGAAGTTTTTGTGGTCAGGTATCGTTGGAGTTCCTTAGTAGCTTACTAAACTACTACTTAAAGAAAATTTTGGTATCAAATATTTAACACTACTGCCTTTAAGTGTCCCCTTCATAACTGCAGATAGATTTAATCATGTCATGTAGTGACATAGATAACTATCTATCTTGTGGCATTTCTAAGAGTTCATTACTGGCATGTTTATACTCCATGTTATGCTATAGCTGACATCAATCATAGCCTAAAGCTGTGTTTGTGAGGGTTGAGTGTGTGGTTTGATCTCGTGCTTTTAGAGTTCAAACTCCTTACATATGCTGAAGCATTTGGACAATAAAGCACCCCTGTTTCTTTTCTAGTAAGTAACAGATGCGGGTGAAAGATCCATCAAGAGCCAACCCTGAGAAACCAAAGAGGAGCAAAAGGCTTAACAGGCCACAGGATGAGGACTCTTCAGATGATATTTCAGGTAAATACAATGGGTGATGTTTGGCAAACTTCCACGTTGACTGATGAAAACCAAAAATCAGCGGTATCACAAAATAATTTCCTTGTTTGAATTTATAACAGAAATATCCTCAGTGAAGTGTTTGTGACATGATCCATTCTTACACTACGTGACTGCAAAAAGGGCCTAAGAGTTGGTTGGTCTTCAATGACAACCGCTTCAGAGCAGGAGAATGGTTTTGATTCCAGTGTGTAGAAGGGCAAGCACAAGTGGCAGGAGACTGCTTGGCTGAATGGGAAGCTTCTAACTGAGCTCAGAGGCAAAAAGGAAGGGCAGAGGGTGGTGGCATGGTTGGGCTACCCTTTCAGAGCCCCTGAGTGTGCAGGAATGGAGTTAGGTGAGTCAGCCTCAGTTAGAGTTGAATCTGATGTGGGTTGTAAAGGGTAAGATTTTTCCCATCTTTTTACCACTTGTGAGACTTTGTCTAGAGGACTGAGACCAGTTATGGGCTCTCTGTTACACAAAAGATAAGGACTTGTGAGTCCAGCAGTGGGTCACGCCCTCCACCTAGTTAAGAAGATGAAAAACATGATGCTTGAAGAGGGAGTGAAGGGAATGGGTTTGTTTAGCCAAATGAGTGAAAGTATCATTTCTTTGGCTGCCTGATAAGCGGTTATAAAGAAGACAGAGTCTTCTAGGAGGTCCACAATGAAAGGACTGAGGACAACAGACAAAAGTCAAGGCAAGGCAAATGTGGTTAGATATGAGTAAATGTATTTTATTTTCACCACGAGGATGGTCAAAGAAAACCTGGTTTTGTAGTGAGGTGGTGAAGCCTCTGTCCTTGAAGATACTCAACATACAGCTGAACAAAGTTGTCAGCAGCCAGATCTAAAAGCCTTTTAGATATCTGACCCTGCTTTGAATGATGGTTTAGACAAGATGGCCATCAGAAGTTCCTTCAAACCAAAGTTATTCTGTGATATTATAGTGGAATTTGTGCAAAAAATATGACAGAGAGAATGGTGGTTGATATGCATGTTCAGAACAGGCAGTTGTAGCACAGATATATGGGTATTTGGAAATCTTTATGGGTAGGAAGGGAAGTTAACTGCTGATGTTATATGCAAAAATAGATGTATGTAGTATTTTACTGTTGACCAAAAAAAAAACCTCACCGAAAAGCCCAAATGGAAGAAGCTTGTCTTTTTGTACCATGCAGCTTATCTGTTTGTAAGAGGTGGCATTTATTGACTTAAAAAGGATATTCATTACAGAGTAACTGAAATAGATCCTCCATAAAATTCAGTATGTGGGGAGCAGATGACTGACGTTTCCTATTTCAGTTCTTGGTTGTTTTTTTTTCTAATGTTGAAATTGTTGAAGATTCTCTTAATGTACACATGCTCTCTCTCATAACTATTATTTTTACTGAATGAATGTGAGTATGTGTCTCTTTCTCCAGGCTTAACCTGCCAGCACGTGAGCCAAGCAGTGGATGTGCATCATGTGAAGAGAGCAGTAGCTCAGAGTGTCTGGTCGCTATGCGCAGAATGTCTGAAGGAGAGGCGGATGAATGATGGTGAGCCTGTGGCACCTGCAGACATATGGCTGTGTCTCAAATGTGGCACTCAGGTAAGCTCACACTGGAAATGTATGTAGGTGGATAGATCCTGATGTTCTAAAGGGTATGACCAGTGCAGGGCCTTATCTGTTAGGCATCTCACTACCTTCAGTGAAACAGGGTGACATTAAATGCTCAGTTGTGAGAGTCCATGCTTCAGTGTCTTCAGTGAAGTGGAGTCTGGCCTTAACGTTCCTAGCTCCTTTTTGGGCAGTGTTTTGGTTAGCTTGATGTGTTATTGTGTGGTTCAGCATCACAAGTAGCGAGAGATGACCCTACCTCTCCTGTGTTCCTTGTCTGCATGCTCTTGCTACCTATGGAGAATTGAATCCTGGAACTGTGTGTTTGCAAAATGCATCTGTGCGGCTGGTTCATCCGGCAGAAGATCCTGCAAACATGAATGAAAAAATGGATATGTAGATTACTGAATCAAATTACATTGTGGACACTTAGTTTCTGTATGTGATTGAAACCCATGAGAAAGGTTGTGCTGGATTGGGAATGGTTTTTTGTGGGTGCTAGCCATTATATTCGAGCAGTTACAATGTCAGATTGTGGCCTCAGAGTTTAAAAGGTCAGGGGGTTGTGCAGCTTTCTGTCCCCTGTGAGTGAAATAAAGCCTGATACAGAACAGTTCCCAGACAGTGTCAGCCTTGTTTGAGCTAACAGAATCACAGAATGTTAGGAATTGGAAGGGACCTTGAAAGATTACCTAGTCCAATCCCCCTGCCTGAGCAAGACCACCTAGATTAGATCACACAGGATCATGTCCAGGTTGGTATTGAATTTCTCCAAAGGAGGAGACTCCACAACCTCTCTGGGCAGCCTATTCCAGTAATCCATAGCCCTCACAGTGAAAAAGTTCCTCCTTATATTAAGATGAACTTCCTATGTTTCAATTTGGAACCATTTGCTCTTATCACTGGCCATCACTGAGAAGACCCTGGCTCCATCCTCCTGACACTCACCCTTTACATATGTATGAACGTTAATGAGGTCACCCGTCAGTCTCCTCTTCTCCAAGCTGAAGACACCCAGCTCCCTCAGCCTGTCCTCATAAGGAAGGTGTTCCACTCCCTTAAGCATCTTAGTTGCCCTGCGCTGGACTCTCTCAAGGAGTTCTTTGTCCTTCTGGAACTGAAGGGCCCAGAACTGGACACAGTATTCCAGGTGAGGTCTCACCACAGCAGAGTGGAGGGGCAGAATGACCTCTCTTGACCTACTATCCACCCCCCTTCTAATACACCCAGGTTGCCATTGGCCTTCTTGGGCACGAGGGCACATTGCTGGCTTATGGACATCCTGCTCTCCACCTGGACCCCCAGGTCACTCTCACCTGCTCTACTCTCCAACAGGCCAGTCCCCAACCTATACTGGTACCTGGGGCTGTTCCTCCCCAGATGCAATAAATAATAATTGTTCTGCCTAACCAGAACAATTCACAGTTTTCTTTGACTTTCAGTAGGTTTTGCTGTAGTAAGGACAGAAGCCAGATCCTAGAAGTATTCTACGAACAGATTTATTTTTGTAAAGAAACATGTTATTAGTTTTAGGAAGACAGCTAGGTTTGAGGAGGACGCTTTTAGATTGTCTCTAAGATTTTTTAGCTAAGGAGAGCCTTTAAAATGAGTTAAATCTGTGTGCTTTTTTATGTTTATGCTGTTAATAGCCTACAAAACTCATTAATCATTCAGACACCAGGCCTGAATCTTCTAAGCCCCACTCTCCAGATACTTGAAAAATTGCATATGCTTTCTCTCAAAGTTACTGTGCATAAACAGTGTGTTCTAGTAGTTTCTTGGTACAAAACCAATTTATGTACCTTTTTTCTATCTGGAATGCATTTGGCATTCTCTAGCAGTGAGGGTTACCTATGCTGTGTTTTCATTGATATTCCATGGACCAAATATATTACATAGTCATTGAATTAATTTTTTTTAAGAATTCTTACTTTTGTGAGCGACATAATTGGTTGTCTGTTGATATTTATTCAAAAGATTGGAATTACTTCTTTTCAGTCAAACCAAACTTAGTAATTTTCTATTTTTAACTGATTTTTCCAAGTAGAGAATACAAGATTTTGGGTTTGCGTTGTCACTGATTTTTCTTTATGAGTAAAAAAAAGATGTGTTAGTTTAGCAATAACAAAAGTTGTTTAATATAATACTAGATTATATGAATGTAAAACCCTCTCACTCTGAGCATGCTGAATATTTAGGCCACTGTAGCTTTCTATCAAATTTTGAAAAGTAATTTTTTTGCAGTTTATTTACTAATAATAGATTCATAGATCATAAAATGGTTTGATTTGGGAGGGACCTCAAAGCCCATCTAGCTCTACACCCCTGCCATGGGCAGGGACACCCTCCACTAGACCAAGTTGTCCAAAGCCCCATCCAACCTGGCTTGAACACTGCCAGGGAGGGGGCAGCCACAGCTTTTCTGGGCAGCCTGTGCCAGGGCCCCAACACCCTCACTGGGAAAGTTTTCTTCCTAATATCTGATCTAAATCTGCCCTCCTTCAGTTAAAGTAATTTCCCCTTGTCCTATCACTACATTCCCTGATAACACTCCCTCTCCATCTTTCCTGTAGCACCCCTTTAGATATTGGAAGGCAGCTATGAGGGCTTCTTGGAGCCTTTCCCAGGCTGAACAAGCCCAGCTGTCTTAGCCTGTCTTCGCAGGAGAGGTGCTCAAGCCCTCTGATCATCTTTGTGGTCATCCTCTGGACTTCGTCCAACAGATCCATGTCTTTCTCATACTGGGGACCCTAGAGCTGGGTACAGTACTCCAGGATGGGTGTCACAAGAGCCAGAGGGAGAGGAAACCCCTCCCTCGACCTGTTGGTCATGCTTCTTTTGATGCAGCCCAGGATATGATTGGCTTTCTGGACTGCAAGTGCACACTGCTGGCTCATGTTGAGCTTTACGTCAATCAACACCCCTAGTCCTTCTCCTCAGGACTGCTCTCAATCCGTTCTCTGCCTAGTCTGTGGTTGTACTTGGGATCATGCTGACCTGTGTGCAGAACCTTTCACTTGGCCTTGTTGAACTTCTTGTGGTTTGCATAGATCCCTCTCAAGCCTGTCAGGGTCCCTCAGGATGGTATCCCTTCCCTCCAGCGTGTCAACCTCAGTACACAGCTAGGTGTCATTGGTAGGCTTGCTGAGGGTGCACTCGATTCCACTGTCTCACAGAGAAGTTAAACTGCACCGGTGCCAGTACTGATCCCAGAGGAACACCACACATCACTGATCTCCACTTGGACATTGAACTCTTGTCTGCAACTCTGTGAGTGCAACTGACTTGCCAGTTATTGTGGTCCCTCCATCTGATCCATGTCTCTCCTATTTAGAGACAAGGATGTCACGTGGGACAGCATCAGGTGCTCTGCACAAGTCCAGGTAGACAAGATCACCCTTCCTTTATCCACCAATGCTGTAACACCATCATAGAATGCCACCATTGTCAGGCAGTTACCTTTTGTGAAGCCATGTTGATGGTCACCAAGAACCTCATTTTCCATGTGCATAGCTTTCAGGAGGTTCTGCTTCATGATCTTGCCAAGCACAGAGGTGAGACTGACCAGCCTGTAGTTCTGCAGGTTTCCCTTTTTTTCCCCTTTTTTAAAAACAGGGTTTTTGTTTCCTCTTTCCAACTCAGTGGGAACTTCACTGGATCGTCACAACTTCTCGAATAAGGAGAGTAGCTTAGCCACTTCTTCTGCCAGTTCCCTCAGGATCCGCAGATGCATCTTGTCAGGTCCCATGGACTTGTGAACCTTCAGGCTCATTAGATAGTCTTGAACCTGATCTTCTCCTGCAGTAGGCAGTTTGTCAGTCTCCCGGTCCCTGCCTTTGCCTTCTGAGGCTTGGGTGGTGTGGCTCAAGCACTTGCTGGTGAAGACTGAGGCAAAAATAATCATTGAGTACCTCAGCCTTCTCCATATCTTGGGTAACCAGTTGTCCTGTTTCCTTCTGGAGGGGGCCCACATTTTCCTTGTCTTCCTTTTATCACTGACATACCTATAGAAGCTTTTTGTACTGTCCTTGATGTCCCTGGCCAGTTTTAATTGAATCAGGGCTTTAGCTTTCCTAATCTGATCCCTGGCTGCTCAGCAGTTTCTTTGCATTCCTTCCAGGCTACCTGCCCTTGCTTCCCCCTTCTGTAGGCTTCCTTTTTGTTTGAGTTTGTCCAGGAGCTTCTTGTTCATCCAGGTGTTTTTGCCTGACTTTTTGTTGGGATGCATTGCCCCTGGGCTTGGAGGAGGTGATCCTTGAATACTAGCCAGCTTTCTTTGGCAACTCTTCCCTCCAGGGTTTTGTCCCATGGTAGTCTACCAACCAGATCCCTGAAGAGGACAGTGTCTGATCTTCTGAAGTCCAGGGTAGTAAGACTGGTTTGCACCCTACTTACTGCCTTGACATCTTGAACTCCAACGTTTTGTGTTCACTGCAGCCAAGTCTGCCTTTGAGCTTCACATCTTTTACCAACTCTCCCCATTGGTGAGAACAGGGTCCAGCATGGCACCTCTTCTTGGTGGTTCCTCTGTCACGTGGAGGAGGAAATTATCATCAACGGATGACAGGAACCTCCTGGATCACTTATGCCCTGCTCCAGCAGGTATCAGGATGATTGAAGTCCTCCATGAGGACCAGGGCTTGTGAATGTGAAGCTTGCCCTTTCTGTCTGTTGAGGCCCTAATCTGCTTGGTCTTTCTGTTCAGGTGTCCCAGTTCAGACCCCCACTATAGTGTCCTCTGTCCTTGTCCTCCCTTTAATTCTGGCCCATAAGCTCTCAGTTGGCTCCTCATCTATCCCTAAGCAGAGCTCCATGCACCTCAGCCAGTCATTGACATAGAGGATGATTGCCCATCTTCATCTCCCCTGCCTGTCCTTCCTAAAAAGCCTGTATCCTTCCATTGTAGCACTCCAGTCCTGGGAACACAGAAACCACCCCACCACTTTTCTACTACCATTTCTCCCCTTACTGTGTGGATGTTTCCGTTTTTAGGGGTGTAGTAAGAACTCGGAAGGCCAGCATTCCCTGAAACACTTCCAGACAGCACGCACAGAACCTCATTGCATTGTTATCAACCTCAGCACGTGGATCATATGGTAAGAATGAGTCTGCAGCTTTTTGTGTATGCTTGTGTGCAAGGACTACTCATTGTAAGGACTACTCATAACTTAAAGCAGTGTCTTCTCACAGTAAAGAATGATCCTGACAACAAAACAGAGAAAAGGCAGGCTTTCTTGAGAGAAAATGACTCTGTCCTTAGGACTCTCAGGGGGGTCACAAATCAATACTGAGATAGACGTTTGAGTCCATTGTGTTATGTGGAGTTGGCTGCTTATAGGAGTTTGTCCTTCCTGCTTGTTTCTAGATGGTTATTGATATGACTACGAACTGAGATCATTTACACCTATAAGTATCACAGCAAATTGAGGCTGATGTGGGATGAGAAAATTCAACTTTGTTTCTCTTTTTAGTATGAAAAAATGAAACCTAGATCTTAAGTAAATTGCATAAGGTTGTTTGAGAAGTTTGTTAGAATCCAGATACCCTGGATTTCAGTTCATTTCTTCTTTTGCTTAGGTGTTACGAATGCGATGAAGAGCTGTCAACACATTGCAACAAAAAGGTTCTGGCCCAGATAGTTGACTTTCTTCAAAAACACGGTTCTAGGGCTGAACCAAGTAAGTTTACACCAACGGTTTGATCTGAAGAGATCTTTATGCATTGTCTCTAAAAATGAGTGTTTCAGGTTTTGACTCGTGTTCAGTGTACACTGAATAATTATGTATGATGAGAGTATACTGCAGTTTGTAAATGCACAGTTCCTTGGGCAAATAATGCCTCTCAAAATATAATTTCTTGGTTGTTTTTTTTTCCTACAGTGTGATTGCATTTTAAAAATATTTTGGGTAACATAGGATGTGTTTCCAAATTTTGTCTTTAATGAAGAAAGCTTATTGTGGAGAAGATGTTACCTTAAATAAGATGCCATATAAATTATTGCACAAAACCTATATAGATAAATAAATTGAATCTTCCTAGTGTGGATGTATCACATCTTAAAATTTTTCTGATTGGAATTTATTTTTCATGATTAATGAAATTTAAGTGGGTTTTCTAGTACTCTGTTATATGTAACGTTCTCTGTTAATTTATGTTTTTGGGTTTCAGTTGATAGAATGCTCACTTATGTTAATAGGAAATAGTATTATATTCTTATGTTGGGAGCATACTGTATCTTCTCAGCGTGTGTAATAGTAGACAGGGCTTTGTACATGTGGCCCTCAGTTGTCTACTGTCGATAATGTTGATGTTATTCATCCCTACCGTGACACACTTGGCAGCATTTCTGGCATGTGGCTTGGAGAGTGTGTCGGATTCCAGGTTTTCTTCTCAAAAGCTAGCTTTAGTAACCTTTAAAACAGTTAGCTGCAGTTTTTAGAAGAGATAGCCAGCTGGTTAAAAGTAAGAATGGGTAGAATTTCTGTACTGAATTAGAGTAGTTATTCCTCTTGCTGTGTGTGCAGAAATCCTACTGGTTATAGTAGATACTAGATATTTTTGTTGGGGGAAAAAATGAAGGGCCACTCACAAATAGATGTTTTATATTGGTCTTGTCAAAAGTTGTGTGCTAAATTATTCGATTGTTACAAGTTATTGCTACTCTTTGCATCTTTACACATGGAACAATGAAAATACAGTATGATTTCAGTTCTGTTTGCAGCTTCGGTTTCAAGTTGACATACAATAAATGGATGCTGCAGCTTGCTTGCAGAGGGAGGTGCTGTAGTGCTTGTTTCACTTATTTTAATGGAAACAATTCCATTTCTGTGCTGCTGGGTAAGATTTTCAAACTGATACAGCTGTGTGCTTCATGGTTTAGAATCTGAATTTGTGAAACTTGAAAGTATCTAAAGTTTTCTGAGTATAGCACTTAGAAGTTTTCTGTGAAATGTTTTAAGATAAGCAACTGACATTCCAAACTTACTCAGGAAAAGTATGCTTGAATTAGGCCCAGGATTCCTTAAAAATCTGCTATAAAGTCAGAGCAAGGCAGAATATATTTCTGCTGTATAGTACTTGTGTTTCATTTTGATACTGTCTTTGGAAAATGCACAGATTTAATTTAAGTTTGCTGGATCTAAGTGGAATTTTTCTATAATGAAATAAAATTGTATTATTTTTGTTTAGGGCATAAATTATCCACCCCCCTGCCCTCCCCCCCCTTCCTCTGCCCCCTTTTTATTTAAACCAGTTTTTCCTTCAGCCTCTTAAACCAGGCATTGAAATAATAACCTGGCTATCATCCAGCTTCTGCCTGCAGTCCTTCATTCTGTGGTAGCAGTGCGGTGAGTTGGCCCTGCTTGCTGTGGAGCCTTGGAAAAGGAGATTCGTGGCAGTGCTGCAAAATGTAGAGTTGGGTACCAGTGGTGATGCCAGGCGGGAGTTGTGTTGTGAGCAGTGTGACCGTCGTCCTGCAAGGTGGTGGGAGGTGGAGAGGTGGTTTTATATTGGTGTTGGATTGAGGAGCCTGCCTTCCCAGCATCTTGGATCTGCATGGTTACATTTCATCCTGCTGTTTCGTGCACGTGGATAGCTCTTAGTGTGTGAATTGATACTCCAGCGTCCTTCAAAGCTAAGGAAGTCATGCACACGCCTTGCAGGGTGGCCTGTGAGACAACCAGAGGTCTCAGCATGGAGGTTGCTCCTGCAGGGCAGTTGTGTCTGCAGCTCTGTGATGGGAAGGGGCTAAGGCTCACTTTTATTTCCATGCAAAAGGCAAGTGCTTAGTAATGTGTTAAAGCTGGAAGCCAGTGACCCTCCCTTTGTGAGAGTGTAACGGTGCCAAGCAGCTTGGATCCCGTTCTTGAGAGCTATGGGAGTGCTGGCCCAAAGATGATTTGTTGGGTGGTGTTGTTTTTTGTTGGGTGCAAGGAAAAGAGGAAAAAGCTGTTTGCCTGGTATGCTTTGTTGCCTTGGGCCAAGCTCCTCATTGGAAGAGGCTGGGAAACAATCACATATTGATAAGTAAGGGGTATGTGTGAGAGTGGATCCCCAGTCAGAGTTGGCATTCCTGTTTCACTTGGATAAATGCACCAGCAATGTATTTTCCGTTTTATGTTGAGTACTTGGTTGGGCTGGCACACTTGGTACTTCCACTAAAGAAGTGTAACTTAAGTAAGATTTGTTTTTTCTTTCAATTAGATTGCCTATAGGGATTTAAAAAAAACGAAATTTAAAAATTGAAATTTATTTCATGCTAATGTTCAGAAACACAAAGAACACAATATGTAACAGTGAAAGCTAACAATACTAATGACTGACAACTTATCTTTTAAGTGTAGCATTTCATCTCAGTGATATTTTCAGTATAACAGCCATCTTTAAATTATTAGTTGGCTTCAAAACTTATTTTGCATGTTCAGCCATTATAAAAATAAACTGTTTTTAAATAAAAAACTCAATTTGCAATAACTGAAAATTAATAACGTTTCCAACTTAAAGATCAATCTTGTGCTTTTTTTCCCATTGCTTTTCTGTTTCTTCCTAAAAAAGCCAGTCGAAGAGGAGACAATTTTCATATCAGAATGTGGCACTGGAACAACAATTCATCTTATGTCTGTATTTCTTTCTCTTGTAACAACTGGTTGGCATGGCACAGCATTAAAATTCAGATAGCATTGTGTAGAAATTTCTGCATAAATTCTGTATGAACATGGATATAAGTAACAGATGAGGGTTCCTAGATTTTTGGGCTTTAGTTCTCAAAAGTCCAGGAGTCATTTAAAGACAAAATAGCCTGAACATGTAAAAGAGGGTTATATAGATTTCCTAATTAATGCATCATGGAAAATAAACAAAAGCAAAATGCTTGTCATTTGGTACTAATGTGGTGGAATAGTGTGGCAGCAGGATCCCTGCTTTTCACTCAGCCTCTCATAAAGATTCAACTTCACTTCAGCTGTAAAAATGTGCAAATTACATTACTACTACATGACTGACTTTTGTAATTACATTAAGCGATTGAGATAAATCCCAGTGCTGGGTTCCCAAAAGAATGCTTGCAGCTGTGTGGTTTTCGCATCTGATCCTATGGTTTGTTGTACCCAGCAATGCCTGCCTTTCCCCTACCCACCCCCACCCCCCACCTCCCTTTTTATTT